>OU343221.1:139691525-139780414 GCA_910596185.1 Chrysanthemum makinoi | reverse complement strand
GCAGGGCAATCTATAAGATGAGCTAAAAGATAAAGGAGTTTTTGATAGTGGTTGCTCTGGGCACATGACTTGGGATGGGAGCAACCTGGAGGATTTTGAAGCTTTTGATGTAGGTTATGTGGCATTTGGCAATGATCCAAAGGGAGGAAAAATACTTGGCAGAGGCATAATCAGAACATGGAATTTAGACTTTGAAAAGGTCTATCTGGTACAGGGACTTAAGTATAATTTATTCAGTGTTTATCAAATGTGTGATAAGAAAAACTGGGTACTTTTTGGTGAAACTGAGTGTGTGGTGTTGTCACCTGATTTTAAGATGCCTGATGAGAAGTATATACAACTAAGGGTACCTAGGAAAGAAAACATATATTGTTTTGATCTTAAAGATGTAATTCCTAATAGGTCCTTAACTTGTTTTTTGCTAAAGCATCTGTGGATGAGTCTAAGTTATGGCATAGAAGGCTAGGTCACCTCAATTACAAAACAATCAATAAACTGGTAAAAGGCAACTTAGTGAGAGGGTTACCTTCTAAGGTTTTTGAGTGTAAGGAACTGTTTGTGGCTTGTCAAAAAGGAAAACAACATAGAGCTTCTTGTAAGACCAAAACTGTCAACACCATCACACAACCACTGTTTATGCTTCATATGGACTTATTTGGACCTACCTTTGTTAAAAGTTTGAACCATAAGCAGTATTGCCTAGTTATCACTGATGATTATAGTAGATTTTCTTGGGTATACTTTTTGGCTACTAAGAGTGAGACTAGTGAGATCCTCAAGAGTTTCATTACTAAGATAGAAAATGTAGTAAATCATAAGGTCAAGGTAATCAGATGTGATAATGGAACTGAGTTTAAGAATGATGTGATGAATCAGTTCTGTGTAGTTAAGGGTATAGAAAGACAATTTAGTGTTGCTAGAACACCACAACAAAATGGTGTAGCTGAAAGGAAAAATAGGACACTAATTGAGGTTGCAAGGACAATGTTGTCAGAATCTAAGTTACCTACTACATTTTGGGCTGAAGCTGTAGGCACTGCATGTTATGTGCAGAATAGAAGTAAGGTAGTGAAGCCTCAAAACAAGACACCCTATGAGCTGTTACATGATAGGAAGCCAATGATTGCATTCCTAAAACCTTTTGGGTGTCCTGTTACTATCTTGAATACCATAGACTACCTAGGCAAGTTTCAAGAAAAAGCTGATGATGGATACTTTTTAGGCTATTCTTCTAATAGTAAAGCCTTTAGAGTATACAATAGGAGGACTAGAATTGTTGAAGAGAATCTACATGTTCAATTTAGTGAAAAGACTCCTAGTGTTGAGACCAAAGGACCAGTGTTTGTTTAACATTGATATGATAACCAAATCTATGAATTATGAGCCTATCATTGTAGGAACTTCCACTAATGTTAATGCAGGTACACGAAGGATTTCTGATGCGAACAGATTCTAAGGAAGCTGATTCTCCAAAGGAGTTCTATTTAGTTGAAAAGTGGAAAGTTGGTTCTGTCTCACCCATCATTGATAAGCAAGGTCCCACTGATGATGATGTATTGAATACTGGAGGCAATATTGATCATCATCAAGATAAGGATGAGTTGTTGAAAGATAACTCAATGTCGGTAGAAGAAATTGAAAAGAAGAAAAGGCATTCTGAAAGAACTGCTAAGCCAAATGAAAGCACGGGTAGAAATAATGAAAGCACTGCTAAGCCATCTTCTACCACCTGCCATTCAAGTGAAACCCCTACCGTAGTAATCGGTGATAGTACTTTCTGTGGACCAACTGCAAAGCCATTATTTGGTGAAGAGGAGTATCCACATGATCCAACCAAAATGCTTTGATAGAAATTGATACTCCTACTAATGATGAAGACATGGATGATTTCTTCAATGCTGATTTTACTAATTTGGAACATGTCATTCATGAAAGTCCAGTTACCTCTACAAGGATACATAAGATTCATCCTAAAGAACAAATACTTGGAAATTTGAACACCCCTGTTCAAACAAGAAGCAAGGTTCAGAACACTAAAACCTTCCCTGAGCAAGGTTTCTTTGCAAGATCACTTCATAAAAGAAATAGTCATAAAGATCTGCAAAATTGCCTGTTTGCATGTTTTCTATCTCAAAAGGAGCCCAAGAGAGTGGAAGAAGCTTTATCAGAAGAAGGATGGGTAGAATCAATGCAAGAGGAGATTCTTCAGTTCAAACTTCAAGAGGTTTGGACATTGGTTGATCTTCCAAAGGGTAAGAGGGCAATTGGGACAAAATGGGTGTTCAGAAACAAGAGGGATGAAAGAGGTATTGTTGTAAGAAACAAGTCAAGGTTGGTTGCTCAAGGATACACACAAACTGAAGGCTTGGATTATGATTAAGTATTTGCTCCAGTTGCAAGAATTGAGGCTATTAGCTTATTTTTAGCTTATGCTTCATTCAAGAATTTTGTTGTGTATCAGATGGATGTTAAAAGTACCTTTTGTATTGCACAACTGATGAGGAGGTTTATGTTTGTCAACCTCCTGGTTTTGAAGATCCTGATCATCCTGACATGGTTTACAGGGTGAGGAAGGCTATGTATGGGTTGCATCAAGCTCCTAGGGCATGGTATGAGTGCATGTCTACTTATTTGATGGACAATGACTTTAAAAGAGGGTTGATTGATAAAATTTTGTTCATTAGGAAGCACAAAGATGATATTTTATTGGTTCAGGTTTATGTAGATGACATCATCTTTGGCTCAACAAATAAGGAGCTATGCAAGGATTTTGAGAAACTTATGCATGATAAGTTTCAGATGAGTTCTATGGGAAAACTCACTTTCTTTTTGGGGCTACAGGTTCAACAAAGGACTGATGGTATTTTCATTAGTCAAGACAAGTATGTAGCAGATGTTTTGAAGAAGTTTGGGTTTCAGGATGTGAAGAGTGCTAGTACACCTATGGAGACTCGTAAACCATCGCTACCGGATGATGGATGTCCCAAAGTTGATCGAAGTTGTGCAGTCCATGATTGGATCCTTGATGTATCTCACTGCATCTAGGCCAGATATAATGTTCTCAGTATGTGTGTGTGCAAGATTTCAAGTCACACCCAATACAACACACATGAATGCTGTTAAGAGAATATTTAGATACCTTAAAGGTCATCCTAAACTGGGCTGTAGGACCTTACTTTTATCAACCTTATCACTTTACCAAGCAAACCCAACACACGTAACCCAAGTTACGCGTATAAAACGTGAAACACAAACACAAACAAAGCTTAGAAATAATATGAGAAAGATGGTGACTTGATGTTTATACAAACCTTGTATGTTGTGAGAGAAGGATGAAACAATATGATGTTTATTTCAAAGGAAAAATACACACACACACACATTCAAGCACACCCCTTAAATGACCATTTGAGAAGTATTTATAGGTGGAATACATGAAAACCTAAAAGGCTTTCCTATGGGCTTCGTTGGACTTGGATTGGGCTTGGGATATATGAGCATACAAACGGCTAACATACCCTAACGTTTAACCAATTAGCTTAGCCCAATCTACGAGCCCGTTGACTATTCTATCACGATATCTAACACACGTTACAAAGTTCCTAATCGTGAATGACCATCACTTCTAATAAAACTATTAAGGCTAACAATCTCCCCCTAAGGGGTGGTCATTCAAATGATGCTCCACTTGATTAGGTCTTTACTTTTCTTGAGCTCGAACATTGTGTGTAGATATAGAATAGTCTTGATTCTTTGTTCCTTCATGATTTGTGATCAGATAATGTGGTTGTCTGCCGTTGTCAACTTCGTTGGACAGGTATCTCCTCGTCTTTCTCCACCATGCTCACACTTCTATTTGACTTTTGGTTACCAATGATGTAGTTCTCGAGTCTTTAAACTTTGTGTAGCCTTTGATTGTGGTGAGAACTTTCATGTGTCGTTGGTATGAGCATGTGGCGAGTCTGCACGATCCATCCGCTCCGGAGCTTCCATAAGAAGAAAACATAAAACAGGTTAGTAATAAGCGGATTCCGGCACTTACAAGTTTGAATTTTGAGGGTGTTAACAGCATAGTGTGAAAACACAACTCTAATTCTCACAAAGGCCGTTCCTGAACCGGAGTCCCACAAGTGAGATAACGCGATGTACCGAAGTACACCTACAGTTCAGATGAGTCGCTGAGGTACACCGAAGCATCACCCACGATCTAGACCGCTTGAGACACACTAAGCGTAATCCACGGGGAGTTACCGGTGACTGCTGTCAAGGTCGCTTGATGTTGACCCTAACAGGAGTTTCCATTCAATCACTGAAGATCACAGATGTGAAACTTCTCATAAATGTTTTGGCAGATTGCTAAGATCTGCGTAGGACTCTAGAATATATCACTTGTGTCCTTATTGATGAACAACAAGCGATGTCATGTCATGTGTTCCTATGAGATCTTTTGATAAATCTCATGGCTCTAGACTCAATTAGTGCATTTTGGTTTTCCTAAGCGGAGACTAGGGAGAGGGTCTCCTTCTTCAATATCAACGATCTCTAAGAGAAAGTCGATAGATTATGCAGGGTTCCCAGTGAGAATGAAACAAATCCTTTTGAGAGGAATTGAGTGGCTAGAAGGTTTAGTGCATTGCGTCACTGGGTCCATGACGTCTTTGTCTTCAATACCAGTGTCATCTAGTGACAACCAGTAGCATATGTATTGAACCCGGTTTCTGCCCTAAGGTTGAATATGGAGGGATATTTCTTTTCACCCTTTCATTACATTTCTTTTTAATTCTTCAACCCCTTCTTTCTCCTTTCTCACATTACTCATTTTTCAATCATTCCTAAGGACTTCTAATACTAACTATTTGTGATGTCCTTGGGTAGATCCCTCCGGCTCTGGCGGATCATAGGACGAATTTCCTATCCATAGTCACCTTATAACTCCATGACTGTCCTATTGTTGCCATAAAACCATTTTTCTTGAAAATCTCTCAAAGTGTTTATGATAGAAAACATGTTTGGAACACTCTAAGAGTTTTATATTTTCGAAACACTCCCCTTCACATGTGCTTATGAGTTTTAACAAAAATATGCACATCGAGGGTAGAGTTTGCACTTTTGAATTGATCGGCTCATGATAGACAATTCCCCACGAGACACGGTTACGTTGCCTAGTTAAAGAGTTCCATTGTCGGTTTTTAGGTGACAACTAGCTCTAATAACTAACTTGAAGTTGTAAACACTCCTTGAAAAGGAGGTTAGACCCATGAAAGTGCATATCTATCACAAGTGTCTCGAGATGGTACATTTACTAACATTGATTCCCGTCAATTCGTTGGTTCCGTCTGAGTCAAGCTCATTTTGAGATTCAAACAACGGTCATTAAAACTTTTAGATCACATTTTAATCACGTCTCCTCCCCCTCAAAAATAGCATGTTCGTGATATTTTTGATATAAACGGATTAAACAACATTTTAGAATCTTTTGGGGAGACAAACGGATTTGATTTAAGCATGAATTTGGAACATTTTAGTTTTATACTCCCCCTTTAATAAAGCATAATTAATTAAAGGGTTTTAGAGGGAGTTATCTTGAGCACAAAGTATTTTGAAAGATTTTGAAAAATCTTTTTGAACAATCTTGAAAAGGTGCTCAAGATGATGATGATTTCTCGCCATTTTTAAATGCAGTGCACTGAAGCGTAAACTTGATTTTTCTATAAAAGCACGAGTTTTGATTTGAAAATAATCAAAAAGTCATAATTTTAGTCCGGGTTTCGTACTGAAGTATACGAAAGCCATTATTTGAAGAAATTTTGAGAGACGACATGTTTTAGAAGACAAATAAATAACTCTCGCTCAAGCATCTGTACATACCCGTATCATTGTTGAATGACATTTCTAGAAACGTACAAAATATCTATTATACGAGAGACATGTCGTGAGAAGAATATTTTTGGATTTTATATTGTTTTTGTATTTTTTGAAAGTTTTATATTTTTATATTTTTTTTGTTGGTTTTTCAAATTTTGTATTTTGTTTTTCAAAAATATTTACAGTGAAGCTTTTTGGAAAATCATTTTCAAGAAGATTCGAGAAGACGTTCTAACTCCTCGGGGGTTAGGCTTCGCATTCCAATTCGTCGAACTAAATAGTCAAACCTTTCTTTTGAAAGGGCTTTAGTTAATAGATCGGCGAGTTGGTAATCTGTCTTCACGAAGAATAATTCAACAGCACCATTTTCGACGTACTCTTTGATGAAGTGATAGCGGACACGGATATGCTTAGTCTTTGAGTGATGAACAGGATTGCATGATATGGCTATGGCACTTTTCGAGTCACAATACATAGGTATTTTATCAAAAGTAAAGCCATAATCTGTGAGTTGTGTTCTCATCTATAGAACTTGAGCACAACACGCAGATAGAGACACATACTCGCCAGCGGTTGAAAGTGCAGGCAATCTTGTTTCTTTGAAGACCAAACTTACTAACTTTTCACCCAAAATTGTGCTCCTCCGGATGTACTTTTTTCGTAACTTGATCACCTGCGTGGTCGCATCGAAAAGGCAATAAGATCAAATCCGGATTCCTTCTAATACCAAAGTCCCATGTGAATGGATGTCTTCAGTACCGAAGATCCGTTTAACCTCTTTGAGGTGCGTTGGTAGGCTTTGCACGAAACCGTGCTAATAAGCAAACAACAAAATGAATATCCGTCGACTAGCGGTGAGGTACATGAGAGAACCAATCATGCTCCGATATTTCTTCGGATCAATAAGTTTCCCAAACAAATCGGCTCCAATTTTTGGTGAAGTTACCATTGGTGTTCGGACAGAGTCACAATTATCCATACCATGATTTTTCAAAATCTCAGTTGTATATTTAGGTTGATTTATAAAAATTCCACGAGGGGATTGATGTATTTGTAAACCAAGAAATAATTTTAGTTCCCCCATCATGGACATTTCAAATTTACTTTTCATGAGATTTTCAAAATGTTTTGAAAGATTCGGATTAGTGGACCCAAAGATGATGTCGCCCACATAAATCTGAACAATCAAAATGTCGCTTTTGCATTTTTGTGTAAACAAGGTAGGATCAACTGTTCCTTTGGTGAAATTGTTTTGGATAAGGAAAGAGGACAGTTCGTCATACCACGCTCGCGGAGCTTGTTTCAATCCATAGATTGCCTTTTTGAGTTTGTAGACGTAGTCCGGATGATTCATGTCTATGAAGCCTTCGGGCTGACTCACGTACACTTCTTCTTTCAGAGTTCCATTCAAGAACGCGGTCTTAATGTCCATCCGATAAACCGTGATGTTTTTGTGAGCGGCATAGGCTAAGAAAATCTGGACGCTTCTAGTCTAGCTACCAGCGTGAATGACTCTTCAAAGTCTATCCCTTCCTCTTGTCTGTATCCTTTGGCCACAAGACGAGCTTTGTTGCGAATTACGCACATCTCTTCATCCCTTCTGTTCTTCCATAACCATTTGAGATCAATGACGCGAATGTCAATTGGTCTTGGAACCATATCCCAAGAGTCATGTAGACGGTATTGGAGAAGTTCCTCCTGCATCGCTTCTATCCATGCGGGATCTGCCATTGCCTCACGAATGTTCTTTGGCTCGATATTGCTAATTGAGCAAAGGTAAATGCATAAGTCGCAATTGGTGGCAAGTTAGCGTCTCGTCTGAATTGGCCTTGAAGGTTCACCAATAACTTGTTCAATTGGGTGGTCTTTTGTCCACTTCAGAGTAGAAGGATACCGTTTGTTATACGTATGTGAGTTAGATGGTTCTCGTAAGCATGAAGATGATTCAGCTGATTCCGTAGCAAACGGATTTTCAAATAAGTCTTCATCTAACGTTGCATCGTTCTGGTTTTGGTTTTGCTCATCAACTGCTGGTAGAACGGGTGTAATAGCTGGAGTAGATGTAGATGATGTTGATGGAGTTGGTGCATTGGTTTCGACCGTTGTAGATGCATCTTCTGTTGGTGGTGGAGGATGATGTTGAGCGGGTGCAGCGGAATGATGGTTTGATGCATTTGTCGAAGTTCCACCATAGTATTCATCGAACATTAACTCAAAGAAATTCTCCCATTCTTGTTCTTTAGGATTATCAAATGAAGTTGATTGAGCTCTTTGAGGTACGAGTCCTGAACTGATGTGTCCAGAAGTCTGCTGGTTTAGTGCGGGTTCTAGAGCGAGTCTCTCAGAAGCCATTGTTGGGTTAAGCACTTTGGGTGAAAAAGGTCAACATTTTTGGGTTATTCGAGTGTTTTTAAGGCTTTCTGTGCAAGAGAAATCGTTTGAATCATTGGAAATTTTTTACGAGTAGGTCAAAACCCTAGTTCTATGCGTAAGAAAGTCAAACTACGAAAGGTTCTACTCATAACTTTTGGTGCGATTCTTCGAGCTTCAACGGTGACTCAGTGCTTCCCTCAATTGGATAAGTTTGTGGAACACTTCGACTTTTGGATATCTCTTACACTGTGATAGTGTAAAGGATTTTTGGGCTAAACCCTAATCTTACGCATAAGCTTAGACTTACGCGTAGATTACTTTACGCTTAAGTATTTATCCTACGCTAAGCCTTGTCTTTCACGCATAAGCTAAATCATACGCATAAGTTTTCCTACGCCTAACTTTAAGTCTACGCATAAGATCCTATGCCTAAGGAATCCTACGCCTAAGATCCTACGCATAAGATCCTACGCATAAGCACCAACTCTACTCGTAACTTCTTCGGTCTACGCCTAAGCTCATTAAAAAAAAAAAAAAAATTCAAATTTTTGAGGAGACTAAACGTTCAATTTTTACGCGAGATTCAAATTTTGGTTTAACTGTGAAAATTTTGGTCAAAAATTCAAATTTTTAGGCCTAAATTCAAAATTTTCGGGTCAAATTTGGCGTCAAAATTGTCATAACTCAAATTTTTCATACGTCCTTAGAATTGATTTTTATAGTGAATTTCAAATTTTGGGAGAAAAATTTTTTCTAAGAAGAACCAAGGTTACGAGTACGACTTTCAGAAAAACCTCAACCGAGCTTAATCTTCATCTGTCACACCCCCAAATTACCTGTTTTGCAGCGGAATGGAATTCCTGGGAATTGACTGTCATAGCATCACAATCACAGTTATATTGAACGACCTAAAGTGTCGTTTGAAAAGAACATCGTTTGATTTAATAAAACAATCAGAGTTTACAAAGTAGGTCCCAAATGAAAATCAACTTGTGCGGAAATAAGTTTGTTACAATTCAAACGATGTTTTAAAGTGCGTAAAACCCAAGTGAGACGCGTCGTCACCACGACTCCATGATGTGTCCAAATGCATGCCATGAAGTGAATGCCTTAGATACCTGAGATAAAACATGCTAAAAGTGTCAACACAAAGGTTGAGTGAGTTCATAGAGTTTGAGTTGAATTGTAAAGCCTTTAAAAATCGTTTATGCAGCAAAGGCATTGTAAATCGTTGAAATGTAAAGACTTTCAAAATCGTTTATGCAGCAAAGGCATTGTAAATCCACTCAGTTCCAAGTTCCGCCCATACAAAACTTGCAACCTGTGTGTTCACAACCCACTGCCAAAATGTATATAGTTTATGTTCAAGCACACAATGTCAAATGAATTCACAAAATAGTGCATGGCTCAATGTATCGAAATCGTTTATGCAGCAAAGGCATTGTAAATCCACTCGTTCCCAAGTCCCGCCCATATAAAACTTGCAACCTGTGTGTTCACAACCCACTGCCAAAATGTGTATAGTTTATGTTCAAATGAATATGAGTGTGGTTCAAATCGTTCCAAGACCGTTAGTCCATGAATATACCAAGACCATTAGACCAATGAATATAACAAGTCCGTTAGCTCAATGAATATACCAAGACCGTTAGCTCAATGAATATACCAAGACCGTTAGACCAATGAATATACCAAGACCGTTAGACCAATGAATATACCAAGACCGTTAGACCAATGAATATACCAAGTCCGTTAGACCAATGAATATACCAAGACCGTTAGACCAATGAATATAATATAGAAATTCTAAGTATGGCAAAACTGTTACTACGCATGACTAAGCATTCAGTTCGGCTAAACATATGATTTGCAAATAGTCATGAATGTAATAAAAATATTCGAGCATGTATCTCCCCCAAAACAGTTATGAAAACAAGTAAAAGCAGGGGCTATGAAACTCACTTGGTGGAATGATGCGAAGACAAAAGTGAGTACACCGAGATGTAATGTGATACGTAAATCTTGACCTATGATGAACGATATGACATGTAATGAGTTGCAATGTAATGTTATGCATGCATTTCGTATGTTATTTATACCATTTGCGAGTTTTGAAAATATTACTTATCGTCGAAAAATACTCGTTTGACGTCTTGACCAATCCAAAATCACTTTTCAAGTTTTTACGTCAAAATGTCATCCTACAATGGTTTTATAATGATTTATGGTGAAATTTTCACTTTTCGTCGTAAAACAATGTCGTCGGAATTTTCATGAAATTAACAAAAATGGCTTTGGAAAACTAGCCGTAAAACGGTGTACGTCGATCGTTAGAGAACGAACTCGACGGTTTTGGAAAGTTTGTATCGAAATCTAGAAGTTTTAGTTCAGGAGTTTTCGTCCAAAAGGTCTCGAACATAAAGATAATAAGGGTTAAAGATAGTGATTTTGTTGAATTGTTGTGCAGCAAAATGAGTTTCGGCCAAGTTTGAACATCCGTAATTAATTTACTACAACTCCGCTTTACAAACAGCTTGTTGTTTTGAAAAATATGGCCGGTGAACTTGATTTTACTAGAAGACATTTCGTTCCAAAAAGTTTCACAACCTCGTTAAAAACAGTCCTCAACATGGACGTTACAGCTACTAAAATACTTGTATCGTAAAAATAATATAGATTTTCAGAAAATAATAGTTACGGCAAGTTTATGAAAAAGTGCATATCTTTGTCGTTTCAAATCCGTTTTCTACGTTTTATACGTCCTTAGCTTCGTATCGAAGTAAACTAATATATTTTTGACAAGTCGAAATAATTTGTGAAGCTTAAGGCTCGTTTTTGACCCGAACAAACTAAAAACAGCTTGCTGAATTTTCTGAAAAGTATACCTTTCGTCGTCAAACTTTAAAAATTCACCACGACTTCGTTATAACTCCGTTTTATTCCGTTCAAAAGGCCACGGATTCGTTTTAAAGTATATTTTCTAAATATCAAGGCCAAAGTTTCGTACCAACTGTCGGTTTTTCCAGAAAAATGAAACAAGGACAGAACCTTTTTAATACGTATTGAAAATAGTTTTTCTCGGACAAAACCTATTCTAATCCCTTCAAATCAACTCCAAAGCTAATCTAATCCTACCATACACCTTCTTAGGGTGTCATGGGTTCCTAATCACCATCAAGACCAAAGAATACCAAGGGAATATTTATAGGATGACCAAAGTATATAAATAACTCTAAAATCATGAAATAAAATGGTATAAATCACATAACATGCATACTTGCTCCAAAAATGAAAAGATGAATATGAAATGATAAGGAAACATGAAAATGAAAGAAATATGCTTACAAATGGATATGATGAGGTGAAAGTAACAAGGTAAATCCTAAACACTCTTGGTTTTATTTCAAAACCTAATAAAGAGTGTGATCTAGATTGTAATACTTGTGCTTGCAAAATTTTGATCCCTTCTTGATAACACCTAAAGGCCGGTTATGGAGGAATAAGCAAAGAGGAGAGAGCACTTTATTTTTACTTGTTGAATTATGTGATGAATGAGTGATCTATAACTTAGAGTGTGAATATATATATTCAAGAAGAAAAATTACCCAAACAATAAATGCTATCCCCATAGGACCGGATTTTGTGGATCTTGTATCTCAAGATATATATATATATTTTTTTTCTTTTTACTTGTGTAAATGTTTACTTGAATAAATTGGTAAGAAAGTGTAAGTAAAAAGGTAAATGGTAGATTTTTGGTACATGTAAGTTTTTAATAGGTCAAAATAGAATGTAATGAGATAATAAAAATTGTAAAAATACATTCCTTGTGAAAATTGAGTGATAAAATAATTATCGTATAATTTTTAAGAAAAGTGTCGTAATAATTTAACTTTAACGATTTATGTACCAAATAAATTTGAAACACTAGGAAAACTAAAAATATAGTTTATATAACTAAATGTAAGTATAAAAATATGTCGGGATCATTTTTGAAAGTAACGGATTAATATTCAAAATAATAACTCACGCGATAACGTTTATTTAATATAAAATTTACGCGTTTAATGTGAAATGAAATGTCATGAATGAACTAACATGATGCAAATGATGCTAATAAAATGTAGACTAAACTTAGTCTATATGAAATGTTCGTGATGTTATGATCATGAATTCGCCGCTAAACCTTTAAGGTTACGCGAATTTGGAACACGTAAACCAAGTTTACGATAAATGTTGAAATAGTGAGGCATAAATTGTTTCGAGAAATGACCTGAAAGTACGGGTTGTCACATTCGCCCATCCAAAAAGGAATTCAGTCCCTGAATTCAGTTCGTGTTGGTCTCTCGGGTTTAGGGTTTGATGTGGCAAACTTTCCCATTCTCGAGCAAAATTTCCAAAGGACTTTTAGGTAACCGATTTTTGCTTAATCCCACAACTCATCAAACAAGAACTGTCATACGATTAGGCTAAATCGGTTTAGGTAACAACTTGTTTCTAGCTCGATCTTTGCAACTCATCAAACAAGAACTGTCACGCGGATCAAACTGGAAACAAGTGGTTTGAAGAAAATCTTTTGAAAATTTGGCTCGATTACGGAATTGCTTACACATATAAGCCTACTACTCCCTTCATTGCATGATTCTTCCTGAATTAGACATAGGTGATCAGGCTATGTATAATTTAGGAGTAACTATGCAATGATTGGACTAATCGACTCATATGTTGTTTGGTGTTGAGTCAACTGATGTTAAAATTGTGATGAACATCGAGGAGAGAAGACATGGAGAAGTGTCGTTAAAATGATCGATAAAGTAAAAAGAATTAAAATCCTCGTAAATGATAACAAATCGGAAAGAAAATAAAGTACGATAGATGAGAATATGTTACAACGAGTGGTTTAGCAAAAGTAGTACATCTTTAAGTTATAAAGTTTCGGATACGATGATTAGACATAAACTTGGTACGACATAGTACATGAGGAGAAATAAGACTGTTAGTTTCCGAACTTCTTCAGTCTTCCGCGTCGTTGATACCTTGACGAGCTCCTCCTCCTCCTTCTAACATATATACATTCCCATGAGCACCTTCGACTTGTTGACCTTGGTTTTGAGGACATTGACTTCGATAGTGTCCTTGCTCCCCACATCCGAAGCACGTAACTATGGTCTTGCCTCTACAATTCCCGGCATTGTGTCCTAGTTTTTGACACTTGTAGCACTTAATGACAAAGTCCCGTGTGATGATACTTACATCGATTACATAGTGGGTAGGTTCCAGCATAACCTCTGCCTTCTATTGGTGCAACAACATAAACCATTGCAGTCTCTTGCCCTCTATTCTGTTGTTGATGATGGTTAGTGTTACGGTTTTGGTTGTTGTTATTGTAACCTCCTTGGTCATTTTCCCATTTTCTTTTGTTGTTGTTGAGTTGGTTATCGTCGTTGTTGTTGTTGTTTTGGTTATTGTTGTAGTTGGTGCGGTTGTTGGTATTGTTGTTACGGTTGATGTTTGTGGTGTTGCCCCTCTTTACTACTTGTGCCATGAGCTCGAGATCGAATAGCTTCCTCAATCGTTTGGTCGAAGAAGTCACATCGCCTTGAATAATCTCGGGAAGTCCTTCAATGAAAGCCTCCAGTAGCTTCTCATTATTCGAAACCATAGATGGGCATAACACGGCCAATTCTTGGAATCTCCGAATGTAAGTGTCAATATCATACCCAATTGTCATTAGTTCATAGAATTCGGTCTCCAACTTCTTCACCTCCGTACGCGGGCAAAACTTCTTTGTTACCAAACCTTTAAATTGCTCCCAAGTAAGCTTGAAAGCATTCTCCATTCCCATTGGTTGAGCATATGAGTTCCACCACGACAATGCTCCATCGAGTAGTGTACTTGTAGCAAACTTGACCTTACTATCATCCCGCAATTACACAAAGGCAAAAACACGGACTCCAATTTCTCGAACCATCGCACCATGGCGGTGGCTCCTTCAAATCCCTTTAAACTTGGTGGGATCTCCACTTTTAAAATCCTTGTAAGAACAGCTCTTAACGCCGGATCCTCCTGCATTTCCAGTAGCAGCAGCAAGCCTTGCGGCTACGGCGATCGCGCCTGGCGGCAGGCAGCCACCGCTTCCCTTTCAATTCTTAGGGCATCAACTATGCTATCATTCACCAACTTTTGAATAGCCGCTTGTGTCATTTCACGTGGCTTTCTTCGATTGCCATATCTTCTTCTAAACAAGAGGAAATGTGAGACGTAGCAAAATCCGATGTTAATAATAAACGCTCCAAAGAAATGTGATAAGAATGATAAGTTTGAGGTTATCTTTCAAAATGATCGACGGTTTCCTACTTAAATGGGTTATGATGTGTCGTAAGTGTTTCAAATGTATAATGGTTTAGTAACTTAGTGTGTGAATAAAGTGTAACTAAACATATTAGTGGTGAAACAAAGGAGTGAGAGTGACTTCGCCCTCTTTAAAGGTTCATCTCGGCATTCGTCGTTATCGATAATGAATCAGCTGATATAAAAAATTGTGATAGGGAATGACAAGGAATTCTCCACGTTAGAGTATGAGGAAGAGATAATGGGATGGGTAATTAAAGGCATCCATGTGACAATCGATGTGAAATGAAAGTAAATAACTCGAAAAATGCACGTATAAATCGCATGAAAAGTGAACATGCACTTATGATGAAATGATGAGATGCTATGATAATGTAGTTATAGTCTAGGGTCAATGATGCAACCTAGTTCTCTATAATCTGAAGCTCGATGCCAATCTGTCACACCCCAAATTACTGCTTTGCAAATGAATGGAATTCTCGGAATTGATCGTCATAGCATCACAATCATAGTTATATTGAACGACCTAAAGTGTCGTTTGAAAAGAACATCGTTTGATTTAATAAAACAATCAGAGTTTACAAAGTAGGTCCCAAATGAAAATCAACTTGTGCGGAAATAAGTTTGTTACAATTCAAACGATGTTTTAAAGTGCGTAAAACCCAAGTGAGACGCGTCGTCACCACGACTCCATGATGTGTCCAAATGCATGCCATGAAGTGAATGCCTTAGATACCTGAGATAAAACATGCTAAAAGTGTCAACACAAAGGTTGAGTGAGTTCATAGAGTTTGAGTTGAATTGTAAAGCCTTTAAAAATCGTTTATGCAGCAAAGGCATTGTAAATCGTTGAAATGTAAAGACTTTCAAAATCGTTTATGCAGCAAAGGCATTGTAAATCCACTCAGCCCAAGTTCACCATACAAAACTTGCACCCTGTGTGTTCACAACCCACTGCCAAAATGTATATAGTTTATGTTCAAGCACACAATGTCAAATGAATTCACAAAATAGTGCATGGCTCAATGTATCGAAATCGTTTATGCAGCAAAGGCATTGTAAATCCACTCGCAAGTCCCCCATACAAAACTTGCAAACTGTGTGTTCACAACCCATTGCCAAAATGTGTATAGTTTATGTTCAAATGAATATGAGTGTGGTTCAAATCGTTCCAAGACCGTTAGTCCATGAATATACCAAGACCATTAGACCAATGAATATAACAAGTCCGTTAGCTCAATGAATATACCAAGACCGTTAGACCAATGAATATACCAAGACCGTTAGACCAATGAATATACCAAGTCCGTTAGCTCAATGAATATAATATAGAAATTCTAAGTATGGCAAAACTGTTACTACGCATGACTAAGCATTCGTTCGCTAAACATATGATTTGCAAATAGTCATGAATGTAATAAAATAGTCGAGCATGTATCTCCCCAAAAACAGTTATGAAAACAAGTAAAAGCAGGGGCTATGAAACTCACTTGGTGGAATGATGCGAAGACAAAAGTGAGTACACCGAGATGTAATGTGATACGTAAATCTTGACCTATGATGAACGATATGACATGTAATGAGTTGCAATGTAATGTTATGCATGCATTTCGTATGTTATTTATACCATTTGCGAGTTTTGAAAATATTACTTATCGTCGAAAAATACTCGTTTGACGTCCTTGACCAATCCAAAATCACTTTTCAAGTTTTACGCAAAATGTCATCCTACCATGGTTTTATAATGATTTATGGTGAAATTTTCACTTTTCGTCGTAAAACAATGTCGTCGGAATTTTCATGAAATTAACAAAAATGGCTTTGGAAAACTAGCCGTAAAAGCGGTACGTCCGATCGTTAGAGAACGAACTCGACAGTTTTGGAAAGTTTGTATCGAAATCTAGAAGTTTTAGTTCAGGAGTTTTCGTCCAAAAGGTCTCGAACATAAAGATAATAAGGGTTAAAGATAGTGATTTTGTTGAATTGTTGTGCAGCAAAATGAGTTTCGGCCAAGTTTGAACATCCGTAATTAATTTACTACAACTCCGCTTTACAAACAGCTTGTTGTTTTGAAAAATATGGCCGGTGAACTTGATTTTACTAGAAGACATTTCGTTCCAAAAAGTTTCACAACCTCGTTAAAAACAGTCCTCAACATGGACGTTACAGCTACTAAAATACTTGTATCGTAAAAATAATATAGATTTTCAGAAAATAATAGTTACGGCAAGTTTATGAAAAAGTGCATATCTTTGTCGTTTCAAATCGCTTTTACGCTTTATACGTCCTTAGGTTCGTATCGAAGTAAACTAATATATTTTTGACAAGTCGAAATAATTTGTGAAGCTTAAGGCTCATTTTGACCCGAACAAACTAAAAACAGCTTGCTGAATTTTCTGAAAAGTATACCTTTCGTCGTCAAACTTTAAAATTCACTACGACTTCGTTATAACTCCGTTTTTATCCGTTCAAAAGGCCACGGATTCGTTTTAAAGTATATTTTCTAAATATCAAGGCCAAAGTTTCGTACCAACTGTCGGTTTTTCCAGAAAAATGAAACAAGGACAGAACCTTTTAATAATTATTGAAAATAGTTTTACTCGGACAAAACCTATTCTAATCCCTTCAAATCAACTCCAAAGCTAATCTAATCCTACCATACACCTTCTTAGGGTGTCATGGGTTCCTAATCACCATCAAGACCAAAGAATACTAAGGGAATATTTATAGGATGACCAAAGTATATAAATAACTCTAAAATCATGAAATAAAATGGTATAAATCACATAACATGCATACTTGCTCCAAAAATGAAAAGATGAATATGAAATGATAAGGAAACATGAAAATGAAAGAAATATGCTTACAAATGAATATGATGAGGTGAAAGTAACAAGGTAAATCCTAAACACTCTTGGTTTTTATTTCAAAACCTAATAAAGAGTGTGATCTAGATTGTAATACTTGTGCTTGCAAAATTTTGATCCCTTCTTGATAACACCTAAAGGCCGGTTATGGAGGAATAAGCAAAGAGGAGAGAGCACTTTATTATTACTTGTTGAATTATGTGATGAATGAGTGATCTATAACTTAGAGTGTGAATATATACATTCAAGAAGAAAAAATTACCCAAACAATAAATGCTATCCCCATAGGACCGGATTTTGTGGATCTTGTATCTCAAGATATATATTTTTTTTTTACTTGTGTAAATGTTTACTTGAATAAATTGGTAAGAAAGTGTAAGTAAAAAGGTAAATGGTAGATTTTTGGTACATGTAAGTTTTTAATAGGTCAAAATAGAATGTAATGAGATAATAAAAATTGTAAAAATACATTCCTTGTGAAAATTGAGTGATAAAATAATTATCGTATAATTTTTAAGAAAAGTGTCGTAATAATTTAACTTTAACGATTTATGTACCAAATAAATTTGAAACACTAGGAAAACTAAAAATATAGTTTATATAACTAAATGTAAGTATAAAAATATGTCGGGATCATTTTTGAAAGTAACGGATTAATATTCAAAATAATAACTCACGCGATAACGTTTATTTAATATAAAATTTACGCGTTTAATGTGAAATGAAATGTCATGAATGAACTAACATGATGCAAATGATGCTAATAAAATGTAGACTAAACTTAGTCTATATGAAATGTTCGTGATGTTATGATCATGAATTCGCCGCTAAACCTTTAAGGTTACGCGAATTTGGAACACGTAAACCAAGTTTACGATAAATGTTGAAATAGTGAGGCATAAATTGTTTCGAGAAATGACCTGAAAGTACGGGTTGTCACATCATCCACCACAACTCCTTTATCGTTGAATCGATCCTACATCAACTTTATCATATCATACCGTCATCAATGGAAACTCAACAAGACATTCATGCAGCCAGTGCCGAAAACCGACCTCCTATGTTAGCAAAAGGTGGTTATCTTCAATGGACAAGTCGAATGCTCCGCTACATCAAGACCAAACCTAATGGGAAACTCATGATTAAATCCATTCAGGATGGACCCTTCCAGCCTCGACAAGTTCATGTACCTGGAAATGCAGATGCAACACCTCCCATCCCACCATCTTCTCGTCTTCAATACGAATCTGAATACACTGTAGAGGGTCAAAAACAAGTCGAAGCAGATGACATGGCAATTCATATTATCCAACTGGGTTTACCAATAGACATCTTTTGCTGCGTAGACAGTTGTGAAGCTGCTTTCGATATGTGGGAACGTGTTAGACGGCTTTGTCATGGAACATAAATTGGTCAACAAGACATGGAGAACAAGTTGCTAACTGAATGGGAAAAGTTCACATCTACACCAGGAGAATCCATTGAATCCTACTATGGAAGGTTTTGCACTTTGATGAATGAGCTAATCAAACAAGCCGACACCCAGAACTATCGTTCAAAACATCAAGTTCCGAACAATCTTCCGAAGAATGGGGACGACATGTCACTATTGTCAACCAAACAAAAGACCTTCATCAGGTGAACTTTGATCAATTGAATGATTTTCTGAAACAAAACCAAGCTGAAGTCAATGAAGTCATGAAAGAAAGATTGGCAAAGAATCATGATCCATTGGCACTTATTGCAAAGACTCAACCTTCAGTGAATACACAACAACAAGCTTCATCATACCAGGAACTAGGAATCACTGATCCTGAAACTGACCCAGAAGCGACCTTACAAAAGATATACTCTTTATTGGGTAACGCACTAAAAAGTCGCTATTCCACACCAACTAACAACAACCAAAGGATTTCACAAACACTCGCAAGAAGTGCCAAATTGCGCCGGTGTGAATATAGGTCATCAAGGTCAAATGGTTGGAGTTATTGGGAATCAGCAGGGATATGCTACTGGATATCGCATGGGTAATCAGCGGTTCCGTATCGTGGTAATCTTGGGTGAATGTTGGAAATCGATGGGACGTAATGTTGGGAATAGAGCAAAGTGGGTAATCGAATGGGAATGTTGCAGCTCCAGTCGTTGGGAATTATGGAAATGTGAATCGGGGTAATCAGGTTAAGTGTTATAACTGTCAAGGATTGGGTCACATGGAAAGGAATTGTCCCACTAAGCCGCACAAGAAGAATGCCGAGTTTCTTCTGAAAGCTATGTTGTTAGCACGAAGCAAGAAGCGTGGATGCAGGTTGAGTCTTTGAGGAAAATGATTTTTTAGCTATCGTGGATGATTTGGAAGACCTCGAGGAAATCAATGCGAACTGCATATTCATGGCAAATCTTCAGGAGACTAAGTATGATACTGGCTCTGATACCAATTGTAGGACCTTACTTTTATCAACCTTATCACTTTACCAAGCAAACCCAACACACGTAACCCAAGTTACGCGTATAAAACGTGAAACACAAACACAAACAAAGCTTAGAAATAAGATGAGAAAGATGGTGACTTGATGTTTATACAAACCGTGTATGTTGTGAGAGAAGGATGAAACAATATGATGTTTATTTCAAAGGAAAAACACACAAACACACACATTCAAGCACACCCCTCAAATGACCATTTGAGGGGTATTTATAGGTGGAATACATGAAAACCTAAAAGGCTTTCCTATGGGCTTCGTTGGACTTGGATTGGGCTTGGGATATATGAGCATACAAACGGCTAACATACCCTAACGTTTAACCAATTAGCTTAGCCCAATCCACGAGCCCGTTGACTATTCTATCACGATATCTAACACACGTTACAAAGTTCCTAATCGTGAATGACCATCACTTCTAATAAAACTATTAAGGCTAACATGGGCCTTTAGTATTCTAAGGATTCTCCTTTTGATTTGGTGGCCTATACAGATAGTGATTATGCTGGTGCTAGTTTGGATAGGAAATCTACAACTGGAGGATGTCAGTTTTTGGGAAGCAGACTAATTTCATGGCAGTGTAAAAAGCAAACTATTGTGGCAAATTCTACAACTGAAGCTGAATATGTGGCTGCTGCTAGTTGTTGTGGTCAAGTTCTTTGGGTTCAGAATCAATTGCTGGATTTTGGGTACAACTTTATGCATACTAAGATTTACATTGATAATAACAGTACAATTTGCATCATTAAAAATCATCTTTTACATTCTAGAACTAAACATATTGAGATAAGGCATCATTTTATTAGAGATTGTAATGAGAAAAGGTTGATTCAAATGGTATAAATCCATACTGATTTCAATGTTGCTGATCTTCTCACTAAATCTTTTGATGTGGGGAGATTTCAGTACCTTGTTGTTAGTATTGGAATGATTAATCTCTAAATCACAACTTGTTTTGTAAAAGTTTGTATAAGTATTGGACTGTTATTATGTGATCTTAGTATTGCTATTTTTGTTTCTAACCATTGATAGTTATGTTCAAACCACTGTTTGTTGCTTTGTGTTCCCACTAACCATTTTGCAGACAAATGAAAGTTAATTACTGATGCAAAAGTAGTGTTGAAGTTAAATTGTTCATTCATTCAAGAAATGCTTTTTCACGTTTCATACACAATTAACTTTAAGTGAAAATACAAGATCAGTTCTATACAAGATTTCCTACACCTACACTAGCTCATATCATCTATTCCAAAAGCTGGTGATATGCATGACCAATACGACGAAGAAGCTAAAAAGGATGGATTGATGAAAACGAAGATGATGAAGATGAATACAGCAGATGGGTTTGTGATATGAGAAGTATTCTGTTGACCCATCTACTCGTTCCACCATAAAGCATCACTCCATATTCCTTTTACCCTTTCCCTTACCGATATGAGATGAAGTACCAAAACTTGGTGCAAGAAGACCAAGCACCACCTCTCTGTTCTTTGGGAGTGGTGGATTTCTGGCACGTGGCCTTGGTTGAGGTTGGGATGGTGAAGGTTGTGATCTTTTTGCTTCCTCTCTCACCAATCTATTAAAGATTGGCTCTAGGCACTCAGTAGAATCATCTGAACCCCTAGATGACTCACTAGGATCAACCACACTATCATCTTCAGATGACGGAAGAAATGGGGACTTTTTAGGTCGTGGTTCTTGTGGAGGAAGGTAAAGACGCCATGGGTTAGAATCATCACTTGATGATGATGATGATGATGAGGAGGAGGAGGATGTTAGATCAATGACTTCTGGTTGATTCCACATACTGATTGTTGATTGATTGTGAATTTTTGAGAAATTAGGGTTTGGATTAATTGATGTGTGTGATATTTGGGATTCTTTTTATAGGTAGAGCAAATGGAATTAGTGAGTAAATGAGGGGAAGATTTCAGTGGTTGAGGAGTTAATGAGGTCTTTTGACTTTGAAAATGAATAAATACCAGAAGTTGACCATATTGACTTAGCCTTTAGCACATTGCCTAACCACTGCTAAGTCTATGAAACCACTTCTATGTTTTACTAACCACTGCTAACATTCATTCTCTTCTCTGTGTTTGTTTTATGTTTGTGATTTGCATGTATGAAGGATTGTGTACATTGGAGCTTGTGATGCTTTTAGCTGCTAGTGTTTAAAAAAAAATTGTGTAATCCTTCATATTTTTGTGATATCACTAATTTTGACACATATTTGCTTGCTGTATTCCTTGGTCAACTGGTTGGAGTGAAATTCTGTATCCACTTCTAGTATTATTTAAACCACAGATAGAGGCTGTCAAAACACTGCTAGCATGTTGCTAATTTTTGGATACTTCAGGGGCTGTTTGGTAACTTAGGTGAAAACACATTATTTCTCCCCAAATCACGGACAGATCACTTAATTGATCTTCAAAACACTTCAACTTGGCGCTCTCCATAAACCATAATCACTTTATTTTGCTAAATTCACATATCCCACATCACTTACATCATCTAACACAATGCCGAATCAGTACTCCCAAACACATAACCTTGTTGCTAACCTGATCAAAAACAATAGATCCGAAGGCTTTCATCAAATGATTGATTTCCTTATTCACAAAATCTATTCACTTTGCGTTAACTGTCACACTAACCATCCTTAAAGCCTACATACATCAGTTCTGGGGGAATGCTAAGCTTGAGGAGGTCGATGGAGTTGAAGTGTTTAGTTCTCATTGTGGATGAGAATGAAATTTTGGTTAATGAGGAGATCATTAGAGGGGTTTTGAAGTTTGATGATGCTGATGGTGTTGTTAATCTTCAGATGTCAGATTTTGCTGGTTTAGAGAGGTTAGGCTATACACACATGGGTGATAGGGTAAAATTTTTTAAGAGCATGTTTTCACCACAATGGAAGTTTTTGATACACACCTTGTTGATGTGTATGAGTAATAAGACCACTGGTTTTGATGACTTTCCTTCCAAGATTGCTACAGCCTATTATATGTTTTTCCGAGGGAGGAAGTTTAATTGGTCTAGAATGATTTATGAAGGATTTGTGCAGAACATTAGGAAGAAGGGTAAATATTATTTATATCCTAGGTTTGTTCAACTATGCTGAAGTTATTCTACTGAAGTAGTGAAACAGTTGAAGTAATCAATGGAATCTATCAAGTAGTGAAACAAATTGAAGTATCAAGTAGTGAAAACAGCTTGAAGTAATCGGCCGTGGAATCTATGAAGTAGTGAAACAAATTAGTACTCGGCCGTGGAATCTGAAGTAGTGAAGCCGTGGTTTCTGCTCGGGCACAAGTGGATTCTCATTGAAGTTACATTTCTATCAAGTAGTAAAAGCGTAAATCGTGACTATGCTAATAGAGTGAATCCACGTAGGATAGGGAGGCATGATATTTAATGCTAGCCCATCTTTATTATTGTACGGCCCGAGGATAGCTTTAGTGTACTGCCCAAGGTTAGCATGGGCATGCGTATGGGCTTTACATTTATTATTTAGTTGCATGCTTGTACTTTAGTTGCATGCTTGTACTTTTCCCAATAAAGGGAATAGTGTTCCTTGTCTATAAAAGGAACTTAGGTCTTATGTATTAGGACAACTCTTTGATAAAAACATTGAAAAAAAAACCTCTTTAGAGAGGGTGTAAAGATCCATAGAGGATCATTAGTTTTAATAGAAAAACCTTGTTGATAACTTTGATTGTGTTCTTATTATTCCGCTGTGCATGTTCAATCATTGTTACTATACACTCTAGTTGAGTCCGGATCTAGGATTTCACAATTGGTATCAGAGCGGGTGGCTCTTGATCTTGAGTTTACAAGGTTTTTCGAAGAAAAGATTCAAAACTCGAAGTTGTTAGTAATTTTCGTAGTCTTAATTGGGCTGTTTTAAAACAGCGATAACTTTGTCTTGAACCGTTGGATCGAGCTACAATTTATTCTGGTGCATCTCGGTATAGTAATCTAAAGCTTCACCGAAGGGATTGTCAATCAGAGCTTCCAATCAAAAGTTATCACTGTAGAAGTTCTGCCGAAAAAGATCCGTATGATACTTCAGACTGCTTTTGAAACAGTCATAACTTGGTCGTTAACCGTTGGATCGGCATAAAATTTGGACTGGAAGCTCTTGGTATATCAAGGAAGGTTTCCACCGGCGGATTGTTGATCCGAGGTCTCGCCAAAAGATACACGTGCCAGTTTAAAAGCCGCAGACACCATCATGTAAGTTAAAATTTTCAAGTTTTAGTAACACCAAAAGTGTCACTAAAGACCAAAAGTGTCGCCTTTATACTTTGATTGGTTGGTTGACGTGGGAAAAGGGTTACCGATTGGTCGTGACGTAATTTTATTCATTTCACGAAATTCAATGTGGGGTGATGTATGATTGTTATGGTGTGGATCATTAATCTGATTGGTCTATTGGGTTATCACGTGGGTTACAAAGTGTAGAGGTCTATCACATGAGATCACGTGTAGTCAAATTTTTTCTCTCCGCCGCAAGGTTTACGTAAGGTTAAACAAAATTTTGGTCCCCACTATTTTATTGTTTCACGGTTCATAAGGTTGTTGCGGAATTTACCGCTACATTCACCAGGCAATCTTTTCTCCTTAACATGGCAGAATTTGATAATAATAGGGATGATGTTATATTTCCTTATTTGATGGATGATGAGTACAAAGTCTGGGCTAAAAAGATGGAACACTGGATCATGAATAATGATATGAATGTCTGGAAGGTGATCCAAAATGGCAACAGTTTAAAAAGGGTTGGACGTGATCGTGATGGTAACTTCATTATTCGTCCTCCATCGATTTAGCGGATGAACACATGGCTGTGCAAAGAGAGTCAAAGGCCAGAACTATCTTGCTTAAATCTTTTCCTGCTGATCATGTAGGAGATTTTCGCCATATGGATGATGGAAGTCTTATATGGAATGCTCTCAAAGCAAGGTATGGTGAAAAGGCTGATTTCAAGAAGATGAGCAAAAAAGTTGATGTCAAGGTTATGCTGAAGGATTTGCCAGTCCGCCAATTGCTTTTATGGGCATCTCTCAGGTACATACTTGTGATTATAGTTGTAAAGAGAGATATAATGAACTTAAAGAAGAGTATGATGCTATGAAACCTAAATTTGATGAATGCTATGTTGAAAATGAAGCTCATAAACTAGCATTAAAAACGATTGAAAGACAAAAGGTACGGTTTCAAAAGAATCAAATAGCTTATGAAGAAAAGATAAAGGTGTTACAGTTTGATCTTGAAGTTGCTAATAATTATTTAAAACTGCTCGAGAAAGCAAAGGCTGAAGCTTTGTCTGAGAACCTAGAGCTTAAAGAAAAACTAGATGAGGAAATTGCTAGGAATAATGAATGGCAAATGTCTGGTAAAAGCTTAAATAGAATTATCTATACTAGTCAATCTCAGACATCTCCAATAGGTTTAGGTTTTCAAAAGTATGTAGGATTGGAAGCTAGGAATGATGGGCGTAAATCTACCCCAGCAGGCTTAGCTAATTTTAAAAAGGAAGGCGATTTGCATGCTGTCCCTGGACCTATTAGAGGTGAATTCATGCCTACTGACCTGACCATTACTGTTGACTTTGATGGATCACACCAGTTGTATGGCAAAAAGTCAAGTGACTTACCAGACCTTAGTAGCAAAACTACTGACGTTGTCTCTTGTTCTACAAGTGACGAGTCATCGACCTAAAGTCCACCGACTATGCCTCATGTGATTCAAGTGAGAAGTCTGACTCACCTAAGCACACACCCATAACCACACCCAAGTCCATAGTAGCTGATGATGAGCTCAAAACAAAGCCAGTTGCTTATTCTGTTAAACACAATTTTGCTTCTAGATCTGCTTTTTGATAAGTTTATGTGTAATAAACAAAGTTGTGTTAAGAATAAGTCTTTTAAAAAGAAATCTTGTTTTGTGTGTGGTAGTAAACTCCATCTTATTAAAGACCGTGATTATCATGAGAAAAGGATGGGTGTTTCTTCCGCCATAAGACTTCTAGACCCACATGGACTAATGTTGCTAGTATTCCTTCATTTGTTCCCAAAGTTGCACATGTGAGAGCAGGGTAAACCCGCCCTACTGGTAAACCAAAGGTGTATGCATCTGTTTCTACTGACAGGGCTTAATAGGCCTTTTCCAGCTTCTCTCTAGTGTAAACCCCTACTGAGACCTAAAAGTTCTTATTTTCAGTCATATACACCTTATGTATCTCATATGACCAAGGCACATGGTGGAGTTAGTGTGGCAAATGTTGTTAAGCCCTCAACATGTTATTCTTGGAAAACTCAAAGGAAACGTTCATTCTGGGTACCCAAGAACAAAAGTCTGTGTCAGGTGCATTGATTGAGGGGAGGCATAAGCCTAAGGGGAGGCTTATTGTTGTAATTTTTAGTCTAACCATTTTTGCATTTGTTTGGATCCTTATACCGGAGGGAGGCTTAGTGTTTCACGACACTACAATTGTCTTTGGTTTCTGCTGTCGCTTGATGGTATCTTGTACATGTTTTGGTTATTTCTATTTCTTCTTAGTTAAAAAAAAAAAACTCTAACCTGTATGTGTTCAGTTTCTCCTAATTCTAGATTGCAGGTTTTGGTGTTGGTTCATTACTACACCACTCATGGTTTTCATCTCACCATGTCTCTTCTCGACACAAGAGTTGGCTAGCCCACAAGATTATGGCTTGTGGTAAAGGCAGTGGAAATCCATAAATGGTAATCAACTCACCATGATGATGACGGCATTCCATCAAAGAGTTGGCTAGTCCCGAAAGCAAACGGCCACGTACAGGTAAAGACAAGTCAAACTTTATATAGTTTCGATTTGCTAATAAATCGATGGTTATCAGTGTACCATAGTTTTCGAACTTAAACATTTGGCTACTCCAGGAGTGATGGCTATTGGTAAAGAGACATCAAATCCATCGCTTTTCAATGATTCACCTCTCACGTGAGTTAACACACCCGATGTGATGAGAATAGTTTGAAACTGATATGTATTGATGTACCTTATGTCATTTGTTGCTGCAAAGACCTCGCGTTTCAAAGTTTGGTCATCATAGAGATGAAATTATTTTGTTTCTTTGCTGATGTTCGAGTACAATCCTCTCGGTTGAAGTGTTAAAGATTGTTGGGAAGGATTGTTGGGAAGCTTTGTTGGTAAAAAAAAAAAAAAAAAAAAAAAAAAAAAAAAAAAAAAATCATCCTCTAGTTCTGAAATTATTAAAGATCTGGAAACTGGAACTTAAATGATACAATCCTCTTGGCTTCTACAATCAGTCTCATTTAAATTCCAGTTTAGGGGAGGATTGTTGGGAATTCTGTGAAACAAAGTGATTCTGGATCGAGAAACAATGGATTCTCTGAAGAAGAGTTTCTCACTGAAGTAAAATAAACATACAAAGTAGGAACTATGCTAAAGTTATTCTACTGAAGTAGTGAAACAGTTGAAGTATCAAGCCGTGGAATCTACTGAAGTAGTGAAACAAATTGAAGTAAGTAGTGAACAAATTGAAGTAATCCGAAGCCGTGGAATCTAATGAAGTAGTGAAACAAACAAGTACCGGCCGCGGAATCTATCAAGTAGTGAAGCCGTGGTTTCGCTGGCACAAGTGGATTCTGCTGAAGTTACATTTCTACCTTGAAGTAGTAAAGCGTAAATCGTGACTATGCTAATAGAGTGAATCCAACGTAGGATAGGGAGGCGCAGTATATTTAATGCTAGCCCATCTTTATTATTGTACGCCCGAGATAGCTTTAGTGTACTGCCCAAGGTTAGCATGGGCATGCGTATGGGCTTTACATTTATTATTTAGTTGCATGCTTGTACTTTAGTTGCATGCTTGTACTTTTCCCAATAAAGGGAATAGTGTTCCTTGTCTATAAAAGGAACTTAGGTCTTATGTATTAGGACAACTCTTTGATAAAAACATTGAAAAAAAACCTCTTTAGAGAGGGTGTAAAGATCCATAGAGGATCATTAGTTTTAATAGAAAAACCTTGTTGATAACTTTGATTGTGTTCTTATTATTCCGCTGTGCATGTTCAATCATTGTTACTATACACTCTAGTTGAGTCCGGATCTAGGATTTCACAATTCCTTTGCCAAATCTTCACGGATTATTGTTCATGAATAATGATCCGCTCTTTGGTATTCCTTTGCCAAATCTTCACGGATTATTGTTCCTCTCATTGTGCACGCTATAAATCAACCACATGAACATTAAGGAAAATGACTACCTCATCCGATCGAAGACATTATTGGTGAATCTTCCAGATCAGTCTCTACATGTATACCTTTAGGAAGAATGCATTGATGTTGAGGAATCATTTGTTCTGGTTCATTCAGTGGGTCAATGTACATCCGATTGTATGTTGTTTTCATATGCTGGGCATTTGACACAAGTTCATGACTTCGGATTTAATCATGTATCACATATTTGAGATTGAAGTTGACTTTCAACAAAGGCGTGTTCTTATTTGATAACTTGCTCGGGCTTAAGAATTTGAGTTGAAGACTTGGTTTATCTAGTTACCAGCAGTAGGGGTGGATGGTTGAAAACCTGGTTAACTATCACTATTAGGAGGTACGTTGTTTTACTCATTGTCACACGCATATGACGGTGTGGATAATCTCAAGAGGTGTTAATGTCTCATACTTTGTTTGGGTGGTGAGTACTTTGAGATTTGCTTGAAGCATACATTCTCGACACCGTTCTTTAATCATTAGGTGCAAGCTTAAGATACAAATGTGTGGAATTCAACTTCAGGCTCAAGTTTGGTATATCGGGTTTGCTTCATCACTGGTCACTTCAATTTGTCCACATATGGGTTGGTAAAGATAGTCAGGGAGAGTTTCCATAGCAGTTGATTCTCACATGATTCATTTGGGATATTTGAGTTCTTCTCACAAGATTTCGAGGTCATGGATATTTTTTTGTTTTGCTGATTCTGAGGTTTCAAAACCAGCAAGGGGAAGGAGACATACATCTAAACGCTCAACGAGTACATGTGATGAACTTTATGATTGTTGATATTCCAGGAAGACAAATGTCGTAACCGCAGAGAAACTCAGTGTTTAACTCATGGCGTCCGGTGTATTATTCCAACTATTTGGGGGAAGGATATATTACTCCAACTATTTGGGGGAAGGATGTATTATTCCAACTATTTGGGGGAAGTGGTCTTTGGAGACCTTTGGTATGTGTTACTTCAGTGTTCAGTTGGAAGAAATGTGAGAAGAATATTTGGAACGTGAGATGATATTGCTTATCGACATCTTCCATATCGTTTATGATAAAGTGGTTCCGGTTATTGCTTCATGTACACAATGTAATGATGATTTCGATGAGATCGCAACTATCAGGGGAGAGATATGTGTACATCAGGGACACACAACATGTTCACATGAACGAGCTTAATCAGTTATTCCGGACTTGATAACCACTGAGACGATCAATGTTTCAACTTGTTACTTCGGTGTTCTCGTGTTCTTCGAGGTGCTTAGTTTCATTCAATGAGACCGTTCTTCTTCATTTCTACTTCTTGGGGAAATGGTCTTTTTTTTATTCTTAGTTTGTCGGTTTGGGGGGAAGCTACCAAAGTCTTACTTTCAGAAGGCGCAAGTTCTGACGACGATTTAAGAGCCTCGAAAGCTTTGGTGGTGAAAGTTTAAGAGATGATGACTTCTATCTTCTACAAAGTGTTGTACGATATCCTTATCTCAGTACTCGTATCATCATCCTTCTTAAACTATATCATCCTCTCTGTATATATTTATCAAAAAGCAAAATACAAAATATAAAACCAACAAAATCAAAATAGAAAAAATATTAAATCAACAAAAACAAAAAAAAAATAATAATAATAAAAAATAAAAAATAAATTTTTTTTTGAAAAAGAACAAAAATATGTTTTCTCAAGACATGTCTTCTGGTATCGATAACATCTACGGTCTTAGAAATGTCATTCAATAATGGCACGGGACTTTAGATGAAGTTCGAGCAGGAGGTGTAAATATTTCTTTTCATAACATGTCTCTAAATATGGCTTGCAGTTACTTCAGACTGTAACCCGTGCTTAAACAATGGTTTGCTATTATTTCAGATAGCAACCCTCTCTTCTAGAAAGGAAAGTGCTACGCTAAACCAATTTTCAAACATTTCGTGCACTTATCCTAAAACTAATGAGGAAAGCATGTCGTCAAAAAAGACTGCTGTTCCTACTCAAATATTTTTCCTTCTAAAATTCTTCAGAAAAATATTTGTTTTAACTAAATTGGTGGTAAATGAGTTGCTTGAAAAATCAATCAGAATCATAATTTTCATAAATTTGCAAAAACCAATCAATGCCTTCAGCATGGTTAAAACTTTTCATAGAAAGAGTCATTGATTGAGGGGGAGAATGTTTTTCAACTTTATATCATCTATCGGGCTTATCTAATTATCCTAAATGCTTAACTAAAAAATGATGTTAACCTACGTTGAAGGACTAGGTGCCTAGGATATGATTGTTATGATTAGATGATTAGAGTTTGATGAACACATAAATCCCATGCCTTATGTGAACTGATTGATATGTTGAATTGACTTTTATTAGTCGATTGCTGTTTGGGTGTTGTCGACCACCATATATGTCTATCTGTTTCTACTAACGTATGCAGATTACATGGTATATAAGAATGTTCCCGTTCTGGATCCCACAAATGATGATGATTGGATGCCAAAAGGAAAGGGTAACTATTTCTTAGGTCGACAAATGAAGAAACGGAGCTTAATTAGATCTCCATGGAGAGTTGGCACGATTGATGCAACTTAAGAGGTCTCACTGCATCTGCAGATGGTTTTCTTCCAGACTTACAGCAACAAGAGAAGCAGCTTATCCACCTAACGTATCTTTGTGCAGGAATAATTGTAATGATACCATTTTTAAACAATCTTGAAAATATTTTTTTGAAAATGGAAAAATATTGTTTTTGAAAATAAATCAGACTTCATTTGTAAAAATCATTGAAAAAATCACCGGACTTCATTTTATCAAATCTTAAGTCACTCAATCATCGACTACGGTCATCGATTGAGGGGGAGAGTGATTTAAAATAAAATATTTTCAAACGATATTTCTTCATAAAAGTTCCGGTTTGTACGTAATAAAGTGGTGATCTGAAGATTTAATGTTATGTCATGGTATGATTTTCTTTAAAACTCAAAGATCTTTCTGAATAATTTTTTTTCTGTTCTTGTTTGATTATGAAATTGTTTTATTTTTCTTAAAGATCTCTTAAAACTATCATACCTGACACTAACAATCTTTAATGTCTAAAATTGATCCTTTATCAGTCATTTTTCAAAATTAAATTTTGCCACGTCTTTCCCTAAAATTTTTTAAATAATTTAAATCAATTGGGATCAAAAATCTCAAATGGTTTGATATTTTCGATCGGGGTAGAGATCGTGATTTAAATCTCAAATCGGTTTTAATAGGGTGATTGTTTCAAAAGCACTACTTCCTTCATGTGCCAAACGATTTCAAATACATAATGCACATGATTGTGGAAGAGCATTTAACCAAAAAACAGAAGAGTATTTAAACAAGGCCACATTTTCTCCCATGTTTTCTAAACCTTATTAAATCACTTGGGATCCAAAATCTCAAAGGGTTTGATATTTTTGATCGGGGGAGAATTTGTGATTTAATAATGAAATTTGATAAAAGGTGATCGTTTTGATTCAAATGTGCATGTTGCTCTCCCATATGTGCTAAACGATTTTGAATCTCGAAGCACATATTGAGGGGGAGCATTTCATAAGAAAATAAACTTTCAAGGTACAAAGATTTCTATGTTTCAACATAAAATACCTTGATTGATTTTCTTGATAGTTTCTTAATGGCTTTTGTGATCGTGAAAGTACTTCAAAAGAACTCTTTCCTCTATGTGATAAAATGATTTCATATATCCTACGCACATATTGAGGGGGAGAATTTACCAAAGAAATTCCAATGGCTTTTTCTACGGAAATTGTGATCATGAGTACATTTCAAAGAACTCTTGCCTCCATGTGCTAAACAATTTCAAAATCATAAGCACATGTTGAGGGGGAGCATTTCTAAATGATCAAAAACAATTAAGGTACAAAATGTTTTGATTTTATATCACAAGTACCTTGATTGAATTTCCAAATGATTTTTCAACTGGTTTCATGAAGGAAAGAACAATACCAAAAGACCGACCAATTTACTTTATGCATGGTGTTATAAGGATTGTTAGGTTAGGTATTCGTTCCCACGATCCCGCCAGGGCCGGAGGGATCTACCCAGGCACAATCCACTAGATAGTGTAGAGCCTGTAGGTATGATGAAAAAAAAGGAGAAAAATGAGAATACGGGAAGATTGCGGACTGAGACAGAGCTAGTATTGGAATAAACCAAACAAGGTTCTAGTTATGAAGTCTCGGTAAGCACTGAAGGGGTTGAAGAATGAAAAAGAATTGAATGTGAAAAGGGTGAAAAGAAATAGCCTCCAATAATTCAACCTTAGGGCGTAAAACCGGTTCAATACATATGCTACCTGGTGTTTACTAAGGTAACACCGTGTTGAAGACAAGACGTCATGGACCCAGTGACGCACTACACCTAACTTCCCAAGCTACTCAAGTTCCTCTTAAAAGGGCTTGTTTCATTCTCGCGGGGAACCTACATAATCTATCGACTTTCTCTTAGAGATTGTTGATATTGAAGAAGGAGAGCCTCTCCCTAGTCTCCCGCATAGGAAACCAAATGTGCACTTTTGAGTCTAGAGCTAAGAGATCATCCACAATATCTCATTAGGACACAAAAATAATGAAGACTTGCTGTTTCACACAATGTGGAAAGTAAGTTTATATTGAGAGTCCTACATATTATCCTTGTGGTATTGCCAGAACATCCGAGTGATACGTAAAAGTATTCACGATGAAGATGGAAATTCTTCTAGAGCCAACATCAAACAAGCTCTTGGTGGGTGACATGTGAGATCTTTTCTAAAGATCAAACTTGTGACAACTGGATAGAAACGATGGGGCTTATCTCACTGAATCAACCTTGGTTCAGGAAATGAATTGACGAATACTTTTGGAAAAACCATTCGATGTGCAAATCTTCTTTTCTCTAGCACATCGAATGTATACTCTTTTCAAATACAAAAAGTATTTCTGATTGAAAATTGATCTTTCTCATAAAACCTTCGTCGTATTGCAAAACTCTTTCTTCTAAGCAATACGCGATTGTTTTCAAATCAATTTTTCATCAGTCAGTGAATCTCAATTCGCTGGTTCACTAACTCCGTGTTTTCTTCTTTGAGATGTTCCGGTTTGAGAATAGCTAGAGCACCGCGAAACCCCTGCCAAGGAGATTCTTCGAATTATACCGATCACAAAAGTACTTTTGTACCGATCAACGGGAACCGTGGTGCGTGCACCTCAATTCAACGAAAGTGATCAAAGACACTCTCGTACGCTTTATTGCTAACTATTGTATGCGGAACACCGACGGTTGCACATCGAATTGAGGAGTCAATCCACAGCCGCATGCTCACACATTACATTCACTTCTAAAGAAATCATGATAGGTGCATATCTTCATCAATTGGCTCTGATATTTTCAATCCATGCTTCGCTACTGGGAAATATTATGAATCAACAAAAGCTTCCGCAACTCTAATGAGAAGATATCATGATCCAGAATGTGAGCATGTCGGTCCAAAAATCATAACTTCACATAATAGCGATACAACAAAGGATGAGTCAGATATTTGCTGTGGCTGATGATCTCAAAGCTGGCTCAAAGAATCATCTACCCATGGACCAGCTCAAAGACCTCCACTGAAAGTACAAAGTATTTGGACTTTGAAGAATTCACTACTAAAGCACAAAGAATGCAAAATTTGGAGAATTAAAGTCTACGAGCTCAAGAACGAAGTCAAGAATAGAATGATAGGACACAAAATGTAATTCATGGGGTGACCTCCCTTAGGGGGAGATTGTTAGGATTTAGAAAATCCATATAGTGAAGAGTCGGTCACCCCAACTCTAGTCTAGCCTATGTTAGCTCAGAGACATTACGCTATTTACTAGTTATTTAGTTAGTTATTTAGTTTAGAGCAACACCGAGGACGGACGGTCTTTACCCAATTGTATGCCCGATCCATAGTCCGGGAGGACGCAGTAGTATGTAATATAAATACCCTCTACCTCCCAAGGTAGAGGGTTGGACCTTTCACTCAATCTAACCTATCTCATTCGAACCTTATATGTGCTTGATTATGTGTTTGTGAAAACCAATAGATTACACTTTTGGTATTGTTCATTCCTTCTCAAAACCATTGAAAAATCATTTGCAAACTCAATCAAGGTACTTGTGATATAAAATCAAAACATTTTGTACCTTAATTGTTTTTTGATCTTTTAGAAATGCTCCCCCTCAACATGTGCATATGATTTTGAAATTGTTTAGCACATGGAGGCAGGAGTTCTTAGAAATAAATTCTTTGATCACACTTTCCTTAGAAAAAGCCTTTTGATTTTCTTGGTAAATTCTCCCCCTCAATATGTGCGTATGATATTTGAAATCATTTTATCACGAAGGAAAGAGAGTTCTCTTGAAGTACATCTACGATAACAAAAGCCATTAAGAAACCATTTGCTCCCCCTCAATATGTGCATCGATATACGAAAGAGTTTAGCACATATTAGAGAGAACTTGCACTTTGAATCAAAATGATCATATTATATCAGATTTCATATTTAAATCACATTTTCTCCCCCGATCAAAAATATCAAATCCTTTGAGATTTTGGTTCCCAAGTGATTTAATTAGGTTTAAAAAACATGGGAGAATATGTGGCATGGTTTAAATAATCATCTTGTTTTTTGGAAAAATGCTCCTCCTCAATCATGTGTATCATATATTGAAATCGTTTGGCACATGAAGGAATGAGTGCTTTTGAAACAATCACCCTTTAAAACCGATTTGAGATTTAAATCACGATCTCTCCCCCGATCAAAAATATCAAACCATTTGAGATTTGTGATCCCCAAATGATTTAAATCATTTAGAAAATTTTAGGGGAAAGACGTGGCATGATTTACTTTTGAAAAATGATAGATATAGACCAATTATAGACATTAAAGATTGTTAGTGTCAGATATGATAGTTTTTAAGAGATCTTTAAGTAAAATAAAACATTTTCACAATCAAACAAGAACAGAAAAAATTTCATTTTGAAAGATCTTTGAGTTTTAAAAAAAATCATACCATGACATAACATTAAATCTTTAGATCACCACTTATTTTGTACAAGACGAACTTTTATGAAGAAATATCATTTGAAAATATTTAAGATTGAAATCACTCTCCCCCTCAATCGAAGACCGTAGTCGTTGATTGAGTGAATTATGTTTAAAATGAAGTCCGGTTGATTTCCAAAATTTAAGTCCACTTTATTTTCAAAACAATATTTTTCCATTTTCAAAACAATGTTTTCAAAATTGTTGAAAAATGGTATCATCACTACTTGCCCTGCACAAAGATACGCAGTGCTTTTGGCCGCTTTGTTGTTGTTGCCGGAAGGTTGAAGAAAAACCATCTCGCCTGATGCAGCATTCCTCCGACGCCGCGATTTGTCATGCCAACTCACCATAGAGGTCCAATTATGTTCTCCGCTTTCATTTGTCGACTCCAAGAAATATTTGCCTTTCCTTTCGCATCCAATCATCATTATTTGTGGATCCTGACGGGAACGGAACAATCTTATGAACCATGATATCTGCGATATGTTAGTGGACATACGTAGTGCATATGCATGGCCGCGCCTACATCACCCAAACAAGTAGAGAGGTGGCAAACGGTCCTACGGGTCGGTTTGGGTCATGGGTCAAATGGGTTATGGGTCAAACGGGTCATACTTTAAGAATGGGTTGAATGGGTCATGGGTCAAACGGGTTGGGTCAGGTCGCCCCGTTTTTTTTTTTTTTTTTTTTTGCTAAACTTCTGACCCGAAAACTCGAGAAGCAAATTAAGATACAATCGAAAGACAAATTTAAAGCATCAGGTAGGAGAATGTGTGGCCATGGCCCATCCTTGAGACAAGAAGTAGAACCTAATCAGTTACGAGGAAACAAAGAACCATTAAGCAAAAAGATAAGACAAAGTATTATACGATTGATCACTACCACAAACATAAAGATCAGAACAAGTGGTCCTAAGATTATTCCGCTGTTAAGTGCAAGTGTGCAACCAATATCATATCTGGCAATGCATAGATTAAATATGTCAACACAGTCGTCATACACTAATACATTGCTGATATATTTATTTACTGAATGATACTCCTCACATTGTTTTACAATGAAACAGAAAACATAAACAAAATAATGTCATAATCAGAAGTTCAGCATATGCTACACTTGTAGATGACCATATTCTGAGAGACAGGTCATCCAAACATATAGGTATCATGTGGTATGCCCTCTCCTTCCATACAAAACTGCAGAAAGCATACCAAGAACAGCACCTGAATACTCCGCTAATATAGCCCTAAAATTACACTTAGTACTTAAGGTGTCACAGCTAAACTACAAAGCAGAAATGAATTGGAAGAGGCATTGAAGAATAAAGATGGGTTTTTCTATATAAAACGAGTATGCTAAGGATGAACATTTAAAAATAGAGCAAGAATTGGTATGCTGCAAACTGTACCAGATACACCAAATTTGACCTTAAATCTCCATCAGACGCTTTATGTTTTACATTGTTTGGCAATTAAGAACATGATCTTTCACAAATATTCTTCCGTAACCAGTATCAACTTCTCTATATCCTCTATAAGTCGTTGGTCGATTTCTTTGTCTTTTTTCCTGATATCTTCACCTTCACCTATACATGTATAAAAGTTCAAGAATTAATGATCTATTATTAGAAAAAACAGTACACAAAAGAGAAAATATAATACCATCTTGATCAAATATCCAATCACGTGTGCATAACAACGCCTCAACATTATCCGAAAATAACGAACTTCGATATTTGCTTAAAATTCAACCACCAATACTTAAACAGGATTCAGAAGCAACCGTAGTTATTGGGATGCTCAATATATCACGAGCCATTAGAGCTAACTCTGGATACCTCCCTTGATTCTCCTTCCAGTATTGTAAAATATTAAGATCGGGATGTTGGAATTTGTCAAGGGGTGGTTCCTCCAAATACTTATCTAGTTGTGACTTTTCTTGCACCTTTTTGTCATATCGACTCTCAAATGACTCAAAACCGACCAAATCATCCGATGGATTCTCACCTGCAACATTTTGACTTGTTGCTAAATTCCAATCATGCATCGCATCCGCACGAACCTTATACCCATTGTATAATTGGCGTAAACCGCTCTCCACACTTCCAACTTTATTACTAAGTATTTCACCAACCATACCAAGTTTATCAAAATAGTATTCAACGATCTTCATTTTATAACGTGGATCCAAGATAACTGCAAATGACAAAATCATACTATAACTATCCCAATACTTTTCAAGCTTTCCTTTCATCTCTTCTGCCATGTTACTTATAACAGGGTCCCAATGATCGGCTGTTGTTGATGAACTTGCGTCTTCTTCATTCGCTTCATTCGTATTTTGTTCTTCAAAGCCTTCCGACATATTGACCAATTATTGCTTTAATCTACATAGTAAGTTGAAAATGAATGTGTTAGGCACTGACCAAAACCTCAAATGCATTTCCTGTCAATACTGAAGACTAACATGCATTACAAGCTACATTAAAAGATCGTAAAAACTATATAATGTACACTAAGCAGCCAGTCAAGTAGAAAGTGATAATGCAATGCTATTTCTCAAGCCATTTATCAATTTTGAGTAGAAGGGGAGATTTTAGCGCATTTATGTGGAAACAGGTCAACTTGGGTGATATTTTATCAATAACGGGTGGCTCAAACTCATAAAATCATAATAATCACTTGATAGTATACAGGAAGATAACATAAAGACAATCAACATCATGTCTGCACTGGAGTCGAAATTCGACCCTGGTCACACGTCTAAACGTTCACAGGCATTGAGAAGTGCAAAACATAACCTAAGTGTACTTATTGATGCTTGAATGAGTCAAAATTGTCACATTTCCAGCAGATATCTATGTAGTTTTCTCTACTTTGTTACAGAATGAACTGATTCTGAACCAGTACAAAAACATGTTTCTGGGGCCACCAATCGAAATAGTTTTAAACATAAAACAACCCCAAAATAGTTTTACTAAAAAGTTATCCTGCTAAGTTCTTAAAACTTATTAGTATACAGAATCAGCTTAACGAGTAAGATCAATTTTCATACTGCTCTAAATAAGATGGATACACAAAGGCACTAGAAATCAGACTGGCAATGAGGATAACTGAAAATAATACCCAGCTGTTCTGATTTCTGAACAGAAGTAACCCTGCACCCAAGAGAGAATAGACCAGGAACCTTCTTAGTTTTCTGGCTGGGTTTCCAATATGCGATTTTTGAGGTGGCTGAACCCAACTACAACTACAACTCGCCCATAAAGATCAATCATACATGCATAGTGATTAGTGATCGAGTTCAGGTGTTATGTTATACTCTTATGTCATTAACTTGAAATAAGTTTCACCCTTTTTGACTATGCCACAGTGACGACAAGCTGATAAGATTGCAAATTTGCAATGAAGGTTACATTATCTGGGATAAAACCAGTTTTGACCATCTTATCAAAAAGTTCAAATGCTTCATTTACATGACCATGGTGAGCAAAACCAGCTATCATGATATTGTATATCACTACATCCCTAATCTTAATTCTTTCAAATATTCTATGTGCATAACTTATGTTTCCACATTTTGAGTACATGTCAATTAACGCACTATCTTGCCGTCATTGTGAACCTGCATTCGTAACATATAACCATGAACCTGTTTTCCAATTTCAACATTCCCACTACTAATGAAAGGGTTTACACTCGTTATCTCTTTCATGATTTTACAATGAATCTCTTTCCCTAACTTTAAATTCTTTAACGCCGAACAAGCACTCAACACACTAGCGAATGTTGATAATCTGTACGTCAATCATTTTACGTCAAGTAAGCTTAATAAGCTTTTCAATCATTTTACGTCAAGTAAGCTTTTACCCAAAAAAAGACCATGACCCATGAGAAATAAGCTTACCCAAACCCTTTCAAAGTGCTTAATAAGTAATAACACTCCCAAAACACAATAAGCTATTAAGCAATAAGCACCTAAAAACAGCTTTACCCAAACACCCCTTAAGTTGTACTACTTATTTAATCAGAAAATTCAGTAAACTATAAATATGTAAACCCTTATAACAATTCATAATTAAGTAATTAACAAAGTATTTAACTATAATCATGTAAAAATTACAAACCTTATATGTTGAATTGTTGATAATCTGAAGAACAGAAGAAGTGATTGGAGAGAATCAGAGAATCAAGTCATCAACCCATCCGACCTATTAATTTGATAATCTCAAGAAGAGAATCAACCCATCCGACCTTTTAGAGATGCGACCTATCCGACCTGTTAAATTGTTTATCTCCGATTTATGACTGACCCGTTCGACCCATTCTATTACCCACATGACCCATTCTTTTTATTTCCAAAAGATTTTAAAAGCCCAATGGACCCAAATTTTAAAAATATATATGACCCATAAAACCCAAAAGTTAAAATTATTCAACCAATTGACCCAAATTTTACCTCTTTGGTTCACTTTTGCCACTTCTACCAAACAGCAATCGACTAAGAAAAGTCAATTCAACATATCAATCAGATCATGTAAAGCATGGGAATAATATGTTTATCAAACTCTAATAATCTAATCCTAACAATCATATCCTAGGCACCTAGTCCTTCAACGTAGGTTAACATGTTTTACATTTAAGTATATAGGATAATTAGATAAGCTCGTTAGATGATATAGATTTGAAAACATTCTCCCAATCAACAATGACTTATTTTCTAAAAGTTTAAAAGCTAGAAGTCATTGATTGAGTTTACAAATTTTAAAACTCAATGATTGATTTACAAGCAACTCATTTACCACCATTATTGAAAACAACAAATATTTTTCTGAAGAATTTATAGAAGGAAAAATTTGTGGAACAACAATCCTTTCGACTTACTTTCCCTCAATTTTTTTAGGATAAGTGCACAAATTTTGTGAAAATCGCTTGCTGGTGCTTTCCTTCTTTGAAAACGGTTGCTATCAAATAATAGCAAGCCACTGTTAAGCGCGTTACTGATCAAGTAACCAAGTTATAGTGTGAGACATGATTTGAAAAAAATATTTACACCTCCTGCTCGAACTTCATCTAAAGTCATGTGCCATTATTGAATGACATTTCTAAGACTGTAGATGTTATCGATACCAGAAGACATGTCATAGAAAACAAATATATATTTTTTTTTCAAATTTTCTGATTTTTATGGATTTTTGTAGATTTTATATTTTTCTATTTTCTTTTTTCTGGTGTTATATTTTTATATTTTGGTTTTTTGATAAATATTTACAAAGATAGAGAAATAGTTTAAGAGGATGATGATACGAGTACCGAGATAAGAAAATCGTTCAGCACTTTGTAGAAGATAGAAGTCATCATCTCTTAAACTTTCACCACATAAGCATTCGAGGCTCATGAATCGTTGCAAGAACTTGAGCCTTCTAAAAGTGAATCTTTGGCAGCTTCCCCCCAAACCGACAAACTTCGAATTAAGACCATTTCCCCCAGAAGATGAAGTGAAGCAAACATTCTCATTGTATGAAGCTCAAGAACCTGAAGACGATGCTAACAACGAAGTAACAAGTTAACACAGATCATCTATGCGTTTATCTAACCCGGAATAAATGATTAAGTCCGATCACATGAACCTGTTGTGCGTCCCCGATGTACACATAACTCATCGATTTTGAGCAGTTGTCAATTCAGGGGGAATCATGTATCAACATCTTCATTTTACCAAGTGCATTCCAGTTATCTTCCATATAACCACCATTATTATGTCAAGTACCCAACCATAGTAGAAACAACGACATCACAGTAACTTTATCATCGGAATCATCATTACATATCTCCTCGATGGTTCGCACATCATCGAAATCATCATTACATTGTGTACATGAAGCACTAACCTAAGCACTTTATCATAAATCGTATAGAAGATGTCGATAAGCAATATCATCTCACGTTCCAAATATTCTTCTCATATTTCTTTCATCAATGAGATAACACATACCAAAAGTATCCAGAGACCACTTCCTCCTAAATGGTTGGAATAATACATCCTTCCCCCAAATAGTTGGAATAATACATCCTTCTCCCAAATAGTTGGAATAACACACCAAAGGCTATGAGTAAACACTGATTTTCTCTACAGTTATGACATATGTCTTTCCCGGGATTACTTCAATAGAAGAAGTATCAGTTCATCATCACGTACTGATGTGTGTTTAGATGTATGTCTCCTTCCCCCTTGCCGGTTTTGATACTCGAATCGCACATTATACATACCAAATATTCTTGAAATAGAGAAGAAAAAAAAAGAGCTCAAATGAATCCTGTGAGAATCAACTGCTAAAGAAACTCTCTATGACTATCTTTATCAACCCATATGTAGACAATTTGAAGTGACCACTGATGAAGAAAACCCAATATACCAAACTTGAAATCGAAGTCAAATTCCCTGCATTTGTATCTTAAGCTTGCACTTAATGATGGAAGAACGGTGTCGAGAATTTATGCTTCAAGCAAATCTGTTCACTACTCAAACAAAGTATGAGACATTAACACCTCTTGTGATTATCCACACCGTCATCTGCGTGTGACACTGAGTAAAACAACGTAACTCCTAATAGTGATAGTTAACCAGGTCTTCAACCATTCACCCTGACTACTGGTAACTAGATAAACCAAGTTTTCAACTCAAGTTCTTAAGCCCGAGCAAGTTATCAAATAAAAACACGTCTTTGTGAAAGTCAACTTCAATCTCAAATAAGTGATAAATGATTAACTCTAAAGTAATAAGCTTGTGTCAAATGTCCAACACGTGAATAAACATACAATCGGATGTACATTGACCCACTGAATGAACCGGAACAAATGATTCCTCAACATCAATGCATTCTTCCTAAAGGTATACATGTAGAGACTGATATGGAAGATTCACCAATAATGTCTTCGAGCGGATGAGGTAGTCATAACTCAAGCATCCATCAACATGTAGTATATTCACTCTTCTCCCCCTCAAAAATTGCAAATGAATTTTGCCATTTTTGATTGAGCAAGTGAATAAGAATATGTACCAATGAACGGAGATCCACTTGAGGATTGAATGAGCATGGAAAAACATGAAGCTTGTTGATGAAGAATGTCGATGAGAATGGTCATAAAAATGAAGATCTCTCTTCTGAAGATAAAGATCAGGCGTACACTTTTCTTTTCTTTGATGGAACGGGGCCCAAGTGTTATCTACGACGCCATAGTGTTGAAGAACAAGGCCTGAACCGATGTGAACAACGTCATAGCGATTGAATATCAAGGTTGAGTTACGTTGAAGTTATGAGATATCAATCCATTTGTTATCCATACTTTAAGCCAGTCCATGTAGTGAAGGATCGGGTATCTGCAACTGAGGGGATTACCGCACTAACATTACAACCTTGATTGCATATATATTGGTTAGTGACATTAGTATCCAAACCCTTTGGGGTTTCATGGTCAACCTTGATTTTGCCATCGGTGAACAGCTTTCCGGTAGGTATCCACCTAAGTCCAACATCCTTAAACATTCTACCAGACGGTATCCACTTATGGCAAGGTCTAGAATTGTTGTTATTCTTATGCACAGTTGAAGACTTATTGGTATTCCTAGAATCCAAAGATTTAGCAGTTGGGATCCATCTAGGTGAAGTTTTAGGTTTTTTTTGCTTCATGACATATTGAACCTTAGCCATGTTAGTAGTCTTAGTGGATTGTACCTTAGCATTTGAGTTAGGAAAATGTTTCTTATACGGAAAAGACTCAGAATTTCTAGTTTCATTTTCTACATGCTTAGCATTATTCTTCATATAACTACTCTTAGATGCAAGCCAACCCCTAGTCTTTTGAGTGTTCCTAGGTAATGGTTTACTACTAGCCAGTCTTGAAATCACGTGGAATGCATCACCCTAGGTCTTGCACCTATTCTATCTTTTGAATCGTGCCTTTTCCTAGCTTCTTCTAGATAATAGTTCTTCCACAAGTCATTCATATCATATGAGTTCGGGTTTAATGCTTGGTTTTGAAATCGTTTTGAACTATTCCCTGGAGGTGTTGGGAGTAGAAGTAGCTACTTGTTGAGGGTTAACGGAGCTAGAAGCATTACTTAGGTAACTCAAAGGTGGATCGGTTTTGACAAAACTAGTATCGCATCAACTTGGGAGGCAAGCCTTGTCTTTAAAGATTTTGTTCTTTCAGATATAAATGCAGAGCTTCCTAACAACGGACGGTCTCTAGTGGGATGAGAAACCGGTTTCCCAAGGTTGATGGTTTTGTAATTTAATGTTCACACTTTTCCCACGGTTTTCTAAGCTCATTCTTTAAGGCAACAATAGTGAAACTCTTTTCCCGAGTTGAGCTTTGAGATCATCAATTTTTGTTATCAAAGAGTTTGTTTGTTCCATTGACTTAGTTCTAGCTTCTTTGACAGAGTCACTTAGTTCTATGTGATGCTTTTCAAAGTCTCATTTTCATTTAGTAATTGAGCCACATAAATTGATGCGTTCATTATTTCATTATAATAAGTATCAATGTCTGTAAGTCTTGACCAATTATTTTTCATGCATACCGAAATATGTTTCTTCAAGTTGTTGATAGTCGAAGTTTTGGCTTGAAGATGAGCTTTTAAATCGCTTATTTCAAAAATTCACGAATTCGAAACCGATTTTACATGGTCTTAGTTTGAAAACTTTCCTCCTTTCTTTATATTGCAATTTCAAGAGTAATGCAATGTTTTTCATGTTTTGAGAATTTGTTTGAAAGTTCATCAAAAGCCTTTTTATCAACCATATCATTTGTTTTGAATTTATTAGTCTCAGCCTCAACTAAGGAACATTTATCGGAATCGATAATTTGATCTTGTTTAGGTACATTAGCGCTTCACTATGTTGAACAGCTAAGGGTACCTCATCACATGACCGCTCATTTGTTTGCCCGATATTTGCATCCACATCATGTGTAACAAGAGTCACCGAACCACGGTCGTTTAAACTTATCCGCCTGAGCTCTCAGATTGGTGTCAACTGATCCATCACCCGATGCTTCATCGGTCTCAACACTACAATTTATTGATTGTTCTATTCATTCACCTTCCCTATCACAAAGATCCACTTCTTGTGTGATAGGAGTTATTGAGCATGTTACATCATTCTTTGGTCTCGATATATCCATTCAAGAACACTCGACCTTTCAACGATGCATTACCCGACTCATCACAACTATTCTCAATTGCACGACACTCATTCACTTTCATCTTTTGTGCATTTCAATGTACTTTTCCACATTATCCATGAGTTGGATAAATGTCTCAATGAATGTGTTAATTTCCATTCAGTGTTTGAAGGACATTTCAGCCATGTCTTGATCATAATCGATGTAAATTCCTAACATGAATGATCGAAATTGGTTGTGGATCACTTGAAATGCAGACTGGAACTATCCTTTGAACCTTTATCAAGTCGTTGTTCTAATTGTTCTAAGTTTAATAGTAATGTTCCCGTTAATGTGGATAAATCTTGACGAAAAAGGGCATTGCATGTTCGTTCCATTCCTATCGATGTGAGTAACATGAGGTGTGAGTGAAGTTGTTGATAAGGTTCAATGCTACTTTGCATGGCATTCTAGTCTAAGCCGGTATTCTCTTCTACTCTCAACACAAGATCTCACATCCATTGATTGATTCAATCATTTTAACCGCTTAGTGTAGCATACATTATCATTGTTGTCCTTAGCATCATACAATTTAAGTACTTCCAAATCACCAATCGAGTGTAAGACATGATGTTATCGGTACACGGATTTTACAAGTCCGAGATTTAAACCTAGAAGAAGAATCTTTCGGGATTTTACTAAAATCAAGACCAAACCGTTAAGCAATGACTAATGGAACGTGTTAAGATGACTGATGGATCGACACAATGATAGACAATTGTGTGTTAGGGGGCGTTTAAACCCTATTGTTTGGTATTCTGTTCCATATTGTATGGTTCAGATTGTTGTGCTCCATGGTCATACCTTTTCACCTGTGTTTCGGTTCAACGTGTTACATTCTTCTTCTATTTTGGTATGGTTCTCATCAACATCTATGGTGGGTTGTGATTATTGATTCAATGTAAGTTAGACCGCTGTTGGTGGATTTGATTTTATGCATGGTTTGGTTGTTACTATGAGTCGCTATAGGTGGTTAATTAGTTGTACCTGGTTGAAGTGATGATGGTAAACCCTTGGAACGATTTGATATTATTTAACTTGTTTGATCGTGTTATGTGGGATTTGGTTTTAACACATCTCATCTTCAAAGTCATGCTTTGAGTGAGTATTGTATTGCTATGGATTGATGCCATGTATGTTAAGGAGTTTTGCATTTTACTTGATCATCGTTTCTGTTTCATTCTATTGATTAGAATCAAGTTTGATATGGAAGGTTGGCTTAGACCATGTTTATGCTTCAAGTCGATTTGCTACTAAGTCACTCTTATCGTTATTAGATTATTCATTTTGCATAATACTAATAGAAGACGATTGGTGGAAGTCGAAGTTTGAAGAATTATGACGATTTGAAGATTCAAGGATTTTTCTACTTGAATAGCACTTTATTGTTTATTTTTATAGTCGTTGTAGTTTATGTTCAATGTGTTATAAGAAATGTCATTCTTATATGTGATTCTGTAGTGTCCTATGGATGAGATGAGGAAGTCACCCTCATCCTATACTTCAACGCTGGTGTAATGAATTTTACCGGGGTGAATTAACCCTTTTACCCAAAAAAAAGACAATTGTGTGTTAGGGCTTATGATTGTTTATAGGATTAGCAGAGATTTTGTTTGGTTGAGATTTGGATTGGTTGATGCACGATTTTACGGAGAAATTTATATCTAAAAACTTAAAAACCTCAATAACTTCTGTTCGGATCGGATTCGGCGTGCCATTCTCCTCGTTCTCACGGTCATTTTGAAGGGTAGAATGTCAACACGAGTTACGTTCAAAAGTTATAGTCTTTGAAGTTTTGTGGAAAAGTCAACAAAAGCCACCTGGTAACTTCGCACTAAGACAACTCGCACCTTAGTAAATTTGAAGCCAAGACAAGTCGCAGTACAAGACAACTCGCTTATGCGATTACCAGCTAAGCTTAACGAACAACTTCGCATAAAACTAAGCACAACTTCGCGTAGTACACAATAAAGCAGGCCTACAACTCGCGCCAGTACCTACAACTTCGCGCATGGGTACGCAGAACTTCAGCTTAAAGACTGGCTTCAGCAACGGACAACTTCGTAAAACATATTCGCGCCAGGTGACAATTAAACCCGATAGAAAATTGAACTGAACCTTTCGCATTAAACATGGGACAACTTTCAGAAATCCTTCCGTGACTCTCAGCGCATCCAAATTCAAAAACACCACTTTTCAATCAAAACAACCCAACCCGCGATGATTCAAGCCTTCCAAATCAAAACCTAAACACTTATAATGATTCTAAACACAAAGTACTATCAAAATCCAAACTTTGGCAATAAATGATCTAAATGATGCAAGCTACTCTAAACTCATTCAAACCCGAAAACCTTATGAAAACACTAGAAATCAGAGCGTGAAGATGAGTGAAAACATGGCTCTTGATACCATTTGTAACATATTGGTTTTCACAAACACATAATCAAGCACAAATAAGGTTCAAATGAGATAGGTTTTATAGAGAGAAAGTGGAAGATGGGATCCCTTTCTAGAGAGAAAGTAAACAAAAGAAAGAAGGTTAGATTGAGTGAAGGTCCAACCCTCTACCTTGGGAGGTAGAGGGTATTATCAGACACATATACCGTCCTCCTTGGTTGTGGATCGAGGCATCTGATGGGTAAAGACTCATCCTTCCTCCGCGGTGTACCAAAAATAATAACTAAGCTAATAACTACTAAATAACGTAAAGTCTACGAGCTAAGATATGCTAAACAATAATTGGGGTGACCGACACTTCCTTATGGAATTTCCAATTCCTAACATCCTAGTATTTCTTCTATCTTTTATTGTGATTCTCATATAGGTCCTTCGTAAAGGCGAGATCACGCTATACTACAAGTCATCCAAGCAAAGGGTCCTTGATTGATTTGTTCTAACACAAGATTTCTGTAGCAAGATCTTGTAATTCATATTTCACATAGTTGTTGTGTAATAGTTGTGTAAAGGTTTAGTTCTACCTCGTGGAATAACTCGGTATTGAGATTTGTACCGGAAAAGCGTAGCTGACATTGTGAGGATTCTCCGCCAAGTTGAAGCAGCTTGTTGACATAGTGCTTGAACTCTCGAGTGGGGAACTCGGGGAGTGGAGTAAGGCAAGGAAGGTGTTCTTGTAGCCGAATCACTATAAATTAATTGTGTCGATACTTTCTATCCTTTTACTTTATTTTCTTTATTTTATTTCTTTACTTACTTTACTTATTGCTTCATAATATTTATCCATCCACACAAATTCACTTAAGATCAAATCTAAATCTTTGAAACTTAAATTAAAATCGGTAAAACTATTCAACCTCCCCTTCTAGTTTTCCACAATTGGTATCAAGAGCAAGGTTTACAAAAGTTTTAAAGTAAATTGTATTTTAAAAACTTTTCGATCACAATGAGTTTCGAAAATTATAGTGAAGGGCAATCTATGCAACGACCTCCACTACTTGAAAATAATAGTTTTATTTATTGGAAAAATATATTTGAAGCTTATGTGAAATCAAAAGATATTGATCTTTAGTATATTATTGTTAAAGGTGATTTTCTAGCAACTGTAAAAGATAAAACCGAAATGAAGAAAACATTTCTCATGATTGTCTCACCGACGACCAAAAGAAAAAGCTTTTCAAAAATAGTAAGGCAAAAATGGTTTTATACATTGCCTTACCTAAAAAGGAATTTGAAAGAATTTCTATACATAAAACCGCTAAAGAAATTTGAAATTCTTTGGTTTACACACCAAGGAAATCAATAAGTTAAAAACAACAAAGTTGATTTATTTGTTCAACAATATGAACAATTTTCAATATTGGATGAGGATAGTGTTTATAATTCTTTTGCTTACTTTAATAATATTATTACTTCATTACAAGCACTTGATGAGTCTTTTTCTAGTCGTAATCATGTCAGGAGATTTCTAAGGTCGCTTCCATCAAAGTGTAGACCGAATGTGACGGCCATTGAAGAATCCAAAGACTTGTCAATCATCACTCTCGATGAACTCATAGGCAACCTAAAAGTCTATGAGCTCGTACTCGCTAAAGACTCCGAGCTCTCAAAGGAAAAGAAAGAGAAACATAAATCTCTTGCTTTAAAGGCCAAGAAAGTCTCAAGTGATGAAGAAACCTCATCTTTGGAAAGTAAGGACGAAGAGTATACAATGGCGGTACGCGACTTCAAGAAGTTCTTTCGGAGAAAATGAAGATATGTCCAGCAACCTTAAGACGACAAGAAAGGGTTGCGGAAAAGCAAAGACGACAAGAAAGTGAAGGTTTTAAATGCGGGGATCCAAATCACTTCATTAGTGAGTGTACCAAACGTGACGAACAAAAGGCGTTCGTGAGTGGTTCGTGGGGAATGAGTGAGGAAGAGAAGGAAGAAATTTGTCTCATGGCAAAAGACTCCAACGAGGTATGTTCTGACTCTCTATATTATAGTATTTCATCTTTAGATGATGAATCCTTACATCTTGAATACAATAAGCTTTGCAAAATTAGTCTCAAGGTAATTAACAAAAACAAGCTTTTGAAAAATAAAAATAAACTTTTAGAAAAGGAAGTTCTTGAACTAAAAGATAAATTGAAGAAACTAGAAAAGGGAAAAGAAGTAAGTAGTGAATGCAAGCTTTGTGTAGAACTTCAAACTCTAGTTGATCACCTTGATTCTAAAATTGCTAAACTAAGTACTAATTACCTTGATAAAATACTTGATAGTGTCCAAACAGTTAATAATCAAAAGGGTCTAGGTATTCAGGAACATATTGCGTCAACTAGCGAGATTAAGGAAACACAATTCGTTAAAGCAATAGAAAAACCAGCCAATGTAGTCCCAGATCTGACGGATCCCTTGAAAGGATCCGGCTAGTGTAAATTTAGGGATTCGGGGATCTGCAGCAGTAAGCAGTAGAAATAACGTAACCGCTTCTGCTAGAACCAATTTTGTTATTGTTAACAAAAAAAAGCCAACCCATGTTACTGTTAGAAATGTCAAACAACCACCTCCCCTAAAACAAGGTCAAAGTTTTATGAAAAACAAAGCTACATCATTTTCTAAACCGAACACAACTATAAGAAGGCCAAACAATATTTATCCTAGAAGTAACCACCATCAAATAGGATGGAATCCTTACACACAAAATGGTTTTCCATTTCAAAACTATACACCTTGGAATGCTTTCTCACCATTTTCGTATATGCCTCATATGAATGAAATGTATAACACCAATGGACCCATAAACAAATGGGGACCAAAATTTTGAGTTAATTATTTTATTAGGTGTGCCTAAAGATTGACTTAGATCCGAACGAATGGATCAAGGATAGCGGATGCACAAGGCATATGACTGGTAATAAAGCTTTGTTCTCCACATACAAATCCTTCAATGGAGGAAATGTAGTGTTCGGTAATTTCAAGAGCAAAATCATCAGAAAAGGCACAATCTCTCACAAATCCTTGACCATTAAGGACGTATGTCATGTAGAACACCTAAACTTTAATCTATTAAGTACAGTTCAAATATGTAATAAAAAGTGCAACGTAATATTTAGCGAAACTGGTAGTAAAATCTTGAAAAATGGTATTACTATAGGAAGAGGCATTAGAAAACATGGAGTCTACATTATTAAAATTGTAAATGAACCAAAAGACATACTTTGTCTTACCTCTATGGATGATACTTCGACCTTATGGCATCGAAGATTGGGTCACGCCAATATGCGACTTCTTCAATCGCTATCATCCAAAGAACTTGTAAGAAACTTACCTAAACTAAAATAGGAACATCATTTGTGATGCTTGTAACATAGGAAAACAAGTCCATGCTAGTCATAAAGCTAAAAATATGGTTTGTACAACTAAGTGTCTAGAATTACTACATATGTATTTATTTGGTCCATCCGCTATCCAAATTTACGGAAGAAACTTCTATACTTTGGTTATAGTTGATGATTACTCTAGGTACACATGGACTAAATTTTTAAAGAATAAAACTAAAACGTTAGATTACTTTGAAATCTTAAGTAAGAAAATCCAAAGACAACTAGGAAGTCCTATTGTGTCAATTCGAATGGATCATGGTCGGGAATTTGATAATGAAGTGCAATTCGGAGCTTTTTGTAATGCTAATGGTATTACCCATAATTTCTTGGCTCCTCGCACTCCACAATCAAATGGGGTAGTTGAAAGGAAAAATAGAACCCTACAAGAAATGAGTCGCACCATGATTAATGAGCAATTTCTTCCTAAAAATTTTTGGTGAAATGCCGTCGACACATAAACCTATATACTAAATTGAATCTTGATTAGACCATTCTTAGGAAAAACTCCATACGAGTTGTTACGAGGCAAAAAGCCTTCGTTAGAACACTTTCGAATCTTTGGTAGTAAATGTTTCATACTTAACACTCAAGACTATTTAACTAAATTCGATCCAAAATCAACCGAATGTATCTTCTTAGGATATTCTCCTAATAGTAAATCATACGTAATACTAAATAAAGAAACCATGAAATTTGAAGAATCTTTAAATGTAAAATTTGACGAGAGTCCACCTAAAGCTACCTTACCTCTTGTCGATAATGAGTTAATCGAAAGTGAAGTCTTAGAAATCAAAGAAAATATAAACAAGGAAGATGAACCAAAGTACTCTAAGGTCTCAAGTCCAAAACCAAAGTAGTCTATTTTGTTTTGTTTCAATCATAGAACCTAAAAACAATCAAGAAGCCATAAAAGATGAAAGTTGGGATATGGCTATGCAAGAGGAATTAAATAGATTTGTTTCTAACAACGTTTGGACACTTATCCCACCACCTAAAAACCAAACCATAATCGTAACAAAATGGGTATATAAAAACAAGTTAGATGCAAATGGTGTCGTGTCTAGAAATAAAGCTAGACTTGTTGCTCAAGGATATAACCAACAAGTAGGCATAAACTTTGTTGAGACCTATGCTTCCGTAGCCAGATTAGAGTCTATAAGAATCCTTTTTTCTTATGCTTGTGCTCATGATCTTAAGTTTTTTCAAATGGATGTTAAAAGTGCTTTTCTAAATAGTTTTATAAATGAAGAAGTTTATGTATCTCAACCTCCGGGCTTTTTCGATTTTGAAAAACCTAATCACATGTACAAACTAAAGAAAGCACTCTATGGTCTTAAACAAGCCCCAAAAGCTTGGTATGATAGACTCAAATCATTTTTAATCAGAAACAACTATACCATGGGGTTAGTTGACAATACACTTTTTAAAAAGAAAAAGGAGTCACAAATAATTATTGTTCAAATATACGTGGACGATATTATACTCGGATCAACTTGTCAAGACATTTGTGATGATTTTTCAAGAGTTATGCATGATGAGTTTGAAATGAGTATGATGGGAGAATTAAGTTTCTTTCTTGGTCTACAAATCAAAGAACTAGAAGATGGTATCTTCTTTAATCAATCCAAATACATAAAAGAAATGCTAAAGAAATTCGGATTAGAAGAGTCAAAACCAATAAGAACACCAATGTCATCCGATACCAAACTCACCAAAGATGAAAACGGTGAATCCATTGATAACACCAAATACCGTGGCATGATTGGTAGTCTTCTCTACCTCACGGCTAGTCAGCCGGATATCATGTTTATAGTGTATGTCTTTGTGCTAGGTTTCAAGAAGACCCTAAAACTTCACATCTAAAAGCCGTCAAAAGAATATTTAGATATATTAGGGGTACAACTCTATTGGGATTATGGTATCCCAAGGGGACGGGGGTAGAAACTATTGTGTAGGCAGATTCTGACCATGCAGGTGATTATGTTGACTGATAACATCAAATAGCTCTGACTTTTTTGTGTCAATTTCTCCCAGTTATGCTCATATTTTATGTCATTTATATGGATTTATGCTTGTATTCCTTTATATTTCACTTCCAGATAAAATATAAAATATGAGTATTGGAGCTTAAGAGACGCGGATTTGGAGATTTTCCTAACGGTTTTATCTTAGTATGCTATTTATAAGCTACGGCGTAACTCATGTTCTCAATTACGCCATAGCTGGAATTTTGTCACAGAAGACCAACTCAACTGCAGTTACCGCGTAACTCTCAACTAAAGTTATGCCGTAATCATCTAGGTCATGAAGTATTTCGCGCCTCTATCAACTACGCCGTAACATCCTTACAAGCATTATGACGTAACAACCTTCTATTAAGAGGACATATTAGTTACGGCGTAACTCAGATCAACACTACGGCAGAGCTGCAAACTATGGCATAACTATTCTTTATGTTACACCGTAGTCTCCTTACGAGGCTTCTAATTAAGTTACAGTGTAACTCGCAACTTAAGTTACTCCGTAACTATGATCGGGCCTATAAATACAAGCCCTAAAATCTGCATTTCACATCATTCACTCACAATCAAAGGCAAAGAACGTGAAAAGGGTTCCAAAGGCAGATCACACAAAGCATATGGAGCCATCTCCAAGGGAGGAATCACACCATATAGATAAGGTTTAGCGATTATTTCTATCTTTTACTTTAATTCATGTCTTCAATTATGTTAAACATTGAATTTATTGTATCTTTTAATATGATCAGCCAAGCACCCTTGGTGCTAGCCTAGTTATGATTCCTTGATTGTATTATTTGTGTTTTCATGCTTCCATAAATTGTTTCTAGTGTATGCATGCATAGTTCGATGGTAGTTACCATAGCTTAGGTAGTTTTGAAGTGCGGTTGTATCTAGTTGCTTAGGAGAATTGACCAACTGACCCTAAGTAAGTAGGTAGAGAAGGGACTGGTAAGAATTTACCAACTGACTACCTTTCCCTCTTGTGCAAATTGACCAAAGGATCACCGTTTGGATGGACGAACTTAATAAGTTAGGGATGAGTATCTAAGATGCTAGCGCCCGGGCACTCATTATTTGGAATCTTGCATGTAGGGTACTAAATGACTTGGCTTAGCTTGCTTAAGACCCTCGACTCCCCAAAGGGTAGGCCTTTGACGTCAGGTAGGAACCTTTGTTGATAGGTTAGGACGAATTGACCAAATACTTTCCTAGCGACTTAAACCCCCACTTGAATCAATTGGAAGTAATTTAGATAACATAGACATTACATGATAGGATGATTAATTAAGTTAACACACTTTCTTTCAATTGTTCACTACCTTTATTTACTTTTCACTATTCTTTTCTTGTCTTTATTTAATTAACCATTTCAACCTTAAAACCAGTTGAAACAAGTGACACTTAGACTTAATAGGATCCTCATCTACATAGCTCTTGGGAATGACCTCGGCTTTACCACCTTCTATACTACGCACGATCGGGTTCACTGCTCGTTAGTGCATTAGGTAGACCTTAGGTAGACGAGAATTATAAATATTAAATCCTGGTCGGAATACCTGCATCATTGACCGAAAAAGTACAAATGGTGTTTGCACTTTCATGGGGTGTTGCTTAACATCTTGGTTCTCTAAGAAGCAAACGACATTAGCCATCTCAACAACCGAAGCCAAATCTTAACAAGCATTCCTGCATTCCAATATTATTGAGCAAGATGGATCTATGCAAGCATGGCCTACGTGTAACCCATTTTGTGACTATTGCAATGGGGGTGGTAATGAAAAAGTAGAAGATATTAAATGGACATGCCCCCATGAGATTGAAAGACATGATATCACGTTTGGAAATCTATCTTTCCAAGATTGGTAAAAAATTAGATTTGGGGACACTAATATCAATGCAGGTCTGATCAAAAGGCTCAAGCTCGATTAAGACGAATATTGCTTTCAGCATAAGCAATTCGTTGATAAAGGGTCAACCAAGAATGATATCTAGTATAACGATAATTCTCAAGGTATGATGGTTGAAGACGACGAATACGGAAAGTCGTGTTTATCATTTAATGAATGGCTTGTGCATAAGTTTGGTGCCTCCAGGGTCGGCGATACTGTCAGGAAAAAAGTTTTTTCCAAATGAATGATTGATTGCCATTAGAAAATAGGAGAAACTAGGAATAATTGGAGCATGACAAAAAATTTATTGAGCACCACTTCTGGTGGTAGTTGACATAGAGCCCCATGGCTTTGAGTCTAACTTAAAGACTCCGTAATAAAGAAAAGTGCTCTTTCAGGAGACAACCCGAATTATCCTTTTCATTTCTGTTCCCTTTCATCTTTATTGTTAGGTTTTGTGCTTTTAACATTTTTGGTAGAATTGGAGATGAATTCATGGCGATTAAAATGGGGACCTGATTCTGTCTTGTTATTAAGTTACGACGTAACTCTCTTTATGCTTACGCCATAACAGTTCTTCAGTAGCTGATTCTCTCTAGGTTTTCAACCATTACGGCGTAATCTCCATCCCTTATTACGCCTTAACAGTCTTCTGTAGACGAATTCCAGGTTTAACCAAAATTACGACGTAACTCATTCTTAAGGTTACGCTGTAATTCATCCTGCAGTTTAAAATTTTTTCCAATATTAGCACGATAACCTTGTATTAGTTTTAAATGAACTTTTTCGGCATGTTCCCTGTAAGCCCTCGCGAGACTACACTCGTCCACTTGGGACACCAAGTGGTTTAAAAAGCTTGCTGCATACGCTAAATGCAACCGTGATTCCTACGAAAGTGAGCTAGGTTTGTTTTGTTTTTCTTTTTTAGAATTATGCTTGTTGGTTAATTGTGATTTCAGGGATCGAAGTTTGCTCATAGATGCTTAACGAATGAATGATTTTCTTTGTGGGGCTTCTTTCTTTTTAGGAGCGAATTTTAGGGAAGTTCTCACTCTAATTCTACTTTCTCTTCACCTTTATTTAACGTTTAGTATAAAAGGGACTTTGTACATCTCAACTGGGGGGACGGAAGTAGAATTATTACTTAAACTTAATTGCCTTCATTTTTCTAGTTTATTTTCAAAAATAATGCCATTTTTAAAACTTTGACATGTTTTTCTTAACCTAACTAGATTAGACCTTAGCCGAGCACATTATAACCTTTGATATTCCTTGGTGAGATTAGCCTTATCCGTTTCCATTTATTTACCCAAATCCACCAAATTATGAGTGTTCCGGTAGCATGTAAACTTTAGAACTTGTCCTTTACATCATTTCGAGACCATAAATGAGATATGTTGAGTTAACTTGATATATATGGAATAATCAGTTTAAGAAGGCAATATTTTTAGGAGTATCACCCAAATAGCCTATTTTTGTGTGTCTATCGATTAGTCATCTCAACTCTTAGACCCTCATGTCAAACCCTTTTTGTTAGGATTTAGAAAATCCGTTAGTTAAAGAGTCGGTCACCTCAAATATATGTATTCGTTAGAAAGCTCATAGTTGTAGTCAAGTTATGTTAATAAGTAGTTAGTTAAGTAACACCGTGGAGGACGGACGGGTCTTTACCCACAGTATGCCTGATCCACAGCCCGTAGGAGGCGTGTCTTGTAAGAAACTATAAATACCCTCTACCTCCCAAGGTAGAGGGTTGGAGCTTCATAATATCATTTTTCTTTGTCTCACCAAGTTCCCAACTCTCTTTACTTTCTCACTCTAAAACTCAATTCATACGCCTCATTTTAATATGATTTGATGTGTTTATGAAATCCAATACGCTACAAATGGTATCAAGAGCCATGGTTTGATCACTCATCTTTCATGTTCTTGGATTTCTAGTGGTTTTCATAAAGTTTTTAGGTTTGAATGAGTTTAGAGTAGTTTACATCATTTGGATCATTTCTTGTGTTAAAGTTTGGATTTTGATTGTACTTTTGTGTTTAGAATCATTATAAGTGCTTAGGTTTTGATTTGGAAGGCTTGAATCATCGTGGTTGAGTTGTTTTTGGATTGAAAAGTGGTGGTTTTTGAATATTGGATTGTATGCGAGTTGAGTCTCGTAGTACATTTCTTGTAAGCGAGTTGTTCTGATTTGTGAAGCGAGTTGTCCTCTATGCGAGTTGAGTCTCTTGCTTATTGAAGCGAGTTGTCTTATGCGAGTTGCCTTGGAAGCGAGTTGTCAATTTATGCGAGTTGTGTTGTATGCGACTTGATTGTTAAGCGAGTTGTGTTTTATGCGACTTGACTATTAAGCGAGTTGTCTGTTTATGCGAGTTGTGTTTCATGCGACTTGTCTATTAAGCGAGTTGTCATCAAAGAGATTTGACTAGGGTGCGAGTTGTCCTGTATGCGAGTTGACTTGGGTACAACTTGTCTATTGAGACTTGTCATTTCGTCGTGTTACATTTTACGGTTTTTCTTTTGATTTAGTAAAATCCCGTTAGAGAATCTATTTCCCGGTTTAATCAAAGAATAGTAAAATCCCGTAGAATCTACAATCATGTCTACAATCACTTCTTCATTAACGACGCTCAAGTTGCGGATCTCGACTCCTCCCATGCCGACGAACCGACTATGACTCTTGGGCTCAAAGAATTAGACTGTATTGCTTAGGTAAAGAAAATGGGGTTAACATACTTAAGTCAATTGATGAAGGACCTTATCAAGTTGAGACTACCAGAGACATTCTTGAAACTGCTGCTGATGGTTCGGTTATATTAGGATTGGATAGACCAAAGACGTATGATGAACTAATTGATAAGGAGAAGAAGAGATACGATGTCGACATCGTGGGCTTCAAACATCATACTTCAGGGTTTACCTAAGGACATTTACAAATTGATCAATCACAACACCGAAGCGAAGGCAGTATGGGACAATGTTAAAATGCTTCTCTCGTTCAATTGACTAAAGAAGACAGGAGTCTCACCTTATGATGACTTTGAGAACTTTAAGATGAAACCAGGGGAAAGTGTCACTGAATATCATGTAAGAATCCACAAACTTTTGAATGATATGAGGAATATCAAAATGACAATGCCAAATATTCAGCTCAATTCAAAGTTTGTGAATAACATGAATCCAAAATGGCACAAATTTGTCACTGCATTAAAGCTTAACAAAGGTTTGAGGAACACCAACTATGAATAATTGTATGCATATTTGCTCCAAAATGAGAAACATGTTGTGTTTGAACGAATGATTTTGGAAAATTTCAAGACCAATTCAGGAGATGCAAGCTCATCAAATGATTCAACTGCATTCTACACAAATGTAGGAATTACCACCAAAGCATCACAAGTCATACCAACTGGAAATGGCAATAAAAAACTCATTCCAGATCCAGGATATAAGCCTCCAGACTCAGACACATTCATGGAACATCTTGTTAATCAATTGGCTTTAATGGTCAAGCAGAACCTGAACTTCACCCCACACACCAACAATCATCTCAGCATCCAATCTTCACAATCATGCTACGGTTAAAGACAGAAAGGCAGTGGTGCAAAATGTGCAAGGAAGACAGAATGCATACCTTCCACATAATGAGTAAGGGAATGTTGGTGTTGGATATGGGAATGTTGGTGCCGGATATGGGAATGCGGTGCTAGATATGGGAATGCTGGCGGTGGTGGTGGATATATGGGTAATCAGAATCGTGGAAGGAACATGGCTCAGGGTCAAGTAAAGCCCATTAAATGTTACAATTGTGGTGGAGAAGGACACATCGCAAGGAATTGCACTCTTCCAAAACGTCCACAAAATGCAGAGTACTTCGTGGACAAGATGCTCGGTGCAAGCTCAAGACAATGGAGCTATGTTGAATGAAGAAGAATTGTTATTTCTTGCTGAGGGAAATGCCAAAACTTATGATGCTGATGTGGATGAACAACCTGCGGGGTATGGGTCAACAATCCCAATGCATTTCAAGTTGCGACGTGACGATTTGATTCAGATGTTGACGATGAACCAACTGCCCAGACCATCTTCATGGCTAATATCTCACCAACGATAACTCCAAGGGCTTCTTCACCAAAACAGGCCACTCTTTCCAGGGAATCGATCATTTCAGAGGTATTAAAACTATACGATGAGGTTGATGTGCAAAAGACGCATGACAAAGTACAATCAACTGAAATTATTGAATCAGATATTGAAAATATGGGTAATAGCAATGTTGTCTCATATGATCAATATGTGAAACAAAATGAAAGTGAAATTGTACCAAGTGATGCATCTTCAGCAGTCAATGATGACTATGTTTTTGATGAATTCACTACATGTGCCCCTGATGATTCTATTACTTCTGAACTAAATGCCTATAAAGAACAAGTTGTTATATATGAACAACGTGCTAAGTTTGAATTGACTACCCGTGAGCAGGAGATGGATAACCAAATGCGTACAATTATCAGAAAAAGCAATTTTAGGGAAGAAATGTTAAAACAAGAGTTGGATTCCTTACAAGAAAAGCTTAACAAAACTGTTAAACAGAAACAAGAACATCAAGAAAATTTGAAAGTACTTAAACAAGAATTCAATGCTAAGGAATCAAAACTTTTAAATAAATTTTCCAACCTAAAAACTTTGAAGAACAAACTTAAAAATAAATTGTACGTACAAGGGAACACCATTCAGACTGCTCACATGATCACTAAGCATAGAGTTCTAAGTGATAAGCATAGCGTTGCACTTGTAGAAGAACCAGATCCTAAGTCGTGTAGTAAAGCTAAAGCAACTCAAAAGGTAATCTATGATGGAAATGAGATTCTTAAGCCGAGACAGAAACCCACTTGTGCTGAGTGCACTGAGGAAGATAGAAAATTAGAAGAAGTCTCTAGAAAAAATTGGATGATAAACTTAAGAATCCGTTGTGCATAAGAGAAAATATCACCTTTAAAACACCAAATTATTCTAAGGATTGCCTTTAATAAGTTTAGACCTCAAACCCAACTTACCCCTGAACAAATATTCTGGAAAAAGGATTTGGACAAGCAAAAAGCTGAAGATTTTATCGAAAAGAATTCCCCTTGTAGGAAATTGCCTCCAGCCACTGTGTATCCCCCAAATACACCAATGCATTTAGTGCCCATAAATCTTCCCACTAATAGCAAGACCTTAATCAGTCTTTATGTAGTTTACCAACTATTTGTTGATTTTGAGAAAACTTGTAAGAAGAGAATCACACCCACTGGGATAACTGAAGGGGAAAGGGGTTTTGAACAAACTAAAGAATGCTATTTAACTGAGGTCATGCCTTTCTTTAAACAACTTAAAGGACAATTTGAGAGTCTTCAAAAGGGAATGGATACAGAGATTAAAGAAATGAAAAAGATGTTTAATGATATGGAATTTGAGGTCAATATGTATGAACGTGAGCTTAAGAGTAATGAAATAGGGATAAAGAATCTGCACATCATTAATGATAATTTGATCTCTCAATGTGTTGCTCAAGATGTGTTATATACTATTACAAATTATTCTATTATCGCTCTCAATTTCATGAATTAACTGTTGCATTAAAAGTTTCCCATGATCGTGCCATTGAGCTTGAAACCACAAATTCAAAATTATAGGATAAAGTAGAACAGGATGATCATGATAATTTGGTAAAACATTATTCTAAACTGAAAGTTGAACATTTTAATTTGCAACTAAAATATCAACATCTCAAAGAAAATGTTAAAACCTCAAATATCAAGACATCCTCGGATGTTCCTGAGTTTGATGCGCTTTTGAAATAAACAAACGTGACGAATGATTCGAGCTCACTGTAACACGATCAGAAGGATGAAAACCCAAATTTCACAATTAAAGGGTGAAAAGAACAATGTGAATGGCTCCCAAATGCCTCCTCCTTTAGATTCTCAATATTCTCAAAACTTTCATCTTCAAAACATCATTAATGTATTACAACAAGAAAATTAGAGTTTTCTAGAAGAAAATAAAAAGGTTAAACGACACTTTAAAGAGTTATATGATTCAATGAAAGTCACTCGTGATAAGAACAATGAAAAAATAACTTCTTTGCAAAAGGAAATTGAGAATCTCAAGAGTCGGGTAAAAGGGAAAATGCCACTTGTCAGAATGAGAATGTTGCATCAAAGGCATCTCTGGATTCTAAGTATGCTGTGACTATAAAATATATTCCTCCTCACCTTAGAAATAACGAACTTGTGTTTCAAGAATATTTTTCGTACCTTAAGGATAGTCTAGAATGTCTCCGTGAGATTGTCGAAGAGGATAGCATAAATAAACCACTTGATAGTGAAGTTAGGTATGCATGCCTATATGTCAAACGATCTCAGGAACTTTTAGAATGTTTAAGAGCAACATGCCCTAAATCCTTTTGTAAGAAAGATAAAGGCGTTATACCTTTCTCAATGCCTTATGTTAAGCATGCAACCCATGATATGCCATGTTCTGTGCTTAAAGTCAAGCATGTGAACTTTGATGTGCCTGCAAGTACTTCAGATCCCATCACTTCTAGATCAGGAATGCATAAAGTAGTAAAACCAACTAATGTTCCCATCATTCCCTCTACAGGAGTAATCGGTGACACTAAGGCAAGCGGGTCAAAGCCTCCAGGCAATACAAAGCAAGATAGGACCTCGCAAGCTAAGAGTGATCAATGGAAGAAAGTAGAAGACCACCCTAGGAACAATAAGTCTGTGTTAAATAAGACGAATCGTGTTGATTCTAGTAGTAGCTATAAGTGTACTGTAATTAATTCAAATTCTGCTACTTCTTGCAAAACATGTAATGAATGTTTGATTTATGGTATTAATCATGAATGTGTTGTGAATGATGTGAACAATTCTGTCAAATCTCCGGTAATAAATGTTAACACTAGAAAACAGGTTAAGAAGGTCAGAAGACCAAGGTAGAAGAGGGCTAGAAAACATTGGAAACCAACAGGAAGAAAATTTAGTAATGTAGGTTATCATTGGATATCTACTGGCTGTAAATTCAATCTTAATGAGTTGTGCCCTAAATTATCTAGATCAATGCCCATTAGGAAATGGATGCCTACTGGTAGAACTATACCTTTAAGAAGTGAACATACTTTGAATAGATCTACTATTACTACTAGCCCGGCATCTACCTCTAATGATTTCATTGACTCTGTTTCTGATGTGGATGTTCCAATCTCGTTTTCTAACCAAGTGGAACCCATTCGCGCATAGGGATCCAAACTGTCCAATCATCCATACTTGTCTTTGTTCAACTCCAGGTCGTTCAAATCGTTCTGTGGTACCTGGACTCAGGCTGTTCCAAGCATATGATGAGATCGCCGCTCATGAACTTCATGAGTAAATTTATCGGGACTGTTAGATTCGGGAACGACCATTTTGGGGCAATTATGGGTTATGGAGATTATGTGGTTGGTGATAGTGTAATTTCTCAGGTATACTATGTTGAAGGTCTTGGTCATAATTTGTTTTCTGTCGGTCAATTCTGTGATTCTGATCTAGAAATGGCCTTTAGAAAATATACTTGTTTCGTTAGAGAACTTGATGGTGTGGAACTTTTAAGAGGAAAACGTGGAACAAACATGTACACCATCTCTATCGAAGATATGTTGAAGTCTTCTCCAATCTGCTTGTTATCTAAAGCTTTTAAAACAAATTCATGGCTATGGCATCGCCGTCTCAACCACTTGAACTTTAGAACCATAAATGATTTGTCTAGAAAGGATCTCGTAAGAGGATTACCCAGATTGAAGTATGAAAAAGATCATCTTTGTTCAGCATGCCAATTGGGAAAAAGCAAGAAATATGCCCATAAACCCAAACCTGTGAACTTAGTTATGGAAGTTCTTCATACCCTTGACATGTATTTATGTGGACCCATGAGAGTGCAAACTATAAACGGGAAGAAATATGTGTTAGTCGTGGTCGATGATTATTCTTGGTTTACTTGGGTTAAGTTTTTTAGGTCAAAGGATGAAACTCCAGATGTCATCATCAAACTTATTAAACAAACAGTTTGACTTAATAAATTTGTCGAATTATCCGAACCGACAATGGAACTGAAGTTTGTTAACAAAGAACCGAGTCAGTTCTATGAAAGCATTGGAATCAGCCATCAAAGAAGTGTTCCACGTACTCCTCAACAGAACGGTGTTGTTGAAAGAAGAAATCGACTTTGTCGGCCGCAAGAACTATGCCGATCTTCTCAAAGGTTCTAATGTTTCTCTGGGCTGAAGCCATTGCTACTGCTTGCTACACCCAAAACAGTTCCCTTATTCACACCTCTCATGGAAAGACTCCTTACGAACTTGTCCACAACCGAAAACCTGATTTGTCTTTCCTTCGTGTGTTCGGTGCCTTATGTTATCCAACGAATGATGGTCAAGTGTTACATATTGGATTTCATAAACACATCATAACATATAAAATGGGGCGTATAGTTTAGAGGTTTTAGAGAGAGAAAGTAAGATGGGAGCCTTTCTAGAGAGAGAAAGTAAAAGAAAACATGGAAGGTTAGATTATAATGAAAGGTCCAACAAGGTAGAGGGTATTTATAGTTACATACTACACGTCCTCCTACGAACTGTGGATTAGGCATACAGTGGGTAAAGACCCGTCCGTCCTCCACGGTGTTACACTAAACTATTCTACGCTACTGACTAATAAACTAGTAAATAACGATATTTATACGAGCTAACTTATGCTAGATAATAGTTGGGGTAACTGACACTTCACTATGGAATTTCTAATTCCTAACAATCTCCCCCTAAGGGAGGTCACCCCATGATTTACATTTTGAATCCGCAATCTTTGTGCTTAAGCATGATTCTTCAAAGTCCGAATGCTTTGTACTTTAAGTGGAGGTCTTTGAACTGATCCACATCTTTGATGATCTTCGAGCTTTGATTGAGATCATCAGACACAGTAAATCTCTGGATCACCCTTTATTGTGTTGCCATCATGTGAAGTTGTGACTTTCGGACCGACATGCTCACACTTTCAGGATCATGACATCTTTCCATCAAAGTAGCGGAAGCTTTACTGACCCATGATATTTGCAGCAGCAGAAGCGAAACATAGTATAAAAATATCGAGCCAGATTCGTAGATATGCACAAGTCATGATTTCTTCAATTAAGTGTGAATGCCGTGAGCATGCGGCTTTGATTCCTCAATTCTGATCGCTACAACCGTCCAAGTGTACCGCAAACAACAGCTTAGCAATAAAACACACGAAAGTGTCTTTGACCACTTTCGTTGAATTGAGGTACACGCCCACGGTTCCCGTTGATCAAGATAAGTACCGCCTGTGATCGTAGAGTTCAAGAATCTCCTTGACAGGTTTCGCTGCTCTAGCCGTTCTCAAACCGAACTTCTCAAAGAAGAAAACACGGAGTGAGTGAACCAGCGAATTGAGATTCACTGATTGATGAAAATTTGATTTGAAAACAATCGCGTATTGCTTGAAGAAAGAGTTGTGCAATACGACGAAGGTTTTATAAGAAAGATATATTTTTAATCAAAAATACTTTTTGTATTTGAAAAGAGTACACATTCGATGTGCTAGATAAAAGAAGAGATTCGCACATCGAGCGGTTTTTCCAAAAGTATTTTTTCAATCAGAGATAATTTTTGTGTTTGACAACATGAATACACATTCGACGTGCTAGAGAAAAGAATGTTTGCACATCGAACGGTTTTTCCAAAAGTATTCGTCAATTCATTTCCTGGACCAAGGTTGATTCACGAGTGAATCACCTCATCGTTTCTATCCAGTTGTCACAAGTTTGATCTTTAGAAAAGATCTCACATGCCACCTACCAAGAGCTTGTTTGATGTTGGCTCTAGAAGGCTTTCCATCTTCATCGTGAATATTTTACATATCACTCGGATGTTCTGGAAATACCACAAGGATAATGCGTAGGACTCTTAATATATTCTTACTTTCCACATTGTGTGAAACAGCAAGTCTTTAAGAATTTAGTGTCCTAATGAAATATTGTGGATGATCTCTTGGCTCTAGACTCAATTGTGCACATTTGGTTCCTATGTCGGAGATTAGGGAGAGGGTCTCCTTCTTCAATATCAACAATCTCTAAGAGAAAGTCGATAGATTATGTCGGTTCCCCGTGAGAATGAAACAAGCCCTGTTAAGAGGAACTTGAGTAGCTTGGGAAGTTTAGTGCAGTGCGTCACTGGGTCCATGACGTCTTGTCTTCAATACAAGTGTTACCTTAGTAAACACCAGTAGCATATGTATTAAACCCGGTTTCTGCCCTAAGGTTGAATTATTGGAGGGCTATTTCTTTTCACCCTTTTCACATACAATTCTTTTTCATTCTTCAACCCCTTCAGTGCTTACCGAGACTTCATAACTAGAACCTTGTTGGGTTTATTTCAGTACTAGCTCTGTCTCAGTCCGCACTCTTCTCATATCTCACTTTTCTCCTTTTTTCATCATACCTAAGGACTCTACACTATCTAGTGGATTGTCCCTGGGTAGATCCCTCCGGCTCTGGCGGATCATGGGAACTAATACCTAACCTCACCATCCTTATAACTCCATGCATAAAGTAAAATGGTCGGTCTTTTGGTACAGTTCATTCCTTCTCAAAACCAATTGAAAAATCATTTGGAAAAACAATCAAAGTACTTGTGATACGAGATCAAAGCATTTTGTACCTTAATAGTTTTGATCATTTAGAAATGCTCCCCCTCAACATGTGCATATGATTTTGAAATTGTTTAGCACATGGAGGCAAGAGTTCTTTGAAATATTTTCTTTGATCACAATTTTCATAGAAAAAACCCATTTGATTTTCTTTGGTAAATTCTCCCCCTCAATATGTGCGTAGGATATTTGAGATCATTTTATCACATAGAGGAAAGAGTTCATTTGAAATACATCCACGATCACAAAATCCATTAAGAAACCATTAGAAAATCAATCAAGGTACTTTATGTTGAAACATATAAATCTTTGTACCTTGAAAGTTTGTTTTCTTTTGAAATGCTCCCCCTCAATATGTGATTCGAGATTCGAAAGCGTTTAGCACATATGGGAGAGCAGTATGCACATTAGAACCAAAAAATGATCATCTTTAATCAAGTTTCATTATTAAATCACAAATTCTCCCCCAATCAAAAATATCAAACCCTTTGATATTTTGGATCCCAAGTGATTTAATAAGATTTAGAAAAACATAGGAGAAAATGTGGCCAGGTTTAAATACTCATCTTGTTTTTGGATAAATGCTCCCCCTCAACATGTGCATTATGTATTAGAAATCGTTTGGCACATGGAGGCAGGAGTGCCTTTAAAGGACTAAAACCAATTCCATTTAAACAAATTTGAGATTTAAATCACGATCTCTACCCCGATCAAAAATTTCAAACCTTTTGAGATTTGTGATCCCAATTGATTTAAATCATTTAAAAGATTTTGGAGAAAGACGTGGCTTGATTTAATTTTGAAAACTGATTGATACGGATCAATTTTATACATTAAAGATTGTTAGTGTCAGGTATGATAGTTTTTTAAGAGATCTTTAAGTAAAATAAAACAATTTCACAATCAAACAAGAACAGAAAAAATTTCATTTTGTAAGATCTTTGAGTTTTAAAGAAAATCATACCATGACATAACATTAAATCTTTAGATCACCACTTTATGTTGTACAAACCGGACTTTTATGAAGAGATATCATTCGAAAATATTTTTAATTTGAAATCACTGAAGATTTGACAAAATAAAGTCCGGTTGATTTCAAAACTTTGAATCCGATTTATTTTCAAAACAATATTTTTCCATTTTCAAAACAATATTTTTCAAAGTTTTAGAAAAAGGGTATCATCACTATTATCCCTGCACAAGATACGTTAGGTGGTTCAGAAGCTTCTGTTGTTGTTGTAGGGCTGGAAGAAAACCGTCTGCTGATGCAGTGAGACCTCTGACGTTGCATTTGTCATGCCAACTCTTCATAGAGGTCCAATTAAGCTCCGTTTCTTCATTTGATGACGAAGAAAACCATCTACTGATGCAGTGAGACCTCTTACGTGGCATTTCATGCCAACTATCCATAAAAGTCAATTTAAGCTTCGTTTCTTCATTTGTCAACCCAAGATATAGTTACCCTTTCCTTTCGGCATCCAATCATCTTCTATTGTGGGATCCGGATCGGGAACATTCTTATATGCCAATATACCTGCATACGTTAGTGAACACACATACAGATATATGGTGGTCGAGCTCACCCAAACAACAATCGACTAATAAAAGTCAATCCAACATAACAATCAGATCATATAAGGCATGGGATTTATGTGTTTATCAAACTCTAATCATCCAAACCTAACAATCATATCCTAAATTCCTAGTCCTTCGACATAGGCAAATATCATTTTTAGTTAAGCACGTAGGATAAGTAAGAAAGCCCGTTAGATGATATAGATTTGAAAACATTCTCCCCCTCAATCAATGACTTATATTCATGAACAGTTTTAAAAGCGCTGAAGTCATTGATAGAGTTTTTGCAATTTTATGAAAACTTGATTCTGATTGATTTTCAAGCAACTCAAATACCACCATTTATGGAAACAACAAATATTTTTCTGAAGAATTTATAGAAGGAAAAACATTTGTGTAGGAACAGCAGTCCTTCGACATACTTTCCTCATTTTGTTTTAGGAAAAGTGCACGAAATATTTGAAAATTTGTTTAGCGCAGCACTTTCCTTTCATGAAGAGAGGGTTTCTATCAGAAGTAATAGCAAGCCATGGTAAAAGCACGGGTTACAGTCTGAAATAACTGCAAGCCATAGTTTATGACATGTTTTGAAAAGAAATATTTACACCTCCTGCTCGAACTTCATCTATGGTCCTGTGCCATTATTGAATGACATTTCTAAGACCGCAGATGTTATCGATACCAGAAGACATGTCTTGAGTAAACATATTTTTGGTATTTTTTAAATTTTTCTTATTTTTATGGGTTTTTTGAAGATTTTATAATTTTCTATTTTCTTTTTGTTGGTTTTATATTTTTGTATTTTGCTTTTTGATAAATATATACACAGATAGTTTAGATGATATTGTTTAAGACGATGATGATACGAGTACCGAGATAAGGATATCGAGCAGCGCATCGTTGAAGATAGAATTCGTCATCTCTTAAACTTCCACCACCAAAGCTTTCGAGACTCTTGAATGGACGTCAGAAATTGAGCCTGCAGAAAGTGAGACTTTGGTAGCTTCCCCTCATACCGACAATCTTAGAATAAAGACCATTTTCCCAAGAAGAAGAATGAGAAGAGAAACAGTCTCATTGAATGAAGCTCAGAACCCCGAAAAACACGAGAACACCGAGGTAACAAGTTAAAACATTGATCGTCTTAGCGGTTATCAAATCCGGAATAACTGATGTAGTCCGATCACATGAACCTATTGTGCGTCCCCGATGTACACATTACTCTTTGAGATTGACCAGTTGTCTATTCAGGGGAACAATACATCAACATCTTCATTTTACCAAATGCATTCCAATTATCTTCCATATAACCAATCAGCCCATAATGTACACAAGTACCCAACCAGAGTAGAGACAACAACATCACACTAACTGGTTGAATCATTGATCTCCTCTGCGGATGTCAATTCTGGAATAACTGATTAAGCTCGATCATGTGAATATGTTGTCCGACCCTGATGTACACATATATCTCCCCTGATCGTTGCGATCTCATCAGAATCATCATTACATTGTGTACATGAAGCACTAACCGAAAGCACTTTATCATAAATCATATAGAAGAAGTCGACATGCAATATCATCTTACGAACCAAATATTCTTTTCACATTTCTTCTAACGAACCAAGTAACACATACCAAAAGTCTCCAGAGACCATTTCCTACAATTAGTTGGAATAATACACCAAAGGCTACGAGTTAAACACTGAGTTTCTCTACGGTTATGACCATTGTCTTTCCGGATAACTTCAATCGTAGAAGTGTTAAGTTCATCATGTGTACTAGTTGTACTTTTAGATATATGTCTCCTTCCCCCTAGCTGGTTTTGATACCTCAGATTCAGCAAAACATAATATACCCAAAAACACGAAATCTTGTGAGAAGAACTCAAATAGCCCAAATGAATCCAGTGAGAATCAACTGCAACGGAAACTCTCTCTGACTATCTTTATCAACCCATATGTAGACAATTTGAGGTGACCAGTGATGAAGAACACTCGATATACCAACTTGAAACTGAAGTCAAATTCCTACATTTGTATCTTAAGCTTGCACTTAATAATGGAAGAACGGTGTAGAGGATTTATGCTTCAAGCAAATCTCTAAGTACTCACTACTCAAACAAAGTATGAGACATTAACACCTCTTGCGATTATCCACACCGTCATCTGCGTGTGACACTGAGTAAAACAACGTAACTCCTAATAGTAATAGTTAACCAGGTCTTCAACCATCTACCCGACTGCTGGTAACTAGATAAACCAAGTCTTCAACTCAAATTCTTAAGCCCGAGCAAGTTATCAAATAAGAGCACGCCTTTGTGAAAGTCAACTTCAATCTCAAATTAGTGATAAATGATTATCTCCGAAATAATCAATTTGTGTCAAATGCCCAACACGTGAATAAACATACAATCGGATGTACATTGACCCACTGAATGAACCGGAACAAATGATTCCTCAACATCAATGCGTTCTTCCTAAAAGTATACATGTAGAGACTGATCTGGAAGATTCACCAATAACTTCGAGCGGATGAGGTAGTCATTTTTCTTGAAGTTCATGTGGTTGATTTATAGCGTGCATGTTGAGAGGAACAATAATCCGTGAAGATTTGGCAAAGGAATACCAAAGGGCGGATCATTATTCATGAGTGCAACTGCAATATTATGATAGTCATTATCAACGCCTTGAGGAATAACTAGAGATTGGGCTTCTTGAGTAGTCTGAGTTGTACTTCTTAGATGATCAACATTCGCTAGCGGTTGGAAATACTCAACAAACATATCTTAAACCAATGAATACCAAACAATAACTCCCATTTATCCTTAGTAAGTGAAACATTAGGTGTTGGAGGAGAGTCGTATGACCATTATTCAAACATCCATCAACATGTAGTAAATTCACTCTTCTCCCCCTCAAAAATTGCATCCAAAGTTGCCATTTTTGATTTAACCAAGTGAATAAGAATATACACCAATGAACGTAGATCCACTTGATAACTGAAGAGCATGGGAGAAACATGAAGTTTGTTGATGAAGAATGTCGATGAGAATGGTCATAAACATGAAGATTTCTCTTTTTTTGAAGATAAAGCGCACTGAAGCGCACACCTTTCTTTTCTATGAGGAATAGGGCCTGAAGTGTTATCTGCAGATGCCATAATGATGAAGTACGAGGCCTGAACTGATGTGAACAGATGTCATAGCCGATTGAATATCAATGTTGAGTAACTTGAACCCGTGAGTTATGAGATATCAATCCTTTTGTTATCCAGACTTTAAGCCATTCCATGTATTGAAGGATCGAAGTATCTGCAACTGAGTAAGGACTACCTGCACTAATATTAAAAACTTGATTGCATATATTTTGGTTAGTGACATCAGTATCCAAACCCTTTGGGGTTTCACGATCAACTTTGAGATTGCCATTGGTAAACATCTTTCCTGTAGGTATCCACCTAAGTCCAGCATCCTTAAAAATTCTACCAGATGGTATCCACTTATGGCAAGGTCTAGGATTGTTATGCTTCTTATGCATGGTGGAAGACTTATCCTTATTCCTAGTTTCCAAAGATTTAGCAGTTGGTAACCATCTAGGCGAGGCTTTTGGTTTCATTTTCTTCATATGCACTGTGGATGACTTAGTGTAAATCCTAGACTTAACAGGTTGTACCATTGCATGAGCATTTATTTTCTTTAGGGATTTTGTGAAACATTTATCATGATTAGCATTAAAGATACATTTCAGACACTTTGAGCAAACAGCTTGTTTGGATTCAGAAATAGATCTAGGTTTCTTAGAGTGATCTGCTATGGGAATAGCTTTAATCGAAATGCAACTACTCTTAGATGTAAGCCAATCCCTAGTCTTTAGATTAGTGTTCCTAGGTAATGGTTTAGAACTACTAGCAGTGCCTTGAAATCTCGAAGAATTCATCACCCTAGCTCTTGCACCTAAAATTTCGTCTTTGCGATTTTGTGCCTTCTTTCTATCCATTTCTAGATAAGAGTTCTTATACAAGTCATTCCTATCAATTTTCCTAGGCAAGTGAGGTGAAGTGACTGGTTTTGTCAAAACTTGTTTCGCATCAACTTAGGAGGCAAACCGTGTTTTTGAAAATTTTGGTCGTTCAGATCTAAACGCATTTGGTTGTCTAATAACAGGTTTCCCCAAGATTGATGGTTTTGAAAACTTAGTGTTCACACTATTCCCTATTGTTTTTCTGAGCGTATTTTTTAAAGCAACAATAGCAAAACTCTTTTCCTGAAGTTGAGCTTTGAGATCATCAATTTTTGCTATCAAAGAGTTTGTTTGTTCTATTGACTTAGTTCTAGCTTCTTTGACAGAGTCACTTAGTTCAATGTGATGCTTTCTCAAAGACTCATTTTCATTTAGTAATTTGGCCACACAAACCGCTAATTCATCATTTCTCATTTGAATATCATCAATAGTATTAACATCAGAATTACTTGTAACCAAATTACTTTTCACATGCATATTGGAAATATGTTTCTTCAAGTTGTTGATAGTCGAGTTGTTGGCTTGAAGCTGAGTTTTTAAATCGTTTATTTTAAAAAATTCACGAAATTCAGGAAATTCCGGATTTTTACATGATTTCTTAGTTTGAAAACATTCCTCTTTACTCTATATCGCAATTTCAAGTGTAATGCAGTGTTTTTCAAGTTTTGAGAATTTGTGTGAAAGTTCATCAAAAACCTTTTTATCAACCATATCGTTCGTTTTGAAATTATTAGACTCAGCCTCAACCAAGGAAAATTTATCAGAATCATGTTTAGCATTAAGATCAGAATGTTTAGGTACCTTAGCGGATGCACTATGTTGATCGCTTAGGGTACCTCATCGATGACACCGCCAATTTCGGTCTAATATCCGCATCCACATCATGTGTAACAAGAGTCACCGACCGCTGTGTCAAGTTTATCTATCTCGAGCCTCTCAGATTCAGTGTCAACTGATCCATCATCCTGGTGCTTTACTCGACTCATCATTATTTGTTGCCTCGACATTCTCGCATTCAAGAACACCCGATTCTTCAACAGATATATTACCCAACTTATCACAAGTATCTCTCAATTGCACCAGACACTCATCCACTTTTTTATCTGTCTGAGTAACTTCCTCAATATACTTTACCACATTATCCATGAGTTGGATATGTGTATCTATGAACACGCTAATTTCCATTCCCGGTGTTTCTTGAAAGACATTTCTCATGTCTTGATCATAACTGATGTAAATTCCCATCGATGAATGACTGAAATTGGTTGTAGATCACTTGAAGTGCAGACTGAACTATCCTTTTGAACTATTTCTTTATCAAGTTGTTGTTCCAATTGTTCTAAGTTTAAGAATAATGTGCTCTTGAACGTTGATAATTCTTGACGGAAAAGTGTAGTAAATGTTCGTTTACTTCCCATAGATAGAAGTAATGTGAGGTGTGAATGAAGTTGTCAATAAGGTTCAATGCAAATTTCCTTATCCTTTGCACAAGCATTCTGTAACATTGACTGGTGCATTTCTGTATATTTAGAGTCTGAACCCGGAGATATCACATCCTCATTGACTGATTCAATCATCTTTAACCGTTCAGTGTAGCAAATATTCTCATGATTGTCAACAACATCATACAATTTAAGTACTTCAAATTACAGGTCGTCAGAGTGTAAGACATGATGTTTGTAGTATCCACGGGATTTTACAAGTCTATGATTTAAACCGAGAAATGGAATCTTTCACGGGATTTTACTAAAATCAAGACCAAACCGTTAAGCAATGACCAATGGAATGTGTTAAGATGATTGATGGATCGACACAATGATAGACAATTGTGTGTAAGGACATATAATTGTTTGTAGGATTAGTAGAGATGTTGTTTGGTTGAGATTTTGATTGGTTAATGCCTGTTTTTACGGCGTGCCATTCTCCTCGTTTTCACGATCATTTTGACGGTTAGAACGCTGAAAACAGAGTTACGGTTCAAAAGTTATGGCCGTTTGAAGTTTTGTCGGGAAAAGTCAACAAGTCGCTAGTAAGACAAGTCGCTAGAGTCACCAAGTCGCTAAGTAACAACTCGCTAAAGTGGACAAGTCGCTATAGTCACCAAGTCGCTAAGTATTATGACAACAAGTTGCTAAGCACCAAGTCGCTAGACACAGTTAAGTTGCTAAAGAACAACTCGCTAAGATCTAAGTCACTAGTATCAAGTCGCTAACAATTTACACTACAACTTGCTAACAATTTCTGAAGCAAGTCGCTAACCTCACCAAGTCGCTAGCCGTAGTGGAGAATCCACTAACTTGTACTATTTGTCGGCTTGTCTCAATAGACAAGTCGTTAGGCTCAAGTCGCTAACAACTGTAACTCGCTAAGTTTTACTGAAGCAAGTCGCTACGATGAAAAACACTACGAGAGCCAAGTCGCTAGCAAGAAAAACTTCAAAAACACACTTTTCAATCCAAAACAAGCTCAACCACAGTGATTAAAGCTTTCAAAATCAAAACCCAAGCACTTACAATGATTCTTAACACAAAAGTACACCCAAAATTCAAACTTTAACACTAGAAATGATGTTGGGTCTATTATAGATTTGATGATACAAAACAAGAAGAATGAAACATGAATGACTAAAAGTGACAAGAAGGGAAACTACAAAAAGATGGAGGATTTGGAAGATTCTAGAAGATATGCTTAAAAGAATATTTAAGTTTCCTAATTGTATTATGATTCCTCTTGTAAACCCTATATGTCTCTAGTATATAAAGAGACATAGGGTTATTAGTTTTATTGTACGTACAAGATGTAGACGTCTAGTAAAGGTGTGTGTGTAACCTAGGCGTAGCGTATAAACGCCTAGGGATAGTTGGTTAGTGTTAGATCAAGTCTTTGATCTTTATTATAGTTAGTTAGTTAGTTTATGATAATAAAAAACCTTGTTCATAATAATGTTGATTCTATGTTTGAATATTCCGCTTTCATTATTATGTGTTCCTAGATATAATATTAGACCTAGTCTAAGAGCTTACAACGATCTTAAAATGTGATATCAGAGCCTGGGGCTCGTGATATCTAGGATCTACAAGGTTTTTCGAAGAGAAAAGAAGAAAAAAAATCGAGTCTGAAATTTTCGTATTACTTCTGCAGCACTGTTTTCAAGAGGCCATAACTTTTTATTGAACCGTTGGATCGAGCTAAAATTTTGGCTGGTGCATCTAAATATATCTATCTAAATTTTCACCGAAGGGATTGTCAATTAGAGCTCTCAATCAAAAGATATAAGCAGTCGAAGTCTGCTGCAGAAAATTCCGTAAGGCTTCTGCAGGACTGTTTTGAAACGATCATAACTTTTTCGTTAACCGTTGGATCGTAACGAAATTTTTGATGGATGCTCTCTATATATCAATCTAACTTTCCACCGAAGGGATCTTCGATCTGAGCTTTTATGTGAAAGATATATATTGTCGAAGTTGGCTGCTGTGAAAGTACTGCTGGAACACACAAAGTACTGCTACCCTTTTTCAAAGTTTTGTTAGGTTTTTTACAAAGTACTGCTCTGAGTTCGAAGTCTGCTCTTGGACACGAAATTACTGCTCATTAGGATGAAAGTACTGCTCTTGAATTAAAGTATTGCTCATTGGACGCAAAGTACGCTTGGAGTTTTAAAGTAATGCCCATATATTTTCAAAGTACTGCTGTTGCTGCAAGTCTCATTCAAATATAATGGTTTATTACAAGGAGATTTGGAATTAAGGGGAAGTCGAGCATAATTATTGTTATGGTTTTTGGACGACACATACAGAGGTTATTGTTCACACACACAAGGAGTTTGGTGATTTGTTCTTAAAGGATTCAAAAAGGCTCGTATTTGATTTTTATGGATTAATTGATTACGAAGAAGGTTGAATATCATTTATTTGATGTTGTAGTTGAGTTTCACAGGTTTGTGTTCTTATCATATAGCTTGATGAATATAGCAATGTGTGATTTTTCTTATGATGCTCTATGCACACATTGTCTATCACTTAAAGGAGTTACATTGTAGTGCTCAGTGTCTCATATTAGTTGAGGATTTTGTCAAGGGATTGCGGTCTAATTATATTTGGTGATACGTATAAGTATGGAGTTACGTGGATAGTACAAGATTTAAGACACAAGTTTGGGAAATTCTACTTCTTCATCAAATTCGTTATACTCGGTTTTTTTCACAAGTAATCATTACATAAAGCCTACAGATTTTGAAGAATCAGTTGATATTCATGCATCACTCGAGGGGAAGTTTCTACGGTTTATTCATTCTCTATTTGTTGATAACAAAAAGGGGAAGAGATGTTTGAGTGACATGTTCAAGTCAAGGGGAAGCATGGAAGACAAGATTGTTTCATTCATGGTGAGATTTAATTATCTCATGGTGAGATTTAATTATCTCAACTTCTGCTACTTCGTCTAGGGAAGTTCGTACAAGAATCGTGTTTGTTTTGTCATCATCAAATAGGGGAAGATTGTTGGGTCTATTATAGATTTGATGATACAAAACAAGAAGAATGAAACATGAATGACTAAAAGTGACAAGAAGGGAAACTACAAAAAGATGGAGGATTTTGAAGATTCTAGAAGATATGCTTAAAAGAATATTTAAGTTTCCTAATTGTATTATGATTCCTCTTGTAAACCCTAGATGTCTCTAGTATATAAAGAGACATAGGGTTATTAGTTTTATTGTACGTACAAGATGTAGACGTCTAGTAAAGGTGTGTGTAACCTAGGCGAAAGCGTATAAACGCCTAGGGATAGTTGGTTAGTGTTAGATCAAGTCTTTGATCTTTATTATAGTTAGTTAGTTAGTTTATGATAATAAAAAACCTTGTTCATAATAATGTTGATTCTATGTTTGAATATTCCGCTTTCATTATTATGTGTTGCTAGATATAATATTAGACCTAGTCTAAGAGCTTACAACGATCTTAACAAATGATCCAAATGATGCAAAAACCACTAAACTTTTTCAAACTAAAAAACCATCTAAAACCACTAGAAATCCAAGGATATGTAAGAGAGATGATCAAACCATGGCTCTTGATACCAATTGTTACATATTGGATTTCATAAACACAACATAACATATAAAATGGGGCGTATAGTTTAGAGGTTTTAGAGAGAGAAAGTAGGATGGGAGCCTTTCTAGAGAGAGAAAGTGAAAGAAAACATCGAAGGTTAGATTATAATGAAAGGTCCAACCCTCTACCTTCGAAGGTAGAGGGTATTTATAGTTACATACTACACGTCCTCCTACGGACTGTGGATCAGGCATACAGTGGGTAAAGACCCGTCCGTCCTCCACGGTGTTACACTAAACTATTCTACGCTACTGACTAACTAATAAACTAGTAAATAACGATGTGTGTCACGTAGAAAACCGAAACTTTAATCTCTTAAGTATAGGACAAATATGTGATAAAAGGTGCAATGTACTTTTTACCGAAACCGGTAGTAAGATACTTAAAAATGGCATAACCATAGGAAGAGGAATTAGGAAACATGGAGTCTATGTCATTAAAATCGGTAATGAACCTAAAGACAAATTATGTCTTACCTCTATGGATGATACTTCGACCTTATGGCATCGAAGATTGGGTTACGCCAACATGCGACTTCTTCAATCGCTATCATCCAAAGATCTAGTAAGAGATCTACCTAAGTTAAAATATGAACATCATTTTTGTGATGCTTGTAATATAGGAAAACAAGCTCATTCGAGTCATAAAGCTAAAAACATGGTGTCCACAACTAGGTGTCTAGAATTACTACATATGGATTTATTTGGTCCATCCGCTATCCAAAGTTATGGAGGCAACTACTACACTTTGGTAATAGTGGATGACTACTCTAGGTATACATGGACAAAATTTTTAAGAACAAAACGGAAACCTTTAACTATTTTGAAATATTAAGCAAAAAGATCCAAAGACAACTAGGAAGTCCCATAGTGTCTATTAGGACGGATCATGGTAGGGAATTCGATAATGAAGTGCAATTCGGAGCTTTTGTGACGCTAATGGTATTACTCACAACTTCTGGCTCCACGACTCCACAATCGAATTTGGTAGTAGAAAGAAAGAATAGAACTCTACAAGAAATGAGTCGAACCATGCTTAATGAACAATCCATACCTCAAAAATTTTGGTGTAATGCCGTTGATACTTCAACGTATATACTCAATCGAGTCTTGATTAGACCAATCTTAGGAAAACTCCATATGAGTTACTTCGAGGAAAAAGCCTACGTTAAATCATTTTAGAGTCTTTGGTAGTAAATGTTTTATTCTTAACACTAAAGATTACCTTACAAAATTTGATCCTAAATCAACCGAAGGTATCTTTTTAGGTTATTCGCCAAATAGCAAAGCTTACATCATATTAAACAAAGAAACAATGAAGGTAGAAGAGTCATTAAATATAAAATTTGATGAAAGTCCACCCAAACCCTCTCCACCTCTTGTCGATGACGAGATTATAGAAAGTGAAGCCATAGTAATAAAGAAAAAGATAAGTGAAGAAGAAGAACCTCTAAGTGATGAAATAGTAAACATTAAAGAGTCCAAAGATCACCCCGTAGATAAAGTCATAGGAAAACTAAACGAACGAACATTAAGATCTCAAGTTCAAAACCAAAGTAGCTTGTTTTGTTTCGTTTCAACCTTAGAACCTAAGAATACACAAGAAGCCATAAAAGATGAAAGTTGGGTAATGGCTATGCAAGAAGAACTAAATCAATTTGTTTCTAATGATGTTTGGACACTTGTCCCTCCACCTAGTAATCAAACCATAATAGGAACCAAATGGGTTTATAAAACAAATTAGATGCAAACGGAATAGTGTCTAGGAACAAGGCTAGACTCGTTGCTCAAGGGTATAACCAACAAGAGGGAATAGACTTTGATGAGACCTACGCCCGGTGGCTAGATTAGAGTCTATAAGAATACTTCTTATGTATGCTTGTGCTAATGATCTAAAGCTTTATCAAATGGATGTCAAAAGCGCTTTTCTAAATGGTGTCATAAATGAAGAAGTATATGTAGCTCAACCTCCGGCCTTCATTGATTTTGAAAAACCCAAACATGTGTATAAATTAAAGAAAGCCCTTTACGGTCTTAAACAAGCTCCAAAAGCTTGGTATGATAGACTCAAGTCATTTCTAGTTAAACACAACTACACCATGGGGTTAGTTGACAACACACTTTTACTAAGAAAAGAGAGTCACATATAATCATAGTACAAATATATGTAGATGATATTATATTCGAATCCACTTGTCAAGACATGTGTGATGATTTCTCTAAAATCATGCATGACGAGTTCGAGATGAGTATGATGGGAGAACTTAGTTTCTTTCTTGGTCTACAAATAAAACAAGTAGAAGATGGTATCTTCTTTAATCAATCTAAATACATCAAGGAGATGTTAAAGAAATTCGGTCTAGAAGAGTCAAAACCAATTAGGACTCCAATGTCATCCGACACCAAACTCAAAAAAGATGAAGACGGAGAATCCGTAGATAATACTAAATATCGTGGCATGATAGGTAGCCTTCTATACCTCACGGCAAGTAGGCCGGATATCATGTTTAGTGTTTGCTTATGTGCTAGGTTTCAAGAAGACCCCAAAATATCACACCTAGAAGCCGTAAAAAGGATATTTAGATATATTAAAGGTACAACACAATTAGGATTATGGTATCCTAAGGGCACGGGAGTAGAAACAATTGTATATGCAGATTCTGACCATGCAGTTGATTACGTTGATAGAAAAAGTACAAGTGGGTATGTACTTTTATGGGATGTTGTTTAACATCATGGTTTTCTAAGAAAAAACGGCACTTGCAATATCAACAACCGAAGTACGCCTCAGCAAAGCATGCCAACTAGCACTATGGATGAAACAAGCGTTAGTAGACTACGACATCCATCTAAGCGACATAGCCATCCTATGTGACAACAAAGGTGCAATCGATCTAAGCAAGAATCCGATATTGCATTCTCGCACAAAGCATATAGAGATTCGTCATCACTTCCTAAGAGACAATGTTCAAAAGGGGAACATCTCTATTGAGAAGGTAGCATCCAAAGACAACATAGCCGACGTCCTCACCAAACCGTTGAAGGGGGAACAATTCAACCTACTTCGCCTTGGTCTTGGTCTAATGGAACAAACGTCGTAATTTAATTGACTCTACAAGGTATGTAAACACTAGCCTTCTTTTTTCTGAGTCTAGGATTTCTATTTCACGCACAACTCACAAACAATACGGGAATTTTCAAAACCCAAGATGAGTTTTTACACTTATAGTTTTCTTATTTTTTATGCCTACTTTCACAATATTTTCTAAAAGGATGATACCTTCCGTATCAATTTCACAAAAAGCAATTTCTCACGTCTAGGACAAATTTCTTTTTCATTATTAATACAAAGTAAAAACCCATTTTCATTGCATCTCATGTCTTTTGAATGCTAAAGGGGACACATAACTAATATGTGTTTTCGGGTACATTCATTTAAGCAACAATGAATTAGGAGCATTGATAACACAAAATTACGTACTCATGTACTAAATATGTGTTTTCGGGTTATCTCAATAGGATACTTTTACACTTCTAGTATATTTTCTATTCCTTTTAGGGGTCGAGATAACCGAAACTCCAAATAGTTTGCATATAGGCACACACACTAGGAAAAAATGTTTCCAAAAGGAAAATTTTGTGCTGCACTGAAACACTGACATCCACGGATCCCAACCTTTATGCTGGACGGATCCTCAAGGAAGGATCCGTGGGATCCGTAACAATGTAAGCTTTTCAACTTCTATTCTTTTCACTTTGGATGAAAAATCCACATTTGTTTCATTTTTGGGAGTATGCTCTTTAATGCTTGTGATTCTCATAATTACATGCCTTCAATTCATATTTAATCATTAGATTTTAATCCACATTTTGGGTCAAGCATTCATTATAATGCTTGTTTTTCTATATATATAACTCCCAAAATGCTTGCATACTCCATCTCCTTCTCACAAACACACTTCATCATGTCATCCAAAAACCCTTTAGGAGAATCATCTAGTACAAACAGTCATGATATCCAAACCTTTGTACTTCCACCATCCAAAATACCACAATCAAATGCTAGGATATCCTCACGGATTAGTATCCGATCTTGTTGTTTAGCAAAACCAACCTCAAATGGTTCATCCTCAACAAATAATTCACCACAAGATGCTTCCATGATAGCACCACCCTCATCACCAACAAGTACACCGACTTCATTACCACCTAAAATAACTCTTTTGGAATTCCTTAAGACTCCAACAAGATCTAACCAACCTAAAGAAAAAGAATTAGTCTTTTCAACACCCCCACATCTCCAAATACTATCTTTCAAGATCATGAAACATCACCACCATTAGCTCCCATCACATTACAAGAACATCTAGGTTCTTTTCCACCACCACTTATTAACATTCCGGATTGTGATCCATATTTTCCTATTTTTCCACCACAACTTCCGAAAAACTCAAATCAAAACAACCCGAAAACTTCCGCACTCATTACCCACATCATTTACATTGTGAACATTGCCAATCCACTAGGAAAATTGCAATAGAAGTTAGGGAAGAAATGCGTTTCATACTCAACCTCATCCTTGATCGCATCAATACCATTACTCATCAAAATCTCCATCCATAACCTTATGAAAGCATGGAAGGAATCACTACTACTACTTTTCTACTTTTAGTATTATTTTTCTTTTGAAGTCATTTTCAAGAACAAGTCTTGTTCTTATTTTTACATGCTTGTAAGTGGCATACATACCACTACAATTTGTTGTTTTATTACAAGGCCTTGTTTACATACCTTGGCTCCTAATCTTGATTCTCGACAACCACAAGATTATATAAGCATGTTACTAACCTTTCTTTTGTATAGGAATTTTATTTTTTTCTTCACTTGACGCCCCAAACAAGGGGAGCTACCGTCCAAGGGGAGTTAGGAGTTTGTTTATTTCTTCCAAGGGTTAACTTTTTGTTTCGACAAAAAGGGGAGAAGAAGTAAAACTTAGGGGCTTTCAAAACTTACATCTATTTTTAAGTTTTACTCATCATAACATTATGTTTTGTCATCAACAAAAAGGGGAGATTGTTAATACAAATAAACCGTAAAAACGTTTATTAATATTTTGCGATCTCTTTGTGTTTTGTTGATAACAAATGTAATGTTATCTTAAGTAAAATTATAAGGATACATGTTATTTTTGTAAAGCATTTACATATAGCCATTTAAATACAAAAATGTAATAATTAAGCATTTGTTGTAATAGTTTATTAGGATGGGTAAAACCATAACCCATGGACCATAACCCATGGATCTTAACCCATACCAATGAAGACTTGATACAATGTATACTTAGATACATTGAATCTAGAGAAAACCCATGGACCAACCCATAACCCATGACCCATAACCAAAAACCCATGGGCAAAGAGGAGCGTACCACGGATCCCTAGGATTACACTAGCCGGATCCCAAGTGGAAGGGATCCGTGGGATCCGGGGAACAGAGGAGAAATTTGCCTATAAATAGAGAGCCATTTCTTCATTCTAACTTACCCCTCTTCTTACTAAATCTCTCATACACTCTCATTCTCTCCTAACATATAGATCACTTGATCTAGAGAGTTGTTTTTCTTTCTTTCTATTTGTGATCCTCATATAGGTCCTTCTCTAAGGCGAGATCACGAGCATTCTACAAGTCATCCAAGCAAGGGGTCCTTGATTGATTTGTCACTCCCAAGATTTCTATAGCAAAATCTTGTAATTTGATATTTCACATCTTTGTTGTGTAATAGTTGTGTTGGTTTGGTCCACCGTGCTACGGACTCGTATTCAGCTTTGTACCGAAAAAGTGTAAGCAACGTTGTGAAGGCTTCTCCAACAAGTGAAGGAGTTTGTTGACATAGTGCTTGAACTCTCGAGTAGGTGACTCGGGAGTGGAGTAGGGCAAGGAAGGTGACCTTGTAGCCGAACCACTATAAATCGGTTGTGTCATTTCTATCCCTTAACTTTATCTATTTGCTTGCATTATCATTAGATCTATACGTTCTCACCATCCATACGATTTCACATAATATCGAATCTAAAAGTTTTTGAAATCAACTTAAAATCGGAAAAACTATTCAACCCCCCCTTCTAGTTTTCCACAAATATTATAACAAGCTCTCCTCCCTACATGTGCCAAACGATTTCAAATTTTCCATGCACATGTTAAGGGGGAGCATCTATCTTAAACCAAAAGGAATTGAAACGTGACTGATTTGTCTCAAAGTGCATGTTCCCACTAATATGTGCAAAACTCTTTCGAATCTCGATGCACATATTGGGAGAAACTTTTAGAAAACCACATCCTTTCTCAAAATATGTTTAACAAAGTATTTAAAATACTAATTTTGATCGGGAAAGTGATGTCGATATTTTTAGAAAATATTGATCAAAGAAGTGAATTCTTAATTCTTAATCTAAGATTTCAAGTCCTCTTGCCTCCATGTGCTAAAGCAATTTCAAATCCATGATGCACATGTTGAGGGGGAGCTTTTCTGAAATATCAAAAACAATTCAGGTACAAAATACTTTGATCATGTATCACAAATACCTGGATTGACTTTCAAATGGTTTTCAAGTGGTTTCAATGGTAGAAGAACGATACCAAAAGACCGACTAAATTTACTTTATGCATCGAGATATAAGGATGGTTAGGCTAGGTATCTTTTCCACATCCCGCCGAAAGCAGAGAGAGATCTACCAGGACAATCCACTAGAGGGTGGTAGTCCTTAGGTGGTATGATGGAAAAAAGGAGAAAAGTGAAATGGGAAGAGTGTGGACTGAGATAGAGCTAGAAATGGAACAAACCCAACAAGGTTCTAGTTATGAAATTTCGGTAAGCACTGAAGGGGTTGAAGAATGAAAAGAAATGAATGAGAAACGTGAAAGAAATAGCCCTCCATTATTCTAAACCTTAGGCGTAAAACCGGTTCAATCCATGCTACCGGTGGTTACCAAGGTAACACCGTATTGAAGAAAAAGATGTCATGACCCAAAGGACGATCGCACTGGCACCCTCAAGAAGCTACTCAAGTTCCTCTTAAAAGGACTTGTTTCATTCTCACGGGGAACCTACATAAACTATCAACTTTCTCTTAGAGATTGTTGATATTGAAAAAGGAGACCCTCTCCCTAGTCTCTAGCATAGGAACCAAATGTGCACTATTGAGTCTAGAGCCACGAGATCATCAATAAATCTCATTAAGGACACAATCAATAAAGACTCACTATTTCACACAATGTGAAAAGTGAGAATATATCTTAAGAGTCCTACGCATTATCCTTGTGGTATTGCCAGAACATCTGAGTGATATGCTTACATATTCACAATGAAGATGGAAAACCTTCTAGAGCTAACATCAAATGCTCTTGTAGGTGGCAGCATTTGAGATCTATCCAATATATCAAACATGTGACAACCGGGATTTAAATGATGGATCATTCACACCTTGAATCAACCTTGTCCAGAAATGGATTGACGGATACCTTTGAAAACCGTCGATGTGCACAAAATTCTTTTCTTTAGCACGCCGACCGTGTAGTATGTTTTCAAAATCAAAAAGGTGTTTATGATTGAAAATTGATTTCCAATATAAACCTTCGCTAGCTTGCAAAATTAAGCTTTATATAAACACACGAGTATTTTTTCAAATCATTTTCTTTAATCAAGAAACCTCAATTTGTCGGGTTCACCAACTGCGGTTGTCTTCTTTGAGACGCTCCATGATGGATATTGGATTTCACATACACATCAAACCATAACACAAGTGGGCATATAAGTGAATTCTAGAGAGAGAAAGTTAGAGGTTTAGGAACTTAGTGAGAGAAAGTGAAAGATATTATTATGAGCTCCAACTCTACCTTGGGAGGTAGAGAGTATTTATAGTCTTACATAAAACGCCACACAACGGCTGTGGATCGGCATACAAAGGGTAAAGACCCGTCCGTCCTCCATAGTGTTACTTAACTAAATACTACTTAACATAAAAAGTACTATGACTACGAAGCTTAACGATTACATATACTTGAGGTGACCGACTCTTTAATACCTAGAATGTCTAATTCCTAACAATCTCCCCCTAAGGGAGGTCACCTCAAACATATACTAAAATGACATTGAATACAATCGGATATTACATTAACAATTGATCTTGCATTCTTGATGTAGTACTTTTGCTCTGAAGCTCGTAGTCATTGATTCCACTCATTGCATGTTTGGTTAATCCAAGTGGAGGTCTTTACTGATCCACGTGATAATAATGTTGAGCCAGCTTTTGAGATCATCACCTAATAGAAAATCTCTGATACATCCATTGTGGTGTTGGTATTATGTGATGTTGTGACATTCGGACCGACATGCTCACATTCTCGATCATGATATCTTCTCATCGAGTAATGAAGCTTTCGTTGATTCATGATATTGGCAGCAGCAGCAGCGTAAGCATGGAGTGAAAATATCAGAGTCATTGATGCACTAATCATGATTTCTTTGAGATGAATGTGTTAGGTGAGCATGCGGCTATGGATTGACCGCTTCATTCGATCACCTGCAACGCCGGGTGTACCCATAAGACAGCTAATAAAAGCACACGAAAGTGTCTTTGATCACTTTCGTTGAATTGAGGTACACGCCCACGGTTCCCGCTGATCAAGACAGTACGCTCGCGGATCGTATAATTCAAGAATTTCCTGATGTGGTTTCGCACTGCTCTAGCCGTTTCTCAAACCGGAACGTCTCAAAGAAGACAACACGGAGTGAGTGAACCAATTTACGTCCATCGATTGATGAAAAGAGATTTAAAAACAATCGTGTATTGCTCAATAGAAATTGTTTTTGCAATATAACGAAGTTTTAATGAAAATCAATTATCAATCATAAAACACCTTTTGATTTGAAAATTAGTACACGGTCGACGTGCTAATGAAAAGAGTTTTAAAGCACAAAGACCGTTTTTCAAAGGTATCCGTCAATCCATAACCTGAACCATGATTGATTCAAAAGATTGAATCGCCTCATTGTTTCTCGCTCGCTTGTCACATGGTTGATCTATATAATAGATCTCACATGCCACCTACCAGGAGCTTGTTAGATGTTGGCTCCGGAAGGCTTTCCATCTTCACAGTGAATATGTAAACACATCACTCGATGTTCCGCAATACCACAAGGATAAATGTGTAGGACTCAAGATATAATCTCTCTTTCCACATTGTGTGAAACAGAGAGTCTTCATTGAAAGTGTCCTAATGAGATTTATTGATGATCTCGTGGCTCTAGACTCAATTTGTGCATATTTGGATCCTATATCGGAGACTAGGAGAAGGTCTCCTTCTTCAATATCAACAATCTCTAAGAGAAAGTCGATAGATAATGTCGGTTCCCCGTGAGAATGAAACAAGTCCTTTTAAGAGGAACTTGAGTGGTTTGGGAAGTTGAAGGCCACCGGTCCATGACGCTCTTGTCTTCAATACCGATGTTACCATCAGTAGCATATGAATTGAACCCTTTCCGCCTCTAAGGTTGAATAAATGGAGGGCTATTTGTTTTCACCCTTTTCTCATTCAATTTTTTTAATTCTTCAACCCCTTCAGTGCTTACCGAGACTTCATAGCTAGAACCTTGTTGGGTTTATTCCAGACTAGCTCGCCTTAGTCCGACTCTTCCCATATCTTTTTTTTCTCCTTTTATCATCATACCTAAGAACTCTACACTAACTAGTGGATAGTCCCTGGGTAGATCCCTCCGCTTCTGGCGGATCATGGGAACACATACCTAACCTTATCATCCTTATATCACCATACATAATGTAAAGTTGGTCGGTCTATTTGGTATTGTTCATCTGCCATAGGAACCAATTGAAAACCATTTGAAAATCAATCCGGATACTTGTGATATATTATCAAAGCATTTTGTACCTGAATTGTTTTTGATATTTTTAGAAGAAGAACTCCCCTCAACATGTGAATCAAGTATTTGAAATAGTTTTCCACACGGAGGCAAGAGAAAGAATTTACTTCTTTGATTACCATTTTCTAAAAGATATCAACATCACTTCCCTAATCGAATCAAGTAGATAAAGCATTTGGGGAAGGATGAGGTTTTCATGATTTTGCTCCCCCTCAATATGTGCCTCGATATTTGAAAAGAGTTTTGCACATACTAGAGGGAACCTGCACATTGAGATAAGTTGATCACGTTTCAAATCATTGGTTTAAGATAGATGCTCCCCCTCAACATGTGCATGGAAAATTTGAAATCGCTTGTCACATGTGGAAGGAAAGCTTGTACATCCTTATAAAACCATTTACCAATTATCAGCTTAAATCCAATTTAAATCACTATTCTCCCTCGACACAATTATCAAATCATTTGAGATTTGTGATCTCTTATAGATTTAAATTGATTTTGAAAGCTTTAAGGAGAATTGTGACTTGATTATGAAAGCGCTTTAACTGATAAGGATCGGATTTTAAGACTTTAAACTCCATTGATAAAACATGCATGAATATCTTTTGAAAACAATTTAATGCCAAATAACTTTTTAATTTAATTGAAATCATTCTCCCCTCAATCAATGACATAGGTTGTTGATTGAGAGATAGAGATTTTGACAAATAAGTCCAGATGATTATCAAAAATAGAGACCGAGTTATTTTTCAAAGCATTTAGTTTTCGGCAGATAAATGTTTATAGAATCAGAGCATGGAATTTGAAAACATGTAAAACATGGCTCGTTCTTTCTTTTTAAAGCCGGTTATTGCCCAAAATGACAATAAACCATTGTTTCTCTTTCTCCCAAAAATAATTTTTGATTTTTTGATTTTTTTTTTTTTTAAATTCGAACAACATCTAAAGTCCCGTGTCATTCTTTTGAATGACAAACACAAGACCGTAGATATTATCAACCGAGAAAAACATGACAAAATGACAATATTTTTGAAGATTTTTCGAATTTTTCAAATTTTTATGGATTTTGAAAGTTTTATATTTTTCTATTTGATTTTTGAAGGTTTTATAATTTTGTATTTTGTTTTTGAATAAATATATACAAGAGATAGATGAAGATAGACCTTACTCCTCGCTCTTCCTCCTCGAAGACGTTTGAGTGTTTCTGGTTGAAGGCTTTTCAAGCCAAGTCGAGGAAGAATAAACTCAAAACGCTCTCTTGGAAGAGCTTTGGTGAAGATGTTCCGCTAATGATATTCGATCTCACAAAATAGAGTTCCACCACACCTTTTTCCACTTGTTCCCCGATGAAATGATGTCGAATGTCGATATGCTTTGCTCTTGAGTGTTGAACGTTGTTGCATGAGAGAGCAATAGCACTTTTATTATCACAAGATAGGGATTTTGTTGAATTCAAAGCCATAGTCAGATAATTGAGATCTCATCCATAAGATTTGAGCACAACAAAATGACATGGCTATGTATTCAGCCTCTGTAGAGGAAATAGAAGTACTCATTTGCTTTTTGAAGACCAGCTCACAAGCTTATCACCCAAAAACTGAGCACCTCCACGCATTTCTGACGAGTATCTTGACATCCCGCATGATCGATTCTGATAGGCGTTAGTGACATACCGATGTCCTTCGAGTACCAAAGTCCCATATTGATGGTTCCTTGGAGATACCGAAAGACCCGCTTAACCGCTTCAAGGTGCTTTTTAGTAGGCTTAGCCTGGTATCTAGCACACATGCAAACAGCGAACAAGATGTCTGGTCTACTAGCTGGAGGTACATCGTGATCCAATCATACTACGATATTTTGTTTGGTCAATCATGATCCCCGAGTGGTCCTCATCTAGTTTGGTTCGATCAATCATGGGAGTGTCAACAGGTCACTTGAATCAAATCCAAATTTCTTTAAGATCTCAGTTGCATATTTAGATTGATTTATGAAAATGCCTCCGACTTTTTGAAATTTGTAATCCCAAGAAAATGACATTTGTCCCATCATTGACATTTGAAATTTTGAACTCATTTCATTAGAAAACGATCACATTCCATTGGGTCAGTCGAGGCAAAAATAATATCATCAACATAAATTTGAACATGATTAAATGTTTGCCCGACTTCCCTGAACAATGTTGGATCAATCTGCCCTTTGCTAAATCCGTAGATAGAAGAAACTTTGATAGCGTATCATACCATGCCCTTGGAGCTTGCTTTAAACCATAAAGAGCCTTCTTCAAACGATAAACGTGAGTAGGATGCTCTTGATTCACAAATCCTTCAGGTTGGCCGACGTAGACGACTTCTTTAAGATCTCCGTTCGAAATGCCGCTTTCACATCCATCCGATAGACTACCATGTTCTTACTAGCAAAGATTAGCCGAAGATTCTAATTGCCTCATTCGAGCAAGGAGCAAAAGATTCTTAAAAGTCTATACCCTCCTCTTGACGGTATCCTTTAGCAACTAATCGAGCCTTGTTCTTCAACACATCACCATGCTCATCAAGTTTCACTTTGAAGATCCATTTAAGAGCAATAATCATAGCACGCTGAGCGTGTACTAACTCCCATATATCAAGTCGATCAAACTCATGAATTTCATCTTGCATGGCATTGAACCAGCTATCTTCATTCATGGCGGTTTTAACATCTTTTGGTTCGATCTTAGAGAGTACGGAGTTGAAGAAGCACCATAAGGCATCGTTGCAAGTTGTTTCCGTGTGGATACCGGACGAGAGGGATTTCCAATGATGTTGTCTAATGGATGATCGTGAGTCCATTTTGAGGTGTTCATGTGGTAGTTGTTGAGGGACTGAAGTAGCAGAGTCGATGTCTCCTCAAGAAGATGGTTCAAGAAGATTCGGAGCAAATATGTTTTCAAATGGAGCATCTTCGTGGAGTAGCAAGGGATTAACTTCATCATTGATGCCGTAAACAGTTCCATGATGTACATTTGAAGAATGATGATTTGTTGATGAGACGGAAGGATCAGCAGGAGGCACTTCTTGACTTAAAGATATTGAGACTGAGGATTGACTTCATTCATCGAATATGAGCAGCCCTCTGCTAGGGATCAACACCTTATTAGTACTCGGATCTTAAAGTTCATCAAACATAGGATCAAACAATTTCTTTAAATCATCTTCTGATGGAGGTACATATGGAGTTTCTTGAAGAGTTTGGAACAAGGGATGAACCAATTGG
>OU343221.1:139593781-139691425 GCA_910596185.1 Chrysanthemum makinoi | reverse complement strand
AATTATCAAATCATTTGAGATTTGTGATCTCTTACAGATTTAAATTGATTTTGAAAGCTTTTAAGGAGAATTGTGACTTGATTATGAAAGCCGCTTTAATCGATAAGGATCGATTTTAAGACTTTAAACTCCATTGATAAACATGCATGTACATCTTTTGAAAAACAATTTAATGCCAAATAACTTTTTAATTTAATTGAAATCATTTTCTCCCTCAATCAATGACATAGGTTGTTGATTGAGAGATAGAGATTTTGACAAATAAGTCCCGATGATTATCAAAAATAGAGAAAGTTATTTTTCAAAGCATTTAGTTTTCAAAGTAGATAAATGTTTATAGAATCGAGCATGGAATTTGAAAACATGGTAAAACATGGCTCGTTTTTCTTTAAAGCCGGTTATCACCAAAAATGACAATAAACCATTTTTTCTCTTTCTCCCAAAAAAATTATTTTTGATTTTTGATTTTTTAAAATTGAACAACATCTAAAGTCCCGTCATTCTTTTGAATGACAACACAAAGACCGTAGATATAATCGAACCGAGAAAAACATGACAAAAAGACAATATTTTTTTTTGAAGATTTTTCAATTTTTCAAATTTATGGATTTTGAAAGTTTTATATTTTTCTATTTGATTTTTTTGAAGGTTTTATAATTTTGTATTTTGTTTTTCGAATAATAGATATATACAAGAGATAGATGAAGATAGACCTTTACTCCTCGCCTTCCTCCCTCAAGACGCTTTGAGTGTTTTCTCGTGAAGACTTTTCGCCAAGACGGAAGAATAAACTCAAAACGCTCGGTTTTTGGTGAAGATGTCCGCTAACCGATATTCAGATCTCACAAAATAGAGTTCCACCACACCTTTTTCCACTTGTTCCCCGATGAAATGATGTCGAATGTCGATATGCTTTGCTCTTGAGTGTTGAACGTTGTTGCAAGCAATAGCACTTTTATTATCACAAGATGAGAGGATTTTGTTGAATTCAAAGCCATAGTCGATAATTGAGATCTCATCCATAGGATTTGAGCACAACAAGATGACATGGCTATGTATTCACCTCTCAGAGGAAATAGAAGTACTCATTTGCTTCTTTGAAGACCCACACAAGCTTATCACCCAAAAACCGAGCACCTCCGCATGTACTTCGACGAGTATCTTGACATCCCCGCATGATCAGATCTGCGATAGGTCAGTTAGTGACATACCGTGTCCTTCGGGTACCAAAGTCCCATATTGATGGTTCCTTGGAGATACCGAAAGACCCGCTTAACCGCTTCAAGGTGCTTTTTAGTAGGCTTAGCCTGATATCTAGCACACAACAATAACAAGATGTCCGTCTACTAGCCTGAGGTACATCGTGGATCCAATCATACTACGATATTTTGTTTGGTCAATCATGATCCCCGAGTGGTCCTCATCTAGTTTGGTTCGATCAATCATGGGAGTGTCAACAGGTCACTTGAATCAAATCCAAATTTCTTTAAGATCTCGGTTGCATATTTAGATTGATTTATGAAAATGCCTCCGAGACTTTGTGAAATTTGTAATCCCAAGAAAATGACATTTGTCCCATCATTGACATTTGAAATTTTGAACTCATTTCATTAGAAAACGATCACATTCCATTGGGTCAGTCGAGGCAAAAATAATATCATCAACTTAAATTTGAACATGATTAAATGTTGCCCGACTTCCCGTGAACAATGTGGATCAACCTCCTTTGCTAAATCCGGTTGATAGAAGAAACTTTGATAAGTATCATACCATGCCCTGGAGCTTGCTTTAAACCGTAAAGAGCCTTCTTCAGACGATAAACGTGAGAAGGATGCTCTTGATTCACAAATCCTTCGTGTTGGCCGACGAGACTTCTTTAAGATCTCCGCTCGTAAATGCCGCTTTCACATCCATCCGATAGACTACCATGTTCTTACTAGCAGATAGCCAAAAGATTCCGATTGCCTCGATTCGAGCAAATGAGCAAAAGATTCTTCAAAGTCTATACCTCCTCTTGACGGTATCCTTTAGCAACTAATCGAGCCTTGTTCTTCAACACATCACCATGCTCATCAAGTTTCATTTTGAAGATCCATTTTTATAATCATAGCACGCTCGAGTGTACTAACTCCCATACATCAAGTCGATCAAACTCATAAATTTCTTCTTGCATGGCATTGAACCATCTTCATCATTCATGGCATGTTTTAACATTTTGGTTCGATCTTAGAGAGTACAGAGTTGAAGAATCACCATAAGGCATCGGTTGCAAGTTGTTTCGTGATATCGGACGAGAGGGATTTCCAATGATGTTGTCTAATGGATGATCGTGAGTCCATTTTCTGAGGTGTTCATTTGGTAGTTGTTGAGGACCAAGTAGGTGAGTCGATGTCTCCTAAGAAGATGGTTCTGAAGATCTGAGAGCAAATATGTTTTCAAATGGAGCATCTTTGGGAGTAGCAAAGGGATTAACTTCATCATTGATGCCGTAAAATTTCCATGATGTACATTTGAAGAATGATGATTTGTTGATGAGATCGGATGACAGGAAGGCTTCTTGACTTAAAGATATTGAGACTGAGGGATTGACTTCATTCATGAATATGAGCACTTGTAGGGATCAACACCTCATTAGTACTTGGATCATAAAGTTCATCAAACATAGGATCAAACAATTTCTTTAAATCATCTTCCGATGGAGGTACATATGGAGTTTCTTGAGAAGAGTTTGGAACAAGAGATGAACCACTGGGACTGTTTTGAAGCGGGTCCGTGAATCGAATTGTTCAGAGCCATTTGACCTCACTCATCAAACGTAACGCGGAATTGTTTCCATGATATTTCGGTTCTTTTGTTGTAGATTCGTATCCCTTTTGTTTGCATACCCTACAAATACTCCAATGTCCGCTTTAGCTCTAAGTTTGCCTAAGTCTTGACCCTCATTAGTTGGATAGCACAATGCACCAAACACACGAAGGCGAGAGAGATTAGGTTTTCTCATTTGTGGACAAGTTCATATGGTGTTTTTCCATGAACAAGGTGAATCAGGGAACGATTTTGTGTGTGCAGCATGCAATAGCTTCCACCCAGAGAAACATTGGAACTTTGAGTAAATCAAGATTGTTCTAGCGGCTTCACAAGAGTTCGATTTCCTTTCAACTACACCGCTGAGGAGTTCGAACACTTCTTTGATGGCTGATTCCAATGCTTTCATAAAATTCACTAAGTTTTTTTGTTAACAAACTCGGCCCATTGTCCGTCCTGGATAATTCTCACGGTTTTGTTAAGTCGAACCTGCAGCTGCTTGATGAGTTTGATGATGATATCAGGAGTTTCATCCTTTGTCCTTAAGAACTTGACCCATGTGAATCTAGAGTAATCATCAACTACAACTAACACATATTTCTTCCCAAAGATATTCTACACTCTCATTGGTCCACATAAATCCATATGAATTGTATGAAGAACTTCCGTGACAGAGTTAGTAGGTTTGGGTTTATGGGCATACTTCTTGCTTTTTCCCAATTGACATGCTCAACAAAGATGATCCTTTTCATACTTTAGTCGAGGTAAACCTACAACTAAGTCCTTTCTCGAGAGATCATTGATGGTGCCGAAGTTCAAGTGATTGAGACGTCGATGCCATAACCATGACTTTATTTTTGAAGCCTTTGAAGCAAATTGGAGAAGACTTCATCATATCTTCTATAGAGATGGTGTAAAGATTTGAACCACGAGTTCCTCTTAAAAGTTCCTTACCATCAAGTTCTCTAACAAAACAAGTATGTTTTCTGAAGGCTACTTCTAGATCGAGTCACGAATTGACCAACAGAGAACAGATTATGACCAAGACCTTCCACATAGTATACTCTAGAGATAACACTATCACCAACAACATAATCACCATAACCCATAATAGCACCGAAATGATCATTACCGAATCTAATCATTCCGATGAATTTGCTCACGGTTCATGACGCGACCGTCTCCAGCCATATGCTTGGAAAAACTCGAGTCCAGTACCACGTAATCGATTTGAACGATCCGCAGTTGAACACGCAAGAATGGATAATCGATAATTGGGATCCCCATGCAAGAATGGGTTCCACTTGGTTAGTAATGCGAATTGGAACACCCACATCGTAAACAGAAACATCCATATCGTAAGTAGAAGCAATGGAATCATTGGGAATAGATGCAATCGGTGTTCCGATTTGACCTATTCAAAGTATGTTCACTTCTTAAGGGAATAGTTCTACCAATAGGCATCCATTTTCTAGTGGGCATAATCTTAGTAGTTTGAGCAAAACTCGATTATTCTTATGGCCAAAAGGTATCCAATAATAACCTATCTTTATAAAAGTTCTTCCCTGGGGTTTCACTATTTTCTAACAATCTTTCGCTTTTGCCTTTTTGCCTTATTTGCACGATTATTAGCATTAACAATTTTAACTGGCATTTGAAAGATTAGACAAAGCATTCACACCACATTCATGATTAGCAAATAATCTGCATATCATTACAAGGTTTGCAAATAGTATCGTAATTGAATTAATTACAAGACGCCTAAGGCTAATACTAGAATCAACACGATTCGCTTTATTCAACTCAAGCTTAAAGTTCCTAGATTGGTCTTCTACTCTCTTCCAATGCACATTCTTAGCTTGCAAGGTCCTATCATTCCTTGTATTGTCTTGAGACTTTGACCTGCTCGCCTTAAAGTCACCGATTACTCCGTAGAGGAATGGGAACATTAGTTGGTTGATCTAATTTTTGCATTCCCTAACTTGATGCAAGGATCAAGTACTAGAAGGCACATTAGTGTATTCTCTAAGATCTTTGAGCTTTTGTAGGCACACAAAGTTCACTTCTTAGCACTAACATATCCGAATCAACTACTTGAAGGCACATTAGTGTTTCCTTTCTAAGATCGGGCATAGAACGGATTTCCTGCTTGGCACTAGGCATAGAACAAGGCATCACAGCTTTGCCTTTGCACCTAAGGTTAAGGATTTGGGACATGTGGCAATTACACATTCTAACAACTCTTGAGATCGCTTGCCTCGAGGCAAGCAAACCTAATTTCACTATCAAGAGGTTTGTTAATGAAATCCTCTTCGACAATCTCACTGAGACATTCTAGACTATCCTTAAGGTGAGCAAGATTCATGAAAAGCATGTTCATTATTCCTAAGATGAGGAGGAATATATTTAATCGTCACAAGTGTATTTGCAATCTAAGGGTGACTTTGAGACAACATTCTTATTGAAAACAAGTTGTAGTTTCCCATTTCCCTCGACTTCTCGATTCTCAATTTCCTTTGTAAAGACGCTTATTTTTCGTTGTTTTGGTCACGGGTGACTTTTATTGAATCATATAACTCTTTAAAATGTCGCTTAACTTTTTCATTTTCTTCTAGAAAACTCTCGCTTTCCTTTTGTAAGGCATCAACTAAGTTTTGAAGATGAAAAGTTTGAGAATTTCGAGAATCTAAAGGAGGAGGCATTTGGGAGCCTGTCATATTGTTCGTTTGACCCTTTAATTGAGAGATTTGGGCTTTCAACTTTCTGATCGTGTTGCACCGAGCTTGAATCTGTTCATCACGCTTGTTAATTTGAAAAACTGCATCAAACTCTGGAGCATCCGAGGATGTCTTGATATTTGAAGTTTTGACATTTTCTTTAAGATGTTGATATTTTAGTTGTAAATTAAAATGCTCAACTTTCAGTTTAGAAAAATGTTTAACCAAATTGTCGTGATCATCGGTTCAATTTTCTCGCTTAGTTTAGAATTAGTTTTTTCAAGCTCAATGACACGATCATGGGAGACTTTCAGGCCACAGATAGTTCATGAAATTTGGAAGCATTAATAGAGCAATTTGAAGCAGTGAAAAGATATCTTGAGCAACACATTCAGAAATAAGAGTCTCATTTAAGGTATGCAAGTTCTTCCTCTCAATCTCATTATATTTTAGTGCACGCCCATAATCACTAACTTCAACTACCATTGCATCAAATTCCTTTTCCATTCCCTTAATATCAGTTTCTATCCCCTTTTAAGACTCTCAAAGTGATCTTTTAGAAGTTTAAAGAAAGGCATGACCTCGGTTAAATAACATTCTTTCATTTGCTCAAAACCCCTTTCTCCTTCCGCTATACCAAAGGTGTGATCCTTTTCTTGCAAGTTTTCTCAAAATCAACAAATAGTTGAAATATAACATATTGGCTAATTAAGGTCTTGCTTTTAGTGGCAATTGTTCTAGGAACAAGATGCATTGGTATATTAGGAGGATACATACGCTTCAGGCATTTTCCATAGGAGTTTGTTTCAACAATATTTTCACTTTCGCTTATCTAAATCCTTTTTCCGTAAAACTTGTTCGGAGTCAACAATGTCTCGAGGCTTAAACATGTTCAAGGAAATCCAGTTTTCCTTTTTGTAGTCATGGGGAGTGATAATTATTATTTTTTTCTTTGCATTTAGGATCATCTAATTTTTTGTTCATCCTTTCCCTAGTGACTTCATCCGATTTCTTATCTTCCTCAGTGCACTCAACGCAACTAGGTTTCTGTCTAGGTTTAAGAATCTCGTTTCCATCATAGATCACCTTTGAGCATTTCTATCTTCCGCATCAGTGGTTGGTTTATCAATAATGGGAATGCTATGCTTATCGCTAGAACTCTATGTTAGTGACCATGTGACCAATTAATGGTGTTTCCTTGTATGTACAACTTGTTTTCAAGTTTGTTTTTCAAAGTTTTCCGATTAGAAAAATCTCTCAAGAGTTTTGATTCCTTTGCATTAAATTCTTGCTTAAGCATTTTCACATTTTCTTGAAGTTCTTGTTTTTGCTTAGCTGCTTTAGAAAGTTTTTCTTGCAAGGAATTTAATTCTTGTTTCAATACTTCTTCTCTAAAATTACTTTTCTAATGATTTGACGACTTGGTCATCCATTTCTCGCCACAGTGGTCAACTCAAATTTAGCACGTTGTTCATAAATAGCAACACGTTCTTTATAGGCATTTAGTTCTGAAATTCATGATCATCAGGGGCACATGCAAAGTATTCATCAAAAACATAGTCATTGTTGACCGCAGAAGATGCATCACTTGGTACAACTTCACTTTCACTTTGTTTCACATATTGATCATATGGGACAATATTGATATTACCCATATTTTCAATATTTGATTCAATAGTTTCAGTTGATTGTACTTTGTCATGCATCTTTTGCACATCAAGATCATCGATAGTTTTAATACCTCTGAGATGAGTTTGTCTTTGGATGGGCCAGCTAGTGGTGAAGAAGAGACCTTGGGAGAAACCATTGGAGAAATGCTAGCCATAAAAATTGTGTGTGCTATAGGTCCATCATCCACATCGAAGTCGATGCATCACAATCACGACTTGAAAGGCATTCTGATGATTGTGACCTATCTCCTAATAGGCCGCCATCCACATCTGCATCATAGGTCTTGGCATTGCCCTCAGCTAGAAACAACAATTCCTCTTCATCCAACGCAGCACCATTGTCCGAGCTTGTACCAAGAAAGATCTTATCTCTCTCAAGTAATCAAGATTCTCGTGGACGCTTTGAGATGTGCGTTCCTTGCAATGTGTCCCTCACCACCACGCTTATAACATTTGATCGGCTTAGCTTGACCTTGGTTACCATTCCTTCCTCGATTCTGATTGCCCACATAACCTCTACCACTCCACCTCTTCCCCGATCATATCGCTTCCTGAATCGTTGCACCACGATCCTTCCATCTTTAACAAGTGGCTTGATTGTGTGGGTTAGATGTCGCTCGAGGTTGTTGTTGGTTTGTGGAGAGAATTCATGTTTTGACTAATCGTAAGAGCTAGTTGATTAATGAAGTACCCACGTGTGATCAAAGATCGCCTTGTTTGAACATAGGATCACGAATGAGTTTGTGATTACCATTACCCAAGGGTATGACTTGTGATGCTTTTTGTGTCCGATGTTTGAGTAGAAGGCGCTTGAGTCATTAGGACGAGCTTGTCTCTCCTCGTTGGTTTTGAACCGATTGAGAATCAATTTTCAAACATAGCATGTCTCTCATTCTCAAGGAGGAAGGCATAGAGTTGCTCATAGTTTGTATTCTTCAATCCTTTAGTGAGCTTCACAGAGGTGACAAACTTGTGCCATGCGGGATTCATGTTGTTCACAAATTTTGAGTTCAAACAATGTTAGGCATAGTCATTCTGATGTTCCTCATGTCATTCACTAACTTATGAAATCTCACATAGTACTCATAGACACTCTCATCTGGTTTCATCTTGAAGTGTTCAAATTCGCCATAGAGTTGGGATTCTCTGTCTTCCATAGTTAATTAACTCAGAGAAGCATCTTAACATTATCCCAAACCGCTTTGCATCGGTGTTGTGATTGATCGCCTTGTAGATGTCTTTAGGAAGACCTGAAGAACAATGTTGAAGCCCCGATATCGTGATCGAATCTCTTTTTCTCCTTATCATCAAGCTCATCATACATTTTAGGTCATCCATTCCGTGAAACAGAGTACCATCTTCATTAGTATCAAGTATGTCTCTAGTCGCCTCAACTCGATATGGTCCTTCATCAATGGATTTGAGAATGTTGACACCATATTCCTTTCCAAGGCAGCATAACTGATTCGTTGAGCCCAAGAATCGTAGTCGCTATGTCAAGCATGGGTGGACGAGTATCCAACCAAATGCTTGAACATCCTCGACAACAATGGAGATGATAGTAGGAACGTTGGTAGACATGTTAACAGATTATACGGGATTTTATAACTCTATGATTAAACCGGGAAATAGATTCTTTCACGGATTTTACTAAATCAAGAGAAAAACCGCTAGAAATCACCTAAGTCGCTAGAAGATAATGCACCAAGTCGCTAACACTTAATTCGCTACACCACTAAGTCACTAGAGTCCCAAGTCCGCAGAAAATGCAAGTCGCTAAGTAGTAACTCGCTAAGGCTCAAGTCGCTAGCAAAATTTTGGCAAAGAATTCGCTACTCAAGTCGCTAAAGATACAAGTCGCTAAAGAGCAACTCGCTACCACAAAGTCGCTACCCGTAGTGGAGAGTCCACTACTTGTATCAGAACTCGCTAGATCTAAGTCGCTAGTTCAAAATCAGAATCGCTACAAATTTGTAAAGCAAGTCGCTACTTAAGAAAGTATTTCGTGGTTAAGTCGCTAGCAAGAAAAACCACATAAACATCACTTTTCAATCCAAAACAACCCAACCAAGATGATTCAAGCTTACCAAATGAAAACCTAAACACTTGTGATGATTCTAAACATAAAAGTACTAACAAAATCCAAACTTTAACACAAGAAATCAACCAAATGATGCCAAAACCACTAAACTTTTTCAAACTCAAAAACCACCTAAAACCACTAGAAATCCAAAGATGTGCAAGATATGATCTAACCATGGCTCTTGATACCAATTATTGGATATTGGATTTCACAAACACATCAAACCATTAACACAAGTAGGCATATAAGTGGAATTCTAGAGAGAGAAAGTTAGAGGTTTAGGGAACTTAGTGAGAGAAAGTGAAAGATATATTATGAGCTCCAACTCTCTACCTTGGGAGGTAGAGAGTATTTATAGTCTTACATATAACGCCACACAACGGGCGTGGATCGTGCATACAGGGTAAAGACCGTCCGTCCTCCACGGTGTTATTAAACTAAATACTACTTAACATAAAAGTACTATGACTACGAGCTTTCTAACGATTACATATACTTGAGGTGACCGACTCTTTAATACCCGGAATTTCTAATTCCTAACATTCCAGCTTGAGAGAACAACAGAGTAAACAAAACCCTCAGAAGGAGATTCTTAGGAATTAGACTGATCACAGTAATATTTGTAATCGATCAATCTGGGAACCGCGGACGGTACCCTAATTCAACGAAGTGATCAAAGATACCTTTCGGCACTTTATTGCTACCGTCAGATGCGGTGTACACCCAAAGTTTGTACCGTATCGTAATTGAGAAGTCAATCCATAGCCGCGATGCTCACATCACATTCATATCTAAAGAATTCATGATATGTATAACTTCATCAACGACTGATACTTTCGCCCATGCTTCGCTACTGGCCAGAAATATCATGAATCAACAAAAGCTTTTGCAACTCATGAGTAAGAAATCATGATCCGTAATGTGAGCATGTTTCCATTCTGCCAATGTTACATGATGGTAACACTACAAAGGATGAGTCGAGAATTATGGTGCATGATCTCACAACCGCTCAACACTCATCATCACGGATCGCTTAAAGACCTCCACTTCTGAGTAAACAAAAACATATGAACATGAAGAATCAAAGGCTACGGACTACGAGTAAAGAACTTAATCAAGAATCCAGAACAATCAAAATGTAATATTGTTTGTATTCAATGTTGATTGAGGTGCCTTCCTTGGGGAGATTGTTGGATTTAGAAAATCTATTAGTAAAGAGCTCGGCCACCTCAAATATGGCTTTAGAAAGCTCAAAGTCGTAGTCAAGTTATGTTAATAAGTAGTTAGTTATAACAATCGTGGAGGACGGACGGGTCTTTACTCACAATGATGCCTCGATCCACGCCTATAGGAGGCGGTCTTGTAAGAAATTATAAATACCTCTACCTCCCAAGGTAGAGGGTTGGAGCTTCATAATATCATTTTTCTTTATCTCACCAAGTTCCCAACTCTCTTTACTTTCTCACTCTAAAACTCAATTCATACGCCTCATTTTAATATGATTTGATGTGTTTATGAAATCCAATACGCTACACTTTTGTTGCACTTACCTTTAGTGCAAGATACCCCTAGATTCATTCCTTCATAAATGCATTCCTTCATTTCATACCCTTTATGTTCGTTTCGTTACACCCTTTCGCCTTAGCCTACCGTGTAGCCTTAATTTGTTATTGGGAAGTCACAAGCTCCCAAGTTCAAGATTCATATAGAGAGGTTCGGAAATCGCGCTTTCGTCAATGACTTACATCCTAAGATTATCGAAGACCCCCTATTCTCATTATATGTTCATCTCATGGGGATGTTTATGTTTTTATTTATTATGAAAAAATGATGATTCAAATATATATATATATATATATATATATATATATATATATATATATATATATATATATATATATATATAATTTTTGTAGTCAACGCCGCAATACTTCATAAAATACATTAGCAATAAAGCAGTGGACTCCACAAAAAGTTAATCGGACTCCACATTATATACATGAATTGTACCAATTGACTAATATGTAATTGTAGTTAATATATATATATATATATATATATATATATATATATATATATATATATATATATATATATATATATATATATATATATATATATATACTAGAAGAAAATTGCGTCTTAGCGCATCGGGTTTATAGCGGCAAACACCAATCGATATGTATATTGTGGTGGTATTTCTCAGATAACGCTCAAAAAATAGAACTTGAAATCAAAATACTTTTTACGGCTACCAGTATCTAGCCGAGTAGCCGCTACGTCAGCTGCATCTATTTTCGACGACAAATTATTTTTTCAATGCATTATTATTTTGTAGCGTAAACTTAATCATTTTCCTGGTAATATTTTATGGGTAAAGGGTTTGTACCCTGCGGAAGTGATCCGTAATATTGTTTTATTGCAATATTTTTCTGATGTACATTGTTGCATTGTTTTTCTAAAAAAGCTTTGTTTTAGATTACTAACAATCACTAGTGTTGTGATAATTATATATTTAAGCATTGTATTTAAAATATAGTTCAAAATTTTTAATGCAAATTATCGCTTATCGATTATTAGGCATTAAGGCCAAAATTACATGCAAAGCTATATATGTGGTATAATATTGATCTCATTAAGGCTCCTGCGCCAAAATGTTTTAAAATAATAATCTGTCGATAAAATACAATCAGTGTATTTCCATTAGATGGTATTTTAACGCTTGAGCCTTCAAAATTTGGTTTTGCTAGTTTTGGAATATTAAAACGTCGCAACTTTCAAAAAGTTGAAGATGAACCCAAATCAATTTGCATACATTTGTTTTCTTTATATTAACACATTTATTGTAGTTCTCCTTTTTTGTTAAGGTTTATTAGTTTCATTTGTTTTCGAGGCTCTACAATTCAAGCCCAATGTCTAAAAAGTAGTTGTCATATTCCTTTTGAAATCCTTTGAAAAAAGCAATTGTCAGATTTCCAAACTTGTAAAAAGCTTAACTTTTTATGATTTCGGTGATTTCAAACGACTCAAAGATACCAAAATTAGATAAGTTTAAAAAGTTTGAATTTTCAAACTTTCAAAATTCAAAAGTTAAATTTATTCCAACTTTTAGATTTTTTTAAAATTGCAATTTTTCTAACGTCCAAAATTTCTAAAAATAGTTAAATTTTCATATTCTAAAATTTAGGCTCGATTTGTGTTGCTACGCAAAAAACATGATCCTTTTAAATATCGACTGCTTTATTGCCCGCCAAGTTACAACTTATCATCATAGCCATAATCATCATCATGTTGAGACACAACAACGCAGTACAACTCCAAAACAATATTTCTTAAATGCATCGCACAAACAAATCTCTACTAAAATCGGATCACACAACAGCATTCCTGCCAAATGCGGTTACAACAGATTTTGGCCAAACTACATGGATCTTTACATTATGGAGCATTGCAGGTCATGAAGCAAAATGCCTAAAACCTTATATCGATTCCTCAAAGCTACGAACACAACATAACCACCAAATACCAAACCATTTAATAACACCAATTATTAAGAACACACCAGTGAATAATTCAGACTTTAATCCACAAACAATTATAATTTATATGCAATGGTGCAATAAACGAGGTTGCAAAAGTTTAGATATCTCACACTGACCATCCTTCCGCCTTACCAAGCCAATCACAAATAATATTTTAATAACTTGTTGATAGTGAAAGAAAGAAAACACTTGTTCCAACACATACGACCTCATCCGTTAAATCGATAACCACTGGCATTAGCTAGCAAAAAAAATCCCGTTAAAAACAACCATAAATCAAAATAGACTTTTTCCCAAATGTTGGCCAAGCAAACAACATGTAACAGATTTCACTAAGCAACAACATTATATCTCGCTTTTCCCATCAACACCACAAACGTAAAACACAAACCACCGAATGACGGCCAAATCTTGGTTTAACAACCAAGCAAACACAAAACAAGTTAACAAATTTGCTCAGATTTGTCGATCAAATTCCTACGGTTGCATATATATAATAATGCAATCGCTTATTGCCTCGCCGATCATTAGATCATCATAGCCTTCTTTTCCCAAATGTTGGCCAAGCAAACAACTTGTAAAGACACACTCAAGCATCGATTCAACCAAAGAATGCCACCATCTAACACCGTTGTGGTTATGGGAACTTATATTGTTCTACCACTACAAGGTACAATAGAAAACATATAGCAAAACCACATATATTGTTCTACCACCAATACACAACTCATCAATGCCATTATATCTCGCTTTTCCCATCAACACCACAAACGTAAAACACAAAACCACCTAATGGTACGATTCGGTTAATAACCACAAACACAAAACAAAACCACCAAAAGCGGGCAGTATTTGTTTAACCACCGACACAAATCAACCTACCAAAACCACAACAAATAAACAAAAATGAAGAACTGAAAACCACCAAACAAAATAAGATCTAGACACCAATTTCCAATCACTAAAAGGGCTTTAATATCATGGCCTCGCCCTCGCTTTAAAACCCACAAAGATATCAATGGACATATTTAATAATCGAACCAACAAAACCAGATTCAAGGATCTCATAAGATCGGAAAACCATGAAACCAACAAAAGTGATCCGGTGGGATCTCATAAGATTTTGAAGGTCTATGTAAAAACAGATCCGGTGGGATCTCGACTAAACACTTACCTTCAAGATCATGTCACCAATTAATACCATCTAACCATCGCCACATACAAGGATCTCAAGCACAACAAACCCACACAAACAGACCACTAACACAAAGAAGCCACAGTAAAAGCTCATTATACTGCGCCACCACCAAAAACACCAAAAGTACGTCACACTCCGACCATCACCAACGCCACTTAACTCGCAAGTGGCCGGGCCCAGAATGGGATGATCAAGGGCATCTAAAGGTGCTTAGTTCAAAGTTCCATGGTGAGCCGTTAAGTGGGTTGTGGTATGGATCAAGGGCTGCAAGTGGTGATTTGTATGTTTTAAGATAGAAAGGAGATTTAGATTATGGGTTTTCTGGATCCGAGATTTAGAGAGAAAAGTGAAAAAAGTTAGTGGTGTGTGTTTTGTATTTTAATTTGTTGTTGTGTGTGTTTGGTTTGTTTGGGGTGAAGTATATATTTGATGTTGGCCTGGACTTTTAGGTGGTGTTGGTGTGGTATGTATAAATCTAGGGCTTGTGTTTTGGTGAGGGAGGCCAATCTTAAAGATTTAGGTTTAGAGTTTGGTTGGGTATATTGGTGCATTTTAAAGGAGTAAGATATATATATATATATATATACATATATATAGATATATATATATACATATATGTATATATATATATATATATATATATATATATATATATATATATATACACATATATATATGTATATATATATATGTATATATATATATATATGTATATATATATATATATGTATATATATACATACATATATGTATGTATATATGTATATATATATATATGTATATATATATGTATATATATATGTATACATATATGTATGTATTTTATATATATATATATATATATATATATATATATATATATATATATAGAATCTGATCGATTGGTAATGTTTATTTTGAGAAGATTGAGAATGTTTTCAAAACGATAGATTTTAACTTTGATTCATGTTTTCAGCGAAAACTCATTTTAATTTTATTAAAATTCAAAATGTAAACAAAATTTGAATCAATGCTAAAAATCTCTCGATTTGATATATATGTAGAATAATCAATCATCTTTACAAATTTAATGAATCATCATCATAACTTGATTTAACAATGATTGTAATCAAATTTGTGATTTATAGATTCGATTCACCATAAAATGATGTTTACTTGTGAATCAAATAAAAAACATGAATCAATTTGCTCAAATGAAGACAAATCTTGCACACATAGACAACCAATGAAAGTAGTACAACCATTGCACACAAAGACAAATCTTGCATTTTATCAAATAACTTGGTTAATATGCTTTCCTTACATAAGAGCTTGACCCCTTCTTTATTGTTGTCCACTTTTGTGCGTTATTAGTCTTATTAGCTTAGGATAAACTAAAACTTTTTGTGGTCTCTCAGGCTAAACCCCCCCCCCTTGCGTTCGTTTAGATTTAATTACGATGAATTAGATAATTAGAATACCATTAGATTAAGTGTTAACGTCCACTCTTAGTGATCGACACCCTACTTACCAATGAACCTTCAATTGATCGGGTAAACTTCCCGTTAGTTTTAGTTAATAGGTAAATTCAGAAAATATAAATAGTAAAACTTGATAATATAATTACCTATACCATACGACACACATTAGTTGTATTCCTTATTATCATATGAGGGTTGGTCTCCTATGAACTATGTTCTAATTAAGCGACGCCTAAGAATATTTGTTTAATTCTCAATTTTCACAATGCAAGCACAAAATACACATATTAAGTACAATGAACATTAGGTTAATGATTAACTACGCGTTTAGTCGGACGTTCAAGCTAGTATAATTGACCTCGCCAATTTTCCTACTCCTAATGCAAAATCAACTAATCGAACAAGAATCGACACACAATAAACAATAACTAGGTTTCATGCAATCCTAAACAAATACTAATAGATCTAGCCTAGCATAGTAATGAAAAGAAAAGCAGATAAAGAAATAAAACAATCACACGTAAACATAATTGAATGATTAATTGAAAAACTTATATCTTCAATACATAAGGAATCTTGGGGCCAAAAGGCCTGAAAAACTACTTAAAATATTTCTAGGGTTTATCTCCAAAGTTACCCACAAAGTTCCACAATCTACAATGAAAAGATTACGAAAATATATATAGTATTACATCTGTGACAACGTCACTTGTTAATTATGTCGTCGTCATTAGGGTTTCAAATTTGGCACCGACGTATTGTGATGACGTCAGCTGTAGTCTGTGACGCCGTCGCTCTTCATAATTTTAGTCATAACGCCATTATCTCGAGGCCGTATCCATCGCTTGAGCCGTCACTTGTAAATTCTATAACTATAACATATTGGTTTATTCAAGTGACGCCGTCATTTAGTGGTTCTGACACCATCACAGAGCCTTTTCTGTGACGTTTTCCCGATGTTGTCGTTTTCTTTGTTTTTCCGTCCAATCGAGCTCAAAACATACCATTTTTCAGCATTTGCTTCCCAAGCACCTAAAACTCAAATAGAAACGATATAGGGCAATAAATTATCATATAGGTACGGATTTAGAGGCTAAATAACCCCTTAAAAAGGTATAAAATAAAACCTCATATATCATTGTACATAGTTTCCACGATACAAGTGAGGCCTAGCATCACTCCGAACAGCCAACGCATCTTGTGTAGTAGACATAATGATTATGGATCTTTGATATGATTTGTTGTTTTATTGATGTTTTGTGTTTAAGTTATCACTTTGTGTTTGTTGATTATGTAATTGTTTAAAGTCTCGTGAAAGAAAGTTGATTGAAGGTCTCTTAACAATTAACACTAACAAAGTCGTGAAAGTATAATATTTCAAAGTCTCACGAGGTCCCAAGTCTCATAACAGTATAAGGAACAAGTCTCAAAACTAAGTCTCTTAACAAATAAGTCGAAAGTGTGGAAATGTTGTAAGTCTGGAAATTTTGTATTCAACTCGTAACGAAAGTCTCTACAAACAACTCACGAATAATTAATTTTGAGAAGCTCTATGACAAAACTAATGGAAATCTCAAAAGTTTCAAGTAAGTGATTAAATGGAATAATGAATGACATGAATGTTAATAAAAACAAATCTCCTATAACGTTTTTCCAAAATGTTTTTACAATGTAACCACTAAAAATGATTAAACCAAAGATTTTGGAACACAAAAATATTTCTAGAGACACGTAACGAGTTTTGGACTATAAAAACGTAAATATTTTACTCTAATGATGATCTAAGCTAAAAACAAACACAACCAAATACAACAACGTATCATATATGGCTCTTGATACCAATTGTCGATCACTAATAATCCTAATCATCTACTAATCTAGAGAGAGTGAGAGTGGGTGTGAACACATCTTTCTAAGAGAGGAGAATGAGAGAGAGAAAGATGGAAAAGTCTTGCAAAACTACTATATTGAGACACACCTCAAAATCCTTAAGGTATGAGGTGTTTATACCCATACAACTAAACTTTGAGAGACCAATTAATAATGAGATTCCTCTCGCAACTATACAAGTATTGCGAGGGTAAGTGGCCTCTCAACAATAAAATGCTACAATGTGCCCTATATAGTTTAAGTAATTTACATATAAGACATTATACTATAAATTACACTTTTTGCACTCTAATACCTTTAAAGCACATGTAATGACCAAAGTTTTTCTTGTGATCTAATGTAATGAGCAAGATTTCCCTTATAATTTATTGACTTGGTCAAAGAGGTTGAATGATTTGCACTATACTTTGAATTTTTGAAGAAACATTTTCAAAAGTAATTTGGGTAAAGAGGGGTGGCAGTAACTTGATAGGAGAATGCGGAATAACATAAGTCCATGTTATTTAGAGTAATAATATAGATTGGATTATATAGTGTATAAAAATTATGCATGTGCTTCGCAATAAAAGAAAAAAGATTTAAGTGTGGTACAGCTATGAGATGCATGAAGCGGTGTGTCCTAATGAAGACGTATTGAATGCAGATCAATTCCTCATAAATGGTGGCAGTGTTTCAAAGTCTTATCCATGGGCTTCAAAATTATTATCGTCGTTTAGACAGCTATAAAAGGTTTTGGCGGGAAAACTAACCAGTAAATTATGAGTACCAATCACAATTTTTCGTTTAACTCCATGTTGTTATTTAAACTAAACTAGCAAACCGTTCATCAGTTCTCACTTCTAAAGATAATCATCCTCCTCCTCCCCTTCCTCCTCCTCCTTCGCTTGTACCAATAAACTTTAAGCAAAGTTTCAACAATGGCGTCCTCGTCTTCCTCTTTTCCCTAACAAAAAACCATCATAAACAACAACAGGAAAAGAACTCCATCACCACAACAATCATGCTCAATGGCGCCCTCATCATCTACACAGGCACCAAATGTTTTCCTACATTTAGGGAGGTCTCCCAAGAAATTTAGGAGAAGTGCAACAAAGACAAAAATGTTTTAGAATTTCTTTTGATTGAGCAGTGTGACTAATTAATTAACGGTCAAAACTAGAAAACAAAAAAGATGAAGATAATAGATAAACTTTGATGGAAGCAAGAGACAGCCGGGAAGATGTTATACAAGACTTGACCGAAGAAATAGATAGATGACACAAGCAAATAGAAAACTGGGAGGATCAAATAATGACACAAACAAAGAGGATTTACGATCCATAATCTTAGATCACCACCATCTTTTGTAATCTTCATGAATACATTTATATACTTTTATGGATGTTTATTTTGTGTATTAATATTTACATAATTCTTTGTGTTAAATATTTGCATGAATATTTTAATATTTGGATGGTTAAATGCTTCGTAATACTATAGCAACAAAAGTGATTTTTGGCTTTGGCACTTATTTTGTTTAGATAGTAAGGAAATACTATGGATTTGTTTTGCAATATTTTCATTATTCTTCGTAACAACGCTGGTCTAGATAAGGTATAGTTTCGATAATGTTATGCTAGCACGGATAGGATAATATGATAGATGTGATTTCTGTCGGTCATTTATCATGTGTTTAATATATATTAAAGTAAACAATACTAGAGTTAATCTTGACATTTAAAAAAAATTATACATAATTTTATCAATATATCACAAAAATGAGTAAAATTAAATATATGTGCCGTCTGTAATTACACTTTTGCAAATTTCCTTATAGTTATTCAGGTTGGTCCATTAATGAGGGGAACTGATACGTACACATCAATTTGATTATACACATAAAACATTTGTAAATAGACTATTATGCCCCTCTTAATAATTACTCCGTAGTTTATTAGTAGTTAAACTGTTTTTTTACTTTGGTTTTTCCTTCCAGCAAGTCACATTTTTCTTTCATTTTGTTTGTTTCACTAAAGCCAAGATGATAATTACACAACATCCATACCCTAATATTCAAAAAGCTTACCCCATAGAAACTCCTTGTTACGACTGTACAAGTATCAATACTGGTGCAAACGAACTCCCGTAAACGTAATAAAAAGGTTTATAAATATTTGAATCATATGACAGACATAGAAAACAATTTCTTGGTGTAGACATTTGGTTGTATCAGATTAAATCACAGTGGTTACACTACCAAAAAGGACTTTTAAGGAAGAGGAGAATGGGGATGCCAGGGGCTGCCGCCCTAACGCCTGTTTTCGTTGTAATAAAATGATAAAAGAAAAGTAAAGAAAGAGTTTAAAGTTAAAAGAAAGCGATTTATATTTCATGTTTCGAGTTGAAATGAAAGTAACGGAAATGGAAGGAAATAAACAAAGTCGCTGTTCTCGAAATGAAAAGAAAGAAAAAAAAAAAAGGTATATAAGTTATGACTTTTAAACATAGAAATACATCTATAAATAAAAAGATATATAAAATAATGGAGGTTATATAACTTAGTTTATAATAAATAGTTTATGTGAAATTTGTTTCATCCAAATCCCCATATTCGCCGAAAATTTTGCAAAGAAAAAATCTTAATTTTCCTATCAAACTTCCACTTTTCTTTCCTTTCTGTTTGACAAAAACTTTAACACACCATTTTTCTAGATTTTCATTTTCTTTCTTTTCCTTCCAAATCCAAACTCGAGAACGCAGCGTAAAGGTTTAGTGGGGCCTACAATTTTTTTTTTGGAGCCTACAATTTTCTAACACTTTTTTTATTAAATGGTTGATATGCGTCATCCCTAAATGAAAGGAAATGAAAAATTCGGTACAGTTCCGAGTTTTGTCAAACAGAAGGAAAGGAAAGTGGGCTGATTCGATAGGAAAATTAATAGGTTTTTTCCTACCAAATTCTTACCAAATACGATTGGATGGAAACAAATTTACACATAAACTATTTATATAAACTTAAGTTATATAACCTTCATTATTTTATATATCTTTTGTTATAGATGTATTTCTATGTTTAAAAAGTCATAACTATACCTTTTTCTTTTTTTTTTTCTTCTTTCCTTCCAACTCGAGTAACACGACTGTTTATTTTCCTTCCATTTCTCGTTTCATTCTTCAACTCGAAAACATGAAATATAAATGCCACTTTCTTTTCTTTCCACTTCTTTTCTTTACTTTTCTTTTCCTATCATTTCTATTCCCACAAAAGAAAACTCGAGAACAGAGCGTAAAAGTGAGGGCTTATATATACATACTGACATACATACATACATACATACATACATACATACATACATATATATATATACTAGCCGAGTAACCGCGCCTAGTGGTAGCGCTGTCTAATTTTCAACAAAGTTTAGCGGCGAATACTTTTGAAAAACTGTATTTGTAGAGTTAAGGAGTCATTTTTGAAAAACTGCATTTTCTTTTGGTATGGTTTCATAGCGGCGTGTATAGTATGGTAACCGGGCATAACGGCATCAACGAATATTTAATGTGCGTATGCACACACTTTTGTTTTTGTTGCGTGTGTTGTTTAACGTTGGTTCAATTTTGTTGTTTAGAAACCATGTATGTAAAGTTTGTACTTTTATATTTCCGGTTACTATTTGGTAACCCTTCGTGGCACAACATTTTCTCTTTGCGCTCAAATGAAAATGTCACTCCAATCGAAAGTATTTCACTCGATTCACTAATTTATATATGTGTGCATCTCCTTATTAACTACGTAAAAGTCTATAATTAAAATTTGAATTTAGAGTAAATTACACCGTTCGTCCTTGTCGTTTGCGTTGACCGCAGGGTTTCGTCCTTTGACCAAAAAAGTTGCACCGTCCATCCTTAAGTGTGAAACGTTATGCGCCGTTCGTCCTTTGACCAAACGACGTTAAGTTTGACCGTTAAAAACTCATCATGTGACTTGCACATGAGGGTAAATTCGTCATTTCAAGACCATAAGGACGAACGGTGTAGTTTATGTGGATAAGACCCATTTCAAACACACATACAAACACAACCATTCATCATCCTCACCACTTTTTTCTCTCTCCCTTTCTTGAAAACCCTAGCTGACCGAAAAAACACACCACCGCTGCTCCACCGCCGGCACCCACCTCTCACCGCCTACTCCAAAAGACTCCCCACCACTCCCTCTTTTTGATCTACTACATCACGTGCCCCAAAACCACCCCCACCCGGATTGTCACATCTCCAATCACCACATCATATTTCTGCTTCGCAAAACATCACAAGCCGTCCACGCCACCTTACACCTTTCACTTTCCCACCTTGCATTTTATTTATTTTTATTCACAAAAAGGCTCCATCGACACTATACTGGAAATAGAAAAACATGTCAAATACTTAAAATACCAAAATATCATCTTTAATTTACCACATCAGAATTTTTTTTTTACTAACTTTCATCTTTAACGTGTCAAATACTTAAAATACCAAAAACATGTCAAATGTCATCTTTAAAATACCAAACATGTCATAAGAATTTTTTTATTTATTTTTCATCTTGATACTTAAATTTACCACATCATCTTTAATGCTACTAACTTTTAGACATAAGTTTCACACACAACAGAAGTATCATAAACTGACATTTTTCTCCTCACCCTCTATTAAGTTCACTAGTTGGTAATCAGAAGATTGTAGTTGTCCATCAACAACAGAGAAATCACCACTTAACCCTTTGAGTCTCGTCTTTTGGATCTCACGAGTTACAAGAAAACCGAGTCACAACTCGCGTGGCTCGTCCCTACCTTTTCTTCTTCGCGATCTCCAAAGATGGTGGTGTGGAAAGATGGTGGTGCTGAAGAGGTGGTGCGTGAGGTGGTATGAACAGGTGAAGGAGGAGGGATGGGCGCGTGTTGTAGGAGATCGGGAAGAGGAGGTGGAGGGGATTGTTTTGGTGTAGTGTGAGAGGAGGCAGGCGGTGCGGCGGCTGTGGGAGGATGTATCCAGCATCGGCTGGGGATAGCATAGAGGGAGAGAGAATCTCACTGTTTCAACAAAATCACATACGTGATTTGATGTATATGTTATTTGGAAGTGATAATTTTGTTATTGGAGAATGATTATTGGGTGGTGATAGTTGGAGATGTAGACACATAAAGGAAGAAGATGATGAATGGTTGTGTTTGTATGTGGGTTTGAAATGGGTCTTATCCACATAAACTACACCGTTCGTCCTTGCACCGTTCGTCCTTATAGTGTTGAAATGACGAATTACTCCTCATGCAAGTCAATGATGGGTTTTTAATGGTCAAACTTAACGTTTTTTTGTCAAGGGACTAATGGCGCATAACGTTTCCAACATAAGGACGGACGGTGCAACTTTTTTGGTCAAAGGACGAAACCCTGCGGTCAACGCAAACCACAAGGACGAACGGTGTAATTTACTCTTGAATTTATATACAAGTCCTCCAAGAGGAAACTGTTTTTTTTAAATATGCTCGAGTTTTTCAACGACATTGCTAGCCAGCTTTTTAGAGTTATAATAGTCTATGTCTTGAAGCACATAACATAACTCAATGAAGATGTACCTCAAATGACACAACTCTGCTAAACTTATTTTAAAACATGACGGTCCAAACACTTGGTTCAACTTTTCATCTTTTACGAGAATTATAACTTATAAGGGCCTGTTTGGCAGAGACTTTTTGGAGAAGCTGTTAGCTTTTTATTATAAAATAATCTCTTATAAACTAAGTAGCTTCGTTTGAATGTATTAACTACAAGCTTTTATTTCAAACAAATATCTCCAAAATGAAAAGCTGATTCCTGAAGCTTTTTAAATATTTTGGAGCTGTTAAAACTTTAAATTACTGATATACCCTCCAAACATTTATTTAAAATTATAGATTTGTCCTTTTATGTCATTTTACATCTTATAATTATATTTAACAGCTAATTTACCAAACACTTTTATTGAAAAAAGAATACATCTTGTAGCTCATATTAATAGCTTTGCAGTTTACAGCTTACAGTTAACAGCTTACAGCTAGTTTTGCCAAACATACCCTAAGTCAAATTTCTCTTTTATCTCAAGTTACCTACCTATTTTGCTAGTCACATGCACCATTTAATCAAAACTGTCACTTATGCCATTTAGTAACTTTTTGGGAAATGTAATTTCGATTTTTAAACAATTTGATCAACCTCATTAGTTCTCGACATCAACTTTTGCTTTTGTCGTAAGGCTGGTCACAATGGACCGGTTGCCCCACTGTGGGGGAGTCGGTTGAGAGGCCAAAAAGGACGAACTAGTTTGCATACTCGACCGAGTTTAAAGGCTACATGTAGAAAAAAAATCCAACCGTTTGGATTAAAAAAATAATAATAATAAAAAATAAAAAATTTTACCACTTTTACAACATTATAAATACCAACCTCAAACACATTTTTAAACACACAATTCAAACAACTTCTCATCAATATTTATCATGTCACAAAGAAATACTCCCATATCAAAAAACCGACGATCCCGACTTCCCCAAAATTCCCCGAACTTGAATTTTCCACCGGATCCACCGTTTAATTAACGGTGTAACACCACCGAAAATCGGGTATTCTTTTGGCACACCGCTTTGAATATGAAATACGACTACCACAACCCAACCAAAATCAAAACCCATTGTCGTCAATCGCCCATATTTCCCACGGTCGCCTAGTGTCAATCAAAACCAATCACCAAGCGGGTCGTCATATCATCCTAACATGGATTTCTCCCAATCTTCTCAACCTAATCAATCGTTTTCACCGCTTCATGGTGTTAATCTTGATATGGATTTTGATCATTTTATGGAATTCCCTCCTCAAAACTATACGTCTCAACAATAACCGACTCAAGATGCTTCGATGGGCCAAGGTTAGGGGCACGATTCATACCACGGTTCTATTCGTATTGAAGACAATGTCGAAGAGACGTCACCCGTCAAATCAAAGAAGGGTTCAAAACGGGCTACAAAGGAGAAGGGCAAGAATGTTGCAAACAAAAAGGCCGAACCATGGATAAAAGAGGAAGAGGTCGCTTTGTAAAGCTGGATACATATGTCGGAAAATTCGCTAGAGGAACGCTATCAACCGAATGGGTTTTGGGATGAGGTGATATCGTACTTTGAACAAGAAACTGGTTCAACAAGAACCTACGACTCCATAACGACCAAATGGAAGGGTAGGATTCGTTCTAGGGTTGGTTTCTTTGGTGCAATTATGGATAATATCAAGAAGAATCACGGAAGCGATGGAATGACGAAGACGACTATGAAAAGGCTTGTAACGAATACCGTGTGATTCACAAGCATGAGTTTACGTTGAAGGAGTGTTGGAAATTTTGAGGAAGCATTATGCTTGGAAAACTGTTGAGATGCCTGCTTTCACCCCGAATAGTCGGAAGAAATCCAAGACTTCGGAAACCACCTAGGGGTCAACAAGAGGTCCTTTTAATCCCTAAGACGTGGATGATTCTGAAGAGGACGAGACTCGAGAATCACGACCAAAAGGTCGTGACGCAGCCAAGAAGAAAGCACCCGAGCCACCAAAATCATTTGTTACTACGATGGCCAAGAACTTTTTCAAGTTCAAGCATTCAAGCAAGGAAAAAAATAAGAATGTGGAAAAGGAATACTTAAAGTTGAAGCAAAAAGAGTTGGAGCTTGCAGAGGCAACGGTAAGGCGATCCGAGGAGTTCAAAAGGGAGAAACTTGATCTCCAACGTCAGCAACTTGCATTGACAGCACAATCAAACCGGACACAAGATTTAATTTTCTACAACACACTCCTCGACCCATGTATGCCCGCACGACAACTACAAGAACTTCAACAACTTAAGGCAGCAATCAAAGAACGTTACAACTTAGATTATTAGTTTCAATTTTTAATAAGTATTGTAACGGCTACGTTTTATTAGTTTAAGTTTTTAATTATTGCTGTAATGTTAAGTATTTTTATAAATGAAGTTTACTTTTGTTTTTAAAAATACTTGAATTAAAAAAAAATTAAAAAAAAAATCCCAGGTCACCACTTTCGCAACTAGATCGTCGTCAGGTCGTCGGAGAGAGAAAGCTAATGTGGCAAGGTCGACTTAGGTTACCACTGTGACTAGCCTAAGGCTGGGCACAATCACGACCCCAACATCGGTTGGGCAAACAAATTTTGTAACGTCGACCAATGTTAACATCGGTCAAGTGGGATGTGGGTGTCGGTTGACACATCGGTCGAGGGACTAAAAAAAGCAATATCGGGCTAATTTTCAACCGATATTCACAATGTTACATTTCCACTTTATTTGCCCGTTTGGGCTTAAAAAAAAATAAAAAAAAAAACTTTTTTTTTAAAACTTTACCACTCTATAAATACTAACTCAAACACATTTCTAAAACACACAATTTCAATCAACCATTTTAACGAAATACCCACGAAACACAATCTTTAATATGTCGTTCGAGCTTTTATTCGGTTCTTCTTCGTCTTCCGACGATGAAGAAGTTTTTAGTGAGTTTGTGGAGTTTGCGGATTTTGCTTGGATTTTGCTTGGAATGCTCATAATCGTTTAGTGGCGGCATACTTCTCCGAAAACCCGTAGTTCGACGCAATAACATTCCGTCGGCGATTCCGTATGAGCCGAGAACTATTCACAGAAATTGTTCGAGAGGTAACCGATCACTCTCCTAATTTTCGACAAACTCGATGCAGCTAGGGCGTACCTAGTATCAGCCCCCATTGGTCAAGTTTATTGCCGCCATTCGTCAATTGGGATACGCGGCCGTTCCTGATTCTCTTGACGAGAATCTGGCACACGATGCAACAACATCCCGTGAATATCTCCGTAAGTTTTGCGAGGTTATTATGGAGTTATATGGTCGTGAGTATTTGCGAAAGCCCACGTGATTCGACCTGAAAGAATATATGCTCATCACGAGCATACGCATGGCTTTCCTGGGATGATGTGAAGCATTGATTGTACAAGTTGGGAGTAGGAGAATTGCCCGAATAGTGTGAGAGCTCAACACTGTAGGGGTGATCACGGGCCACATCCATTCATTTTATTGGAAGCGGTTGTTTCCCAAGATTTATGGATTTGGCATGTGTACTTTGGTGTCTTCGGAATGAATAACGACGTAAATGTTTTACGTCGTTCCCCTGTTTTCAATGATATCAAATCTGGGAGAGCACCAGACCTTGAATTCGAGGCTAATGGTGTGGCTTATAAAAGGCGATATTATCTTACTGACGGGATATATCCACAATGGTCCGTTCTTATGAAGTCCATTTCAAATCCTCCCACGGGTGATCATAAAAGAATATTGTACAAGAGGAGGCACGAAGCAACAAGGAAAGATGTGGAACGGGCTTTTTGTGTTGAAGAAGAAGTGAAAAATGCTTAAAGTTCCCCGCCGGGGTTGTATAAAAAGGATATCCAAGATATTATGTATACATGTATCATATTACATAATATGATCGTTCGACACAAGCAGCGAGCGATATGTCCTACATGGTTCGAAGATGAGGGACACCAAGATCATGATCCCTTAAGAACACATAAAGAATCGTTGGTGGTTACTCAGGAGCTAATGGACTCATCAACTCATCAAAACTTAAAATCTGATTTGGTCGAACACATTTGGAGAAATCGTCGAGATCATGTGAATGAAGTGAATCAAGTCGATAGTGATGATGACGATGAAGATTTTTTGTAATGTTTTTAACGTTATTTGAATAAGTTACGTAATGTTTTTAATGTTTATTTGAATTTCGTACTGTAATGTTTATTTTAATTTTAATGAATTTTAAATTTGTTGTTTAAAATGTTTGAATTAAAAAAAAAAAAAAAAAACCTTCGGTCATCGACTGTGGCATCCTGGTCATGTCTGGTTGCTGGAGAGAGAAAACTGACGTGGCGCTGGTGACCTGGGTCATGACTGTGCCCAGCCTAAGATCTGAAAAACACAATATTACCTATAATCTACCGTATCTTTAAACATAAAAAAAATTTGAATTCTAAGAACTTTAAAAGTGTCACAATTATTAAATCTAATTGTATTTAACTTTTAGTCAAAAAAAACTTTAAAATACTTTAGATACTTTAAGAAGTTCGAAATTTTCAAAAAGTATTAAATTTAAAGAGACTTGAAATTTCAAAACTCCTAACTATCATGAAAAAAAATCGAAAATTTTGCAATTTTAAAACCTTAAAAAAATCAATTTTCAAAATTTCACATTCTAATATTTATTTAACAATTTACACATTTAAGTATTTTGTACAACACATATACCTACAATTTACACAACAAAAATTACCAAGTATAAATAAAAAACTAACACACAATATAATTTACGTAATAATTTAGACAATAACGTTACCTAAACTTTACTAAAACAAATTATAACAAATCTTGCCCAACTAAACTAACAAATAAAATACAAAGTCTGATATGAGTTTAACAATAATTTCTATTGGTAAACTTGTAGGAGTGGTACTTCAAATTCCGATAGCGGCGGTGGCTCGAGTGGACCAAAAAATTTCTGTTATCAAAAATGTTTTAGAAAAGTCAGATATGTAAAAAAAAAATGATAGAATTTAAACAAAACCTTTAAAACATGAAATATAGATCTACAACAAAAATATCTGATTATTCTAATGTAGGTGAAAACAGGCTGGTATTGAGTAGCGATCAAAATGGACCGAGTTGGATTGGGTTGACATGCAAACATATATTTGTCCATTCTTATATGTTTTATGAATAACTAGTCGGATACCCGCGTACAGCGGCGGCGATAAGTATAGTTATATGTGTTTGCTTACCCGTTTAGTGAATTCGTTTCACAACACTTCGAATGTATATGTGTTAGTTGTATGTGTTTGTTTTGGTTACCCGTAGCTTTCCCGTGACATCATTATTCCTGCATATAGAAATACCCTCGCAATCTCTTACCCGTCAAACACTCCCCCAAAAGTATATGATTTTGATGAATCAAGATTATAGTAATTGAAATAAAGGATGTTGAATTAAAATAAAATAAACCCACTAAAAATATAAAAACTAAAAACTTATAAAAATATATAAAAATGGATGTTGAATTAAAGAGCATAAAATTTTAGAAAATATGGTGAAATTAGATTATAAAAAAAATAGATAAAAAGATATTTCAATTTGAAAATAAAGATAAATTTTTAGTTAATAAGTGACACATGTCACTTTATAATTGGAGCTCCTTATCTTACTTTTTAGTGTTAGGAGTTAGGCTTGGAGTTTGTTAAGAAGTGACACATGTCATCTCACGATTGGAGCTTCTTATCTTAATTTTTGGATAGGAGTTAGGCTTGGAATGAGGTTTGGCTTTTACATGCACGAGTAATCTATATCTTTAAGTAAAACGTAAGAACCTGTACACATTAAATATATAATTTGAATAACGTTAAACCTACATTAAATACCAGCCTGTTTTCACCTTAACTACCAGCCTGTTTTCACCTACATTACGATAGCAGCTGTGGACACTTTTTCCGGCGAGATAGCAGTGGCGGTATGCGGCTGAAACCGGTAGCTATAACAAAAAAAATAATGAAAATGTTAATATAGATAGATTTATTCAAAATAAACCTATAGATCTATACAAAAACACTATAGATCTATAACAAAAAACTTCAAAGCTTCATTAATATACATAGATCTATCTAAAAAACCCTTTTGGTGATCGTAAGTCTCGGTGGTGGTGGCGTCTCTTGGTGGTGGGGTCTTGTGGTAGTGGGGTCGTGGATGGTGGTGGAGTTGTGGTGTTGGTGAAGTTGCGTTTGTATTTTGTGTATGAGAGAAAGGTGAAAGTGTGTGTTTTTGACTGGGTATGAGAGAAGATGTGTAAGTAAATGGGATGGGAATCGGTGTATTTGTGTGGGTATTTATTTTTTATTGGTGACTATATGTTGGGTTGTTGGTTTGAAATTTTTTTGGTTCGGATATTGGTTTGGTGTGTGTAAATTTAGGATCGAATGTTGGTATGGGTGTTTGAATCTTAAAATGGAGGGTTGGGTTTTGGTTGGGGATATTGGTGCTTTATAAAGGAGTATAGAAGTGTATATATATATATATATATATATATATATATATATATACACACACACACACACACATATATATATATATAGGTTGGGGATATTGGTGCTTTATAAAGGAGTATATATATATATATATATATATATTGGTGCTTTATAAAGGAGTATAGAATATATATATATATATATATATATATATATATATATAACATATATATAACAGGATGCACATGATGTTATTAAATACCCGAAATGCCACGTAATGCCACCTCAATGCCACGTTTTGCCCAGTCAATGCCACGTAATGCCAGGTTGGCAATCGTTTGTGTATTATAACTCAAAAAATATGCGCAGGTGAGGTTTGAACTTGAGTATGTTTGATAGCATTTAAACGTCTCAAGTAATGAAACCAACTATGCTAATTTATCATTTAGTTTCATATTCCAAATCATAATCTATATACATAACTGTTTTTCTCTTTTCTGAATTTATCTTCTTAATTATATGTGGATATATTTCTTAATTATATGTGGATATATATTAAGAATATATATGGTGATATATTATAGGCTTATATTTAGACCCGGTTATCAATTTGATTATATGCATGATTCTATATAATTTTATCTTAAGCTGTAAGCTATATATAATATATTGTATTGGCATTACATACAAACCTATTCAGTATTTTTTGAGTCAGTATACACACACAGTTATTCAAAGATGCAACCACAAAGACAATCGAAATGGTTTACAAGAGCTAAAGTATTAAGAGTGGTACTTCTGTTTCTAAAGGTATTATTGTGATATTTTATGTTTTTATTGTTTGTATTGTTTTTTGTATTATGTGTTCTGCTTGAAAAGGTATTATTGTGATGGTTTTGGTCTTTAAAGGTATATATTTTTTTTCAAACAAAATCACGTACCAATAAGAAAACTAGAACTATCGATGTTGAGATATTGGAATCAGACACATCAAGAAAACCACAAACAGGTATTGTATGTTGTTTTTGTATATGGTTTTGTATGTTTAAAGAATTTTAAATATTAATGTGTATTTGTTGTTGTTTTAGAAATTGAAACTTTAGATTCACCAAATCACCCACAAGGTATCTAAGGTCGGTATATATTTGATAGCTCAGATGGAGAGAATAAATGGACTCTTCGAGGGCTACTTAAGCCACTTTAGTGCAAACCAGAAGGACTGGAGCTGTTCCTAAAACTGGACATCTACAAACATATTTGATGGGTAAAATTATGACTGAAGTTAAACTGAACAAAAGTGACAAAGGGTTTTCAAAAGTTATTTTGTTGCTTCTTAATCATTCGAAAGTCATTAACTGAAATTGTTTTGTTTTTGTAATTTTTTGGTAATTTCGTTAATACGAATCTATTTACAGGAGGTTGTTCTGAAAAGGAAAACAATGCAACCAAAACTCCCATATTGGAAAGTGACACACCAGGAAGACAAGACTCATGTATAATTTTTAATTTTTTTTTAAAGTGGATTTGTTTTATTTGAATTAACACAAAATGTTTTCTTTATATTTTTAACAACAACTGTTAAAAGTCACAGTAAGAAAACAATTGGCATGGGTAAAAAAAAGTGGTTGAAAGTAATACATTAAGAAGGAACTCTCAAAGCCGTTCGCGGAATGTGCCGACAGTATGTGATGGTAAAATCTTTTTACTATTGTGTAATTTATATTGTTATTTAAATATAACTTTAGATACTAAAGGCGTATGTTTAATTTAGATTTTTTAGCTTGTCGTGATATACTTTTGTATTAATTTGTAATACTGTATTGTTTGATTATAAACTCTAGATGCTCCAATCAAAGAATAAGACGTTACAACAGAGTTGTTCATCTTCTGCAACATGTCCATCAGCAAACACTCGATCGATGTTTTTGTCTTTTCCAATGGTAGAAAGCGACACACCTGGGAATCAGGCTCTAAAATATGGAAAGGAGTTGGAAGGTATTTTTAGTTTAATTGTGTTTGTTATGACAATTGTTTAGCAAATATTATATAATTTCCCATTACCTAATAATGTGTAGGAAGAAACAGAAACTCAAAAATGAGTTTTGGTTATCAAACATCTTCTTTACGCCCCCAATCAAGTTCTGGAAAGACCAGAAGCACCATTCATGATTCTAATTTTAAGTATCAAAGTAATAGTTCTAGAGTGAATAACTCTAATCTAGGGAAATCTCAATTTGGTGAAAGAAATATTCAAAGGAAGAGTGCCAATTTCCAAAGCAGTTCACGAGGTATACATATTGTTTATTGCTATTAATAATAGCATTGTTTATAAATATATTTACCAACAAATGTATGTGTAAATGTTTACAGGAGTAAATGATGACGTATAGTCTATATTCGGGTCACGACCCGACCAATGACCGATACTAGCGAGCCCAGCATGAACTGGGCTACGCCGATAAGTGTTTGGGCTCACGAAGGCCCAAACCCAAAGCTATTTATGGAATAGGATATCGGATATCTCCTAACTTTGGAGATAATTGTTTACCAACCGATTTAGGAGGGATACATGAGAGAAGGTTGGGGAACACAAAACCAACAAGGATTGCATTGTGTATATAATGGGAATCCCATTCCTCTCATAAGGTACGATAAAAACCTAACTCTCCTATTAACCCTAAAACCGATTACTTACTCTCACGCCGGAGGATAATCGTGGGAGACAATCCACGGTAAGCCTAACGGTGTTTTGTTTACTTAGTGCGCAGTCTCAAGCAACAATATAAATTGGTACGAGAACCGGAGCTCAAACAAGAACGTCAACTTTTGTATCAACAAGTGGCGGCATCCGTTGGACCATCACTAAGAACTAAGAACTAGAATGACAAGCGGAAATCATCGATCGCAAACAGACCCTAGGGAAAGAAGGCGCTAGCGGATCACTTCTAGCGAGACTTGGAACAACAGGTGTCGCTAAAACCAAGGATTAGGCAGGACTGGTCTTCCTAAGGTGGAACAACCGCGGGGACAACCACTACAACCACCACAGTAGCGGAGATCCTGCTGCGCACACCACTACCACTCCAATCAGTGTGGCCACGGCCTGAAGGCACCAGGATGCACCTGGCAAAAGAGGCCCAGTGGTACAGGAACCTTACTCTAGAGGGTCGCGGGAACTAGCAGGAGATTTTATATCTCAAAATTACGAAACCTTGGCCGCTCTCATGCAAGAGGAAGCAAAAGAGTCGAGTGGTCAGTCGAAGCACACCCGACTTAATTTCGATCGGAATACGAGACATCTCGCCGCGTCATCAGAAAGAGTAGCGCGGAAGGATAGCGCCGATCCCTAGTGTTTAACAGTGGGAGGAGAGTTGAGAGGATGAGATAGCTAACTCGCATCACGGAAGAAAGCGAGAGGATGAGCGAAGCATATGATACGCCAGGGCTTGGTAGCGCGGTCAGCGGGGTGAGACTTGGGCGACGGTACTCCCCAGTGAAAGCCCTTCAAGTGCAGATTCTAGGACACGGGCGAAACGCGGCGAAAAGGGAAAATTCGCCCTCTGTAATTCTGACAACGAGGATAGCGAAACAGACACCGAAGTCCAGGAAGAAATATCGTAACCGGAGGAGGAAGACATGTCCCTTCCGTGGTGCCGCCAAAAGGTGGATGCGTTCACTCGACGTATCAGTAATTTCTCAGAAGACAAGAGAAGGCGCATGCCCGCTAATGTAAAAACCTATGATGGAACACGTGATCCTGATGATCACCTAAAAAATTTTTAATCAGCCGCCACCATTAATAATTGGCCACAGCCTGTGTGGTGCCACATGTTCAATTCTACACTAGTGGGAAATGCGCGGAACTGGTTCAGTAAGCTTCCACGCAGAAGCATTGATGGCTTCGAAGAGTTGAGAAAGGCGTTCCGCCTAAACTTTACTCAACGGAAAAAGTGTGCTAAAAACCCTGTCGAACTCGCCAGGGTCAAACAACGCCAGGGGGAATCTACAAGCGCTTATGTGGAGCTCTTCAAAGATGAGTGCATACAGGTTAAGGCATGCCGAAGTGCCTTTGAAAATCTCGTGGTTCATGAATGGGATCAATAAATCTTAACTCATCAAAAGGTTGAACGACAAGATCCCCAAACCTCGATGAACTTATGAAACGCACAAGGTCCTTCATCCAAGCGGAAGCCGCGCATGGTGGATAGCAAGAAAGGTTACTCGAACTATCGGTCACAGGAAAAACACAGGAGACAATCCATCGACGGAGTAACAACCGTAACAAGAACTACCAGATCAAGGAGCGGACAGATAATGACAGGTATACCCGTGACCAAAACTCCAAAGAGATATTCGCAACTAAAGGCGCGAACTTCCCAAGACCACCACCATGCGCACCCCAGGATCGGCATGTAGGGAGTGGATCTGTATCGGATCTTGCCACGAGACAGTAAGGGCCACACCACCAATGAATGTGGCCAATCTGCCAACTCATTGATAAATTAGTGAAAGAGGGGCGGGGATTGGACCATTTGGTCAAGAACATCAAGGAAAGGAAAGATAAAGCGTAAGACCGGAACAAGAAGAAGCACCCAAAGATGGCCGACACCATCTACATGATACAATCATGGCGGCGAAGTAACTAGGCGAAGGTCGCCTAAATTTTCCGTGGGAGTGAAATCTCTTTCCCCACCTTGATGCGGACAACGAGTGGTAGAGCCGCTCACCATTGAAATTAATGCAGAGGGTCACGATATCCACCGCATGTATGTTGATGGAGGAGCATCTGCAGACATAATGTACGAACACTGTTTCAAGCGAATGCGACTGAGATCATGAGTCGGTTAAGCCCGGTCGGCAGCGGTGACAAATGCCGACGGGTTTTACTGGAGGAGAAAAGATATGGCCTATGGGGCAAATACACCTACTAGTCAGTATGGGTAATAAAGAACACTCGACAGACCGATGAATTTTATGGTGATCAACCCTTCGCCATACAATGGCATTATCGAAGACCAGGGATATCGCCATGCGCGTTAACGCGTCGCCTACAAAGATATGGGATGCTCAAATTCCAGTGGAAGGTGGTATTGTCACTCTCTACAACGCCATCGGCATGCCACATAGAGAATCTAAAACGATTACATGTGAGACGGTACCCATTCCGCAGTAGCGCAACTAAAGTTCCAAACCCGAAGGTTGCAATTCACCCTGATTACCCGAACGAGAAGTATCGATCGAGGATCACTGTGGGATAATGGCAAAGCGGTAGTGTGCGCACTCTGCAAAGAACCGGGATATCTTTGCATGGGAACCAAAGCACATGACCTGAGTATATACCACGCCGATCACGAGAACAACGTGAGAATCCGACAAGGATACTCACCAATACGCCGAAGAAGCTGGCCGCTCCAGCGCCAAGCAGCAACCAATTCCGCAGAGGTACACAAACTTGTGTAGGCAGGTATCATGCGAGAAGTCTACTACCACGATTGGCTTTCCAATCCAGGAATGGTGAAGAAAAGCGACGGTAGCTGGCGAATGTGTGTAGACTTCACAGATCTCAACAAGGCATGTCCACAAGACTGTTACCCACTACCGGAGATAGACTGGAAGGTAGAATCTTTGTGTGGATACCCACTTAAATTCTTCCTAGACGCATACAAACGATACCACCAAATCCAGATGGCTAAGGAAGATGAGGAAAAAACGGCCTTCCATACAAGCCAAGGCGTCTACTGCTATACCAAAATGCCATTTGGCTTGAAGAACGCAGGCGCCACCTATCAGCGGTTAGTAGATAATGCATTCGAAAAACAGGTGGGCCGCAACCTAGAGGTTTACGTTGATGACCTGGTCATAAAAAGCCATACCAAGGATGAACTGGTGCGCGACATTGAGGAAACGTTTAGGACACTCAAAGAGATCAACATGAAACTAAATCCTAAAAAATGCACTTTTGGCGCTACAGAAGGCATGTTTCTCGGATACCTGATAGAACCTAATGGCATCAAACCGTGTCCAGAGAAAACTAAGGCTGTCATCGAACTTCCTTCACCACACACGTTGAAGGAAGTCCAATCTCTCAATGGAAAGCTGGCCGGTCTCAATAGATTCTTGTCCAAGTCAGCAGACAAGTCACTACCTCTCTTCAAAACACTCAAGAAGTGTATAAAAAAGGGAGATTTTCGCTGGACTATGGAGGTAGAAGAAGCCTTTACACAGCTTAAACAACACCTGGTAGAGCTCCCTACACTAGTCGCACCCCGACCAGGGGAAGAGTTAATTATGTACTTATCAGCGACACATGGAGCAGTCAGCGTGGTGCTGCTGACGGATAGGGATTCAGTACAAACACCTGTGTATTTTGTAAGCAGAGCGCTCAAGAAAACGGAGATTAATTACAACGCGATGGAGAAGTTGGTCCTGGCTTTAGTATTCGCCGCCATGCGGCTGCGCAGGTATTTCTAGGCGCACCCAATAGCAGTAATCACAGATCAACCAATCAAGCAAATCATCTCCAAACCTGACACATCAGGACGACTACAGAATTGGAGCGTATTGCTAGGTGAGCACAAAATCTTCTATAGACCACGCACTGCGGTAAAAGGGCAGATACTAGCAGATTTCATCATTGAAAAACAAGACACTGATGAGGCACCCGCACCAAGAAAGAAGGAACTACAAGATCCATGGATCTTGTTCACAGATGGATATTCATGCGTGGATGGGTCAGGAGCAGGCCTCATCCTCACAAGTTCGGAAGGAATGTAATTCACTTACGCACTGCGTTTTGAATTCACAACGACAAACAATGAAGCAGAGTATAAAGCCCTAATAGCCGGACTACGCATTGCAGCTCGAATGGGTGTACGCAACCTAGAAGCAAATGTGGATTCCCAGCTGGTAGCCAACCATGTGTTGGGCTAGTACGTGGCTAAAGAGGAAAACATGATCCAATACCTCGACAAGACCAAGTCACTAATCCAAGGCTTTGACAGGTTTACCATTAAGCAGGTTCCTAGAGGGGAAAATCGAAAGGCGGATGCACTAAGCAAGATTGCATCCACAAGCTTTGCACACCTGTCAAAACAAGTGTTGGTGGAAACGTTGAAGAGCAAATCCATCTCGGAGATGGAAATATCCACGGTAATAGAGGAGCAAGGTTCTACGTGGATGACACCAATAATGGAATTCATAAGCAAGGGCGTATTGCCCCAAGAACAAGAAGCCAGAAGAATACCAGAGCGCACAACACAGAGGTTTGAACTTTGAGATGGGTGCTATATCGACGCTCCTTTCTCAAACCATGGCTCCACGCGCCCCTACAAGCAAATTATGTACTCAGGGAAATCCATGCCGATTCATGTAGCATGCATTCAGGACCACGATCCGTGGTGGCGCACGCCTTACGGTTAGGATACTATTGGCCCACCATGCACCGTAATGCGTGGGAATTAATAAGAAAATGTGGCGATTGCCAGGTCCATAGACCCGTTCCGCGCCAACCACAACAGGAGCTAACGCCTATCACGGCGCCATGGCCATTCTACAAGTGGGGTATCGACATTGCAGGTCCCTTCCCCGTTGCGGCAGGAGGATTGAAGTTCCTCATAGTGGCCATAGACTACTTCACCAAATGGATCGAAGAAAAAGCAGTTGTAACAATTACTCGCAATCAGGTCAAATGCTTTGTTTGGGAAAATATTGTATGTCGCTTCGGACTACCTAGGGAAATCATCTCAGACAACGGGAAACAATTTTATGACAACCCTTTCAAGGACTGGTGCGAGAAGTTGAATATCACGCAACACTTCGCGTCGGTTAAACATCTACAAACCAACGACTTAGTAGAGCGTGCAAATCAAAGTCTGGGTGAAGGAATTAAGGCACGTCTGGACAGGCACAAAGGAAGGTGGGTGGAAGAATTATCGCATGTTCTGTGGGCGCACCACACTTCCATCAAAACAAGCACGGGAGACACCCCCTTTTCTCTAGTCTACGGGACAGAGGCCGTTATACCAGCCGAAATTGGGATGCCAACTATTCGCACTGCTGAAATCAACGTCACAACAAATGACGACAAGAGGCGTATCGACCTAGACCTGTCAGAAGAAAGACGCGAGTGCGCAGTTATATGTGAGGCAAGATCGAAGTCAAAAATGAAGGGATATTACGATGCTAAAGTGCGAAGTGTTTCATTCAGACCAGGTGACTTCGTATACCGCGCCAATGATGCGAGCCACGCAGAAGACACAGGCAAACTTGGACCGAAGTGGGAAGGACCCTATGAGGTTACTGAAGCATTAGGAGCAGGCGCGTACAAGCTATGAGACATGGATGGTCGTGAACTACCACGCACATGGAACATTTGCAATCTTAAGCGATGTTATCTTTAGGAATGGCTACGGCCTACCACACTGGTACTCCCGCACTTTAGTAAAGTGACAAATAATTATTCGTGTATTTATCTTGTTTTACTTAGGCAATATCTTATTTATTTTCTTTCACAAAAACTTGCAAGTCTTAATAAAACGTCGCGGTTTCTAGCTAATTTCGTGACACATTTCAATTTGTCATTTCTATATACTTTATGTCTTAACATTTCTTATCTTTTGCCTACATGGCGTGCATGCATTTAATAAACCCACGATGGTAAAAGGATGAGTAAACCTACTAAATAACTCGTTGAGTAAGAGGGTTGCAAACCCATCAACATTGGATCACGTATCCTTGTCAAACACCTTGTTCTCAAGACGTTGGAATAAGTTCGGCGTGCATCCCACGATGGGTGCGCAACTATGCATACTGTGCGCGTTTAACAAATTAGGAATCAAGACACTTGACTCCTTGATATGATATTTACAGTACGCTGCATATCACACCATACACGACTATGATACAACTACTTAGAAATTATGTTTTAAGTATACCGTGATTTTCATACATGACTATGAATTTCCTATATTATTCGCGCTTATGTAACAGTTTGATTCTTAGACAACAAGTACATTTTTTTACGCAAAGCCGAATAACTAAGTACAAACATTACAAGTTGCAATAATACCAACACACATTCAAAAAAAGGAGAATTTCATTAGATACCATGCGTTCTTACAAAAATGATGTTTACAAATACAAGTTCCTATCTACATACTCCTAGAACGTCTAAGAGATGAAGTCCCCACACAGCTTGTAGCATCCCCAATCTCGTCCAGCTTCTTCAACAGGTCGGAATCTTGGCGAGATACCATGGCAACGCTAACCGGTATCCCGTCAGATCTGGGGAGATGAGCTGCACCGATACCGCACAAAATGGCTTTACCTTTAATCCCTTCCTTTTTGGCAAGTCTTGTAGCATGCGCTTCCAACACTTGCTTTAAGGGAACTTCCTTCTCCAGGGCGAAGGGATTCAAGATATCCTTGGGGCGAGAAAACACAGGCACTTGGAGTTGAGATTCATGGGGTTTCAAAAAATGGTCCAGCTGCGCTTCCGCATTTTCAGCACGATGGCGAGCTAAGGTCAGCCCCTCCATAATGACCACTATCGGATAATCCTGGTCGCGCTCTAACTCAGAAATAAGGGGAAGCTACAATGACTTCATCTTCTCCATAGTAGCGACCAGCTCGTCGTATGACTGCGCATTATAACCGGGCACCTTATCCGTAGGCACCTTCAACAAATTAGCTTCTTGAAGCTCCTCAATAGCCTCTGCCTTACCCCGCGCCAACGCGCATTGAACAACTCCCCCAAAAGCGTCCACTACTTCCTGCGACTCTAAGGTGCTGAGGGCAGCAAGTCGCAGACCATGGCTAATGAGCCACCTGCGCTCATTAATAGTAGACAGGAGTTGGGGATATAACTCCTCATCATACTCTAGACTGAGCTTGCGCAACTTCATCTCCTGCGCTTCCAATGAACTTCTCATAGTGGCACTAAAATTCTCCAACTGCGAGACCAACTCTTCCTTGCCCTTCTCAAGATACTTCAGCGCCCAGAGACACGAAGCCTTGTACCCCGATGACGCAGCACGCTCCTGACATATTTGACCCATAAGCGCTATCTTTTCTTCAGCGAGCTTTTGGGCGTATGAACTCAGGTCCTCTGCCTCAACCTTGGCACAAGCCAACTGCGCCTCCAGAGATGCATTTTTTTGGTCCTTTTGAGCGCCCTGGCTACCTTCTCAAGAATGCTTGGCCCTTAGCTTCTCCACCAGTGAAGCTTGATGCGCGGCCGTCAGTACCAACTCTTCAACAATCTGATCCATTGGCACATCCCCAGCCACCAATGGCTCAGCGCTTCGGCTGTTTGGCTCTGAAAACTCAGAGTGACCAGGACTATCTCTAGGGGGCGACTCCGCAGACTGTTCAAACCTGCACACAAGCAAAGGAATTAGTAATTATTTCTCACATATACAGGGGATGCGTAAAACACTTGGGTGATATTACTTACTGTGGACCAGCGGTATCAGCCGAGGGGGGAGGCGATGCAACGTCACTCGAGGATGATTCCACCACATGGATGACGGGGCGCTTCTTTCTCGAAGAGCTAGCGCCTCCTCCTCTTCTTCCATGTGCTCCGCCACTACTACTTGTGATGGCTGCACTAAAGGGGTAGGCGCCTCAGGGTTCGGCACGCTTTGCAGTGGGGTCACTTCTAGTACGACAGATGAGCTAGTTCTTGCTTCTCCCAGCTCCATTTCCAGGGTACGCCCTGCTGTAGCATCCAGAATGTGCTCCTCCCCCTCTCTCAGCGGGCGCGTCCCTACATTCACTTGGCACGGCTTCGCCAGTTGCACGACTCTAAATAGATCCATCTCTGCGCCACAGAAGACAACAACAAACATGTTATTATAATAACAATGGAAGAGGAAAGGCTTACATTAATAAAGTAAAGGAATGCAAAGGACGAGCACCCACCCTGGCCATCCGCGCCTAAAAAGATTGGAACCTCCTCAGGTGTGACACACGGTAAATTTTCACTAAAATTTAACTAATAATTAGTAATTTATTATTACTAAGCATAATTCATTAAACATGCATAAGCTTTACCTGATCATTTGAGTAGATAACTCACATACAGTAGACTATTGGCATCATGTTTGCATTCATATCATTTTATGAATATTTCATTTTTTGTCTTATGAAATAAATTGTAAGACGAGAGGTTATCTCGTTTTCCCCCAGTGACCGACACTGCACGCGTACCGACACTATGATAAGGGCTTGATAAAACAAATGACAAATGTCCGTGGTATGGAACATTACAAAGATAAAAATATTTCAGACTCGTAACAGTAAGATACTACGTTATAAAAGTCATCAAACAATGATACTTTAGTCACAATTTAATATCGCAGGACATAAAATATTTAACACACTATCACTTAAACAAAAACTTTCATAAGACTCAAATACAATTAATACCTAAGTGTAATGTGTACACTTACATTTTCACAAATTGTACTATAAGTGAAATACATATATACACACACATTTGGTAAAAATGAAAACCTTTTATAAAACTTGAGATATGCACCCTTTGTCTTTCTCTTCCCACTCATGACAAAAACAAAACAAAAGCAGAGAAAATAAGATTTGCAAATCTTCATCTTCAACCTCCCTCTACCTCTAGACCTGCGCCCTTATAGACCGAATCTCCCAAAGAGAGAAAACCCAACATGATCTTCCATCATATCCTCCTCTCTCATACCCAAAACCATGTAAGTTTTAGCTTCTCAAATCCCTCCTTGATGCGCCTGCTACTATTCGTACGAATCCAAGAAGAATCAAGATAAAATCATCCAAGAAAAACATATCTTCCATTGTATCTACCTTGAGCCAAAGTCCAAGATATTCTAGGATTTGGAAGTTAACCAAATTCGGCTTCAATCCAAATACCCAAGAGGAGAAAGTGAGTCAAAAATTACTTGAGTCCTTCTCTTTTTATCCCAGTCGATGCAACCAAGGGTATCACACACCAAATATGACCACAAAAAGGGGTAAGAGAGCTAAGAGGAGAGGATTTCTACTTGGGTGTTCTATTTGGATCGATCGGGTTTGATTGTGGTGTTAGATATCCGGGTTGACCTTCGACATTGCCATCATCTTCTTCCTTGTAAGAATTTATTCAATTTAGTATTTGTTAAAACCTTGTAAATTAAGTTTTCAATGAGATGTAAAAATGGTGAAACCTTGTTTTAATATTCGGATATGTAAATGAGGTGTTTGATGTTACATAAATGTCTTTTTAATATGATAAATGGTTAGGAACACTTGAATCTTGAATTGGGTATTGACATTGGAATAGGTTAAGTTTACCTTCGAGGGTAGGGGAAACAAGAAAACTAGAAGTTTAGGGAATTATAAGAATTCGAGTCTCATTGGTATAGCACCCAAGACTTGTTGTTAACATGTTTGTCATCGAACTCGTAATGAAAGATGATATGCTAGATATCTCTTAAAACCGTTGTCAAATCTTGTGTTATGTTAAATGAAAGTGTCACTTGAAATCCGTTTTGAACATTATCCTGGTCGAAGTAACAACTATCGAGTTAGAAGAAATAAGTTTTGTAAAACTTGCCAATGTCAAATGATATCAAATCTGGAACTTATGTTGGTCATGGAATTAAACTTGGTAATGAAATGTTGAGTTTATGTCGAGAGTATGAAACAAGATAATAAAGATGAGTCAAGTGTCCTAAGATCACAAGCTGGTGCTCGTGTTCCTTTCCCAGCCAACATTCAAGTCATGTAAATAAGTCGAACGATGTCATAGCCTTGCCTAAACATGAGAAACATGCGTGTTATCTTAGTGTTCTGGGACTCAAAATTTCAGTTATGAGCATTGTATCTAAGCTGTCGTGTATGCCTAGGGAGAAATCCATGTCGAATGTACTCTTTTGCTAATAAACATTATGAGTAGTCAAGATTCGTAATGATAAGATAGATGGCGGGATGGAACCAAGTTGAGTAGTACTCAACTAATATATAGTATCGTCACCCCTTCTTGCTCTCATTTTTCAATTAATGCGTTAGTCAAATTTCGTTGGAAACAAGTCTCATTCATAGTCATTTCCTTTTCGTTAGTTCATTTTCAATAAGTATAAACTTGTCATCTAAACGGAAATGATTTGAGATTGTGCAAGCAAGTCGACCACCTTGCCATGGTAGTACTATGGTGTGGGGAACAAATGCTCTCTAGTCGAGAAATCTCGGCTTCGCAAATTGAAGCATGAACGATCGAGTTTATCTCGAGCAAAGTGTTCACGTTAAGTATAGTAACAAAAGAGGTATGTAGTAGCAATAAAAATCTGGAAATGAGTAGTTTTGCTTAAAATTTGTCTAACAATCAGTTGTAGAAGTCCTATTGGATCAACCCATGTTGACCTTCCGAAAACTCACTGAAAATATATTTGGGCCACATTTTTTTTCCTTCGTGTAATATACCACATCGGGCCCAAGCCCAAAAATCTGGATCCTACTGTTTTCGAATCTGGGTCACAGCCCATGGAGAAACATGGGGCGTTCGTTTGAATACCTAAGTATGGTCGAATCAACATAATACCCGAAGCATTTTATCGGATGACAAATAACGAAACCCGTCCCCGTCTATTCTTTCCCTTCACCTCGTTACATATCTTCTTAATGTCAATTATGTATAAAAGTCTTAATACAATTAGACAAGCGCAAGAGTATTACTACACGAAAACAAGAGATGAAAATGTAATCTACATGAACAAAGGTTACACCTAAATTTAACGCCAAGCACACCCGGATAAATATATCTATGTCAAGAAACCTATTGGTCAAGGGCGATGTATGTTACAAACAAATGTTGATAAATAAATAGAGACCATCAAGTCATTTTATCATTTAACCAATTTTATAGTCTTCAAATTTAACTTACATATTTTCTAAATACAATTAGAATACCAATCAACGAATATTGATTTTTATACTACTATCAAGTGTCAACTTAAATAAGTATATACACATTATATACTTACTAAAACAATAACGTAAATGTTTTCAAACCAACTCTTGGATTATAATATTGTAATAGTGTCAACATGAAAAGTATATACACTTTCGTATACTTACTAGTAAAACCATTCAATCATTTTTACAAACTTAAGTTTAGTTCTATTTCAATTATAGAAACAATTGAATTAATTTAAGTAGGGAATACTTAAAACAATGAACTAAATATTGCCCTCCTTATCTAGGTCGCGTGTCGGTGTCGCTTCACAACAATCACTAAATTCCACTTTCGGATTGCACACTTGCTAAGGTGAGTTTTCATAGCCCCTCTTTTACTTGATAAACTGTTTTATACATTTTGGGGTGAGAAATATGAAAAACCTTTTTATGGACCTAAACTATTACATGATTACTATTACGTGGTTTAGCCTAAGCCCTTATGTCCCTAGAGAATGCCCTTTTTCATGAACCGTCAATTCCCCATTGGGAAACGCGAATGTTATAAATAGATCTATTGAGGGTGACTCCTCTGTTCGGTTGGCCATGCTTAGGCCAAGGCGAAACGTATACCATGTCGGAACCGAGTGTTGTGGGACAAAACACTCGCAATGGGCCTGCATATTGTATGATGTCATTTAGCATACAGAAACTGTCGTAGTATCGGTTGCATGAACTTAGAGCTAACGTAATAGACATTCATTCATATATCATTATATTGTTGTAATGACTATATGACTTCGATTTTGGTCCAAACTTACTGTTTTAATTTAAACCTATGAACTCACCAGCTTTTAGCTGACCTTTTAGCATATTTTCTCAAGTACTTAATTTGTGATCATGGATGCAAGGCAAGAGGTGGTAAATGGTCGTAGAAATATCTAAAGAAGTTTTTTTACTCAAATGATGTTATAAATTGGGACCACTGAACTTTTGGGATGTGCCCATTTATTCCAAACAATGTTGTAAGATAATATCTTAAAACCATTTTATAAAATCAATCGGAGTATGTAATCCGTTCTTTATTACTTGTGTTGTGATTCACCAATCCCGTAACGCTCCCAAATAACATGTATGCTTCCGCTAAATCAAATTTGGGGGTGTTACAGATTGGCATCAGAGCCTAGGTTATAGAGAACTAGGTACATATAAATCCTAAACTATAACAACTTTTTACAAAAACATCATACTACGACCGTCAGTTGCCGCTTGCCTTACTCGCCAGTTTACGTAAGAATTATTTTAAATAGGATTGCATGTTTTATTTCCTATTTACTAGTGCACTATTTCATATTCATCATGAGTATTTTTCTACATGCTTACACATATGCACCGTCTTGTCACAGACCATGCCTTCCCCTCACTCTGGAGCTGGATGCGATGACACAACAGAAGGGTTGTCACCTGCTGAACGCATCCCAGCCCCTTCCCAACTCACTCCTGACACTGGGAACCCATACAGGGTAGTGTATCAAGTTCACCAGGAGGGTACTACTCACACCCCACCTGCTCACTTCCAAATCATCACTAGTATCAATACTATACCTACCAATTCCACTACTCCTACACTCTCACCAAGACACCAAAGAGATCCACTTCTCAGTTGGGAGATACCTGCTAGCAAGAAAATCTGTCTCTCTGCATCATCACCATCATCTTCTGGTACACCATCTCTTAGTGGGTTCGAAGTTAGAGGAACTTTGGAAACAACCACTGCTGGACCACCAACTCTCGACACAGTTATGGCACGCATAACACGTCATGAAGAACAAATAGAAGAGATGTCGGATCATCTGGGAATATTACCAGGAGAAAGGATTGAAGGGATTGAAGAAGCGGTGGAAGAACTACAAGCACTTGGCGAAAAACTCAAGGAATGCTACAACGATGTTGGAACAGTAATAGAAGGAACTCGTGAGAAGTTGAACGAAGTAATTGCCCGCCTTGAAGACCACATTGAAAGGTGTGCTCTGCAAACTCCAGGAGACACCCAGGGACGTCTCACAGAGATTGAAAGTAGGCTAACGAGGTTGGAGACCGTTACTACAATAGCATTAACTGAGACAGGATACCTGGAGGGTGTCGTAGAATTTCAAAGACGTACTATGGAGAGTAGGGAAAATGAGGTCAACAACTAATTTGCCAGAATGGAGGCCCAACTCAGGGAGTTAGAAGAATGGAAGACAACTCAACAAGGTCAACTCGGGACGGCATCGGGAAATACTTAAATTTCACTTTGCAATTGTGTTAGACGTTGTGATGAGTGGATTCAATAAAAACGCTTGTAGTAGCTTTGTTGTATGACAAACTAGAGCGAGTCAATGAACGCATGTTATGTATCGGCCCTATGAGCCATGAATCTCCTTAGAATGTAATCAAGTTTATTGTGACGAACGACTATGCATAATAAACAACGACTTGTGGATTATAACCTTCTGTTAAAACTCGCTTCAACCAGTCTCCGCTTTCTTAACGTCATCTTAATAGACTAAGACTACGTAATATTCAATCAATACAACCTGGAAAATACTTGATTGAGAAGTAGTATACGTTGTAACCTTATGAATCTCCACCATGGTCCTCACACTCATAGAAAACTCATTGTTGTCATTTCTTGTGGATTCAAGGAAAATGTTTCCGGTAAAGCAGAACATGAACGCAACCACCACTGAGAAATCTGTTATCGAACGAGTTGCTGCAAGAATTGCTAACTACCAAATCAATCACAACATCAACAACCTCATCCAGGGGAATAGGGAAGAAGAGGTTGGTAAGACGCTCACATCACGAAATTTATCTTACCAAGAATTCAAAAACTGTAAACCACTAGCATTTGAGGGGACTGAAGGAGCTAGAAGTTTGGCAAAATGGCTAGAAAGGATAAAGACAATTTTTTCACGAACAGAGTTGCGCGGACAATTGTAAGGTCAAGTATGTTACTTGCACCTTTCGACACCAAGCCCTCACATGGTAGGACATTTATGTCCGATTAGTGGGAATAGACGCTGCTTACTCACTTCGGTGGGACACCCTGAAGAAAATGATGATTGCAGAATACTGCTCAAGAAATGAACTGCGGATGATGGAAAGAGAGCTCTGTGGACTGACTATGATAGGGAACGACCTCGAGGGGTACACCAATCGCTTTCGTGAACTAGCCCAACTATGTCCTAATATGATAGGACCTGAGTAAAAGAGACTCGAAGCATACTCTTGGAGATGTCCTACCGAAACTCAGAAGAACGTTGTTGCATTCGCGCCCACTGTCACTCAAGAAGCCACTGGTGCGACTCCTGGATTGACAATGTCACTCCCTCAAGGCAAAGCAATGGGGTACCGTGGTAGCAAGAGGAACTGGGAATATGATGGGGAGGAAGATCAAATGCAACAATCAAGCAAACGTCAATGGACGGCTGAGGTTAAGACTACTAAAAACAAGCGGCAAGTAAGGTATGCCGGGACAAAACCCAAGTGTAATATATGCCCATATTACCACTATGGAAAATGCCTTATACCTTGTGGGATTTGTAAAAGAGTTGGGCATGAGATAGAAGATTGTAAGCAACTCTATAGGGAAACAATGACATGTCATGGACGTGGAAAGAAAGACCACATCAAAAGCATGTGCCCGGATAGGAAGGGTCAGCGTGAAGGCAGCAACCATCAAAACAATTTCCTGAAGAAAGTGTGAAGAATTGTTTAGGCTCCCAACGAACACCATGGAAGGAAACTAAGTTAGCCAGAGATGCTGGTTGTAATAAAGCTTAGTTTAATTTCTAAGTCATAGTCTACTTTAAAGTACTTCTCTATGAAACCTTAATGTACTGAACCTTTCCCTAGTAATGTATCTGTTGTTCTTATCATGTTATCTTGATATATGTCCTATCCATGACCGTTTTCACCATATCATTAAGGATTTCAACTATCTTGTCACGATGAAAGGATTTCTCTGAAGATAAGAGAAAGTCATTCGGGGTATTCGACTAGTCCCTCTAACAAATTAGTATCATCCAACGGGTTGTTTTAGGAAATCCACATTCCAAAAATTGCAAAGGTATTATTATCTATACCGATAAGACCAACTCAAACTATTACCTCGCCAAAAATCACGAATTCAACATTTCATTCCTAACCAAGTTGTCATTGTTTCACACATCTTGGTCAAACGAGCTATAGGCCATGTTGACAGAATTGGTCGGCCTAGCAAATCTTATAAACCATCGCACCAAAACTTCGCACATGAACTTTTGCAACATTTCCGCTGACCAAAGAATAAGTACACCAAGATTTAGATTATACCAAACAACACGTCACCGGTCCCCAATTATACATAGCCTGATCACCTATGTATAATTCGGGAGGGGTAACGTGCACGGACATGGCTAAATTCTTGAAATTCTTACTCGGTCATGTTAAAGGAAGTGCTTAACTCACTATCACGAAATAGAAAGGTTCGTGTCTATATCTCACGTCGACTCCCCACCTTAAAATGCCATACATTTCACATTACACGGGAATAGAATAGACCGTGCCACCTGAAGAGAAGAAATCTTCTATTAAGGAAACAAATATGAAATGTTTGAACCTTCGACAATGAATTAGCATCCTATAGAACACTGGACGCAGAGAATGACGCCTCGGATATGCCGATTCATACTTAGTATCCTATCACCTACACTAACCCAAGAAAGGAATAGATCATCATGCACCCCAGGACAACCCAACAAGCGCCTACACACACTGCGCAAGGAAAAATTATGTAATACGCCTGTTTTAGGCATACCTGAGTATGACGGAGACTCTACCATTTAAGAGAGACGCTTTACACCTGAGCTGGAAGCTATTCTGATCCAAAAAGGAAAATAATGGTATAGAATAATCAACACCCTAAGATCCATGAGGAGCACAACGCAGTGCGCAAATTAGAATCGGAACCTAATATGATCACACTATGAAAACCTAGAAATGTTACTACACCACGGGAGTATAGTGTACACCGACCACAATGCCCTACGGAATGTACGGAAACAAAAAGGAAGTTGATTATGTGACGACACCAATAATTGTAGTCGCAACGTAAGTTCAATTACAGCATTCACGCTCACCCAGTGCAAAACAGTCATAACCGCAACACCTAGCCAACAAAACCTTTTAAAACCATATCATTTCGAGTAGTATCACTCAACGGAAGAACCGACAAAAATAAAACCATTATGACATAACCGATGGTGAAATGGAATTTGTAAAGGACCGAAGGGAATCTTATCCCAAGGACCAACGTTGAGACCCACGCCACGAAGGGATTTGTAATCTCATTATGTGGGAACCTCATTTAGGCCAGGAATTATACTCATCTAATGTCCGGCAAAGATGCACCTTGAACCAGAGAGCTATTATGAATATCGAACGTAAAGGCTGGTATTTGACCCATGTCAAACCATACTTAGCATGTACGAAAGGAAAAATTCAAAACAATCAGGAACCATCAAACCTACCGGTACTAACCGAAAATTTCCAGATGGAAATGGGAATGCATAACAATGGACCCTAGTACCAAGTCCCCAAAGATCACTATCGATTACAACTCTACTTGGATACTAATTGATCATCTCACCAAATCCACCTATCCCTACCAGACAAAGAGAACGACAACATGGAAAAACTCGCATGGATTGCTCGAAGCAAAGCGCTACAAGTCATAGCGTTTCAATTCTCTTCATTCCAAGTAGCGAAAACCATTCACATCAAACTTTCGAGGACCACTTCCAAAATTCTAAGGAATTCAACATGAAATGAGTGCCATCTACCATCTTCCGACTACTAGACGGAATGGGAGGACCGTTCAAACAATAAAAGTTATACTTCAAGCATGAGTATCATGTTTCGAAAGGTGAATAAAGTAGGCAAACGGTCCTAATCAGGTTTCCCTTGCAACTAGAGGCTACATCATGAGGCACTGTATGGTCGAAAGCGCAAACCAATCGTGTTTAGAACAGAGATCGGCAAAGGACCAGTCTAATGGCTCCATGCGGCTATCAAGGACCATTGATAATAATATGCAGACCAGAGACCGAATGCAAACAAATCTGATCATCAAGGTCAATAAATATAGGACTAAAGGTCACTTGAGGTTCAAGTCGACGAGAAAGTTAGATTGAAGTCTCGCCTCCGAAAAGCGTAACCCAATCTAACAGAACGCAAAGGGGGAAAGACCTTAATTCGTAAGATTAATCAAATCCTCCCCAAGATCGAGCTGGTAGTTACCAACTTGGATTACCATCAGGACTACACGTGGTGCACAAATAGTCTGGTGCGAACAACTCGGAGAACCACCCTTCATACTAGGGATTTGTAACGCCATAGAAAGGTGTAATCCGTTTTGGGAAACGTGAAAAGTTAAATCCTCGTCACATTGGACCTTTCAAAATTCTCGCAAGAATCAGGCTGGTAGTCTACCGACACGAATTAGCACGAGATCTCAACTCCAGGCATAACGTGTTGCACATATGCCACTCGAAGAATTGTCTTTCCAACGAAACTCTCGCCATCCCACTTGAAGAAATCCAAAATCGACGAAAGATTGAAATTTCGTCGAGGAACCCATTGAAATTATGGATCAAGAAATCAAACGACTTAAAAAAAGTTGTATTCCTATCATTAAGATCTGTTGTAACTCACAAAGAGGTCCAGAATACACGTGAGAACGTGAAGATGAATTCAAGCGTAAATACCCACATCTTTTATCTACCTCAGCGAGTAATTCTAACTGAAAACCGAGGACGGTTTTCCCTTCAAAGGCGGGGAGGATGTGACACACGGTAAATTTTCACTAAAATTTAACTAATAATTAGTAATTTATAATTACTAAGCATAATTCATTAAACATGCATAAGCTTTACCTGATCATTTGAGTAGATAACTCACATACAGTAGACTATTGGCATCATGTTTGCATTCATATCATTTTATGAATATTTCATTTTTTGTCTTATGAAATAAATTGTAAGACGAGAGGTTATCTCGTTTTCCCCCAGTGACCGACACTGCACGCGTACCGACACTATGATAAGGGCTTGATAAAACAAATGACAAATGTCCGTGGTATGGAACATTACAAAGATAAAAAATATTTCAGACTCAGACAATGATACTTTAGTCACAATTTAATATCGCAGGACATAAAATATTTAACACACTATCACTTAAACAAAAACTTTTATAAGACTCAAATACAATTAATACCTAAGTGTAATGTGTACACTTACATTTTCACAAATTGTACTATAAGTGAAATACATATATACACACACATTTGGTAAAAATGAAAACCTTTTATAAAACTTGAGATATGCACCCTTTGTCTTTCTCTTCCCACTCACGACAACCTCCCTCTACCTCTAGACATGCGCCCTTATAGACCGAATCTCCCAAAGAGAGAAAACCCAACATGATCTTCCATCATATCCTCCTCTCTCATACCCAAAACCATGTAAGTTTTAGCTTCTCAAATCCCTCCTTGATGCGCCTGCTACTATTCGTACGAATCCAAGAAGAATCAAGATAAAATCATCCAAGAAAAACATATCTTCCATTGTATCTACCTTGAGCCAAAGTCCAAGATATTCTAGGATTTGGAAGTTAACCAAATTCGGCTTCAATCCAAATACCCAAGAGGAGAAAGTGAGTCAAAAATTACTTGAGTCCTTCTCTTTTTATCCCAGTCGATGCAACCAAGGGTATCACACACCAAATATGACCACAAAAAGGGGTAAGAGAGCTAAGAGGAGAGGATTTCTACTTGGGTGTTCTATTTGGATCGATCGGGTTTGATTGTGGTGTTAGATATCCGGGTTGACCTTCGACATTGCCATCATCTTCTTCCTTGTAAGAATTTATTCAATTTAGTATTTGTTAAAACCTTGTAAATTAAGTTTTCAATGAGATGTAAAAATGGTGAAACCTTGTTTTAATATTCGGATATGTAAATGAGGTGTTTGATGTTACATAAATGTATTTTTAATATGATAAATGGTTAGGAACACTTGAATCTTGAATTGGGTATTGACATTGGAATGGGTTAAGTTTACCAACGAGGGTAGGGGAAACAAGAAAACTAGAAGTTAAGGGAATTATAAGAATTCGAGTCTCATTGGTATAGGACCCAAGACTTGTTGTTAACATGTTTGTCGTCGAACTCGTAATGAAAGATAATATGCTAGATATCTCTTAAAACCGTTGTCAAATCTTGTGTTATGTTAAATGAAATTGTCACTTGAAATCCGTTTTGAACATTATCCTGGTCGAAGTAACAACTGTCGAGTTAGAAGAAATAAGTTTTGTAAAACTTGCCAATGTCAAATGATATCAAATCTGGAACTTATGTTGGTCATGGAATTAAACATGGTAATGAAATGTTGATTTTATGTCGAGAGTATGAAACAAGATAATAAAGATGAGTCAAGTGTCCTAAGATCACAAGCTGGTGCTCGTGTTCCTTTCCCAGCCAACATTCAAGTCATGTAAATAAGTCGAACCATGTCATAGCCTTGCCTAAACATGAGAAACATGCGTGTTATCTTAGTGTTGTGGGACTCAAAATTTCAGTTATGAGCATTGTATCTAAGCTGTCGTGTATGCCTAGGGAGAAATCCATGTCGAATGTACTTTTTTGCTAACAAACATTATGAGTAGTCAAGATTTGTAATGATAAGATAGATGGCGGGATGGAACCAAGTTGAGTAGTACTCAACTAATATATAGTATCGTCACCCCTTCTTGCTCTCATTTTTCAATTAATGCGTTAGTCAAAATTCGTAGGAAACAAGTCTCATTCATAGTCATTTCCTTTTCGTTAGTTCATTTTCTATAAGTATAAACTTGTCATCTAAACGGAAATGATTTGAGATTGTGCAAGCAAGTCGACCACCTCGCCATGGTAGTACTATGGTGTGGGGAACAAATGCTCTCTAGTCGAGAAATCACGGCTTCACAAATTGAAGCATGAACGATCGAGTTTATCTTGAGCCAAGTGTTCACGTTAAGTATAGTAACAAAAGAGGTATGTAGTAGCAATAAAAATCTGGAAATGAGTAGTTTTTCTTAAAATTTGTCTAACAATCAGTTGTAGAAGTCCTATTGGATCAACCCATGTTGACCTTCCGAAAAGTCACTGAAAATATATTTGGGCCACATATTTTTTCCTTCGTGTAATATACCACATCGGGCCGAGGCCCAAAAATCTGGATCCTACTGTTTTCGAATCTGGGCCACAGCCCATGGAGAAACTTGGGGCGTTCGTTTGAATACCTAAGTATGGTCGAATCAACATAATAACCGAAGCATTTTATCGGATGACAAATAACGAAACCCGTCCCCGTCTATTCTTTCCCTTCACCTCGTTACATATCTTCTTAATGTCAATTATGTATAAAAGTATTAATACAATTAGACAAGCGCAAGAGTATTACTACACGAAAACAAGAGATGAAAATGTAATCTACATGAATAAAGGTTACACCTAATTTTAACGCCAAGCACACACGGATAAATATATCTATGTCAAGAAACCCATTGGTCAAGGGCGATGTATGTTACAAACAAATGTTGATAAATAAATAGAGACCATCAAGTCATTTTATCATTTAACCAATTTTATAGTCTTCAAATTTAACTTACATATTTTCTAAATACAATTAGAAAACCAATCAACGAATATTGATTTTTATACTACTATCAAGTGTCAACTTAAATAAGTATATACACATTATATACTTACTAAAAGAATAACGTAAATGTTTTCAAACCAACTCTTGGATTATAATATTGTAATAGTGACAACATGAAAAGTATATACACTTTCGTATACTTACAAGTAAAACCATTCAATCATTTTTACAAACTTAAGTTTAGTTCTATTTCAATTATAGAAACAATTGAATTAATTTAAGTAGGGAATACTTAAAACAATGAACTAAATATTGCCCTCCTTATCTAGGTCGCGTGTCGGTTCCGCTTTACAACAATCACTAAATCCCACTTTCGGATTGCACACTTGCTAAGGTGAGTTTTCATAGCCCCTCTTTTACTTGATAAACTGTTTTATACATTTTGGGGTGAGAAATATGCAAAACCTTTTTATGGACCTAAACTATTACATGATTACTATTACGTGGTTTAGCCTAAGCCCTTATGTCCCTAGAGAATGCCCTTTTTCATGAACCGTCAATTCCCCATTGGGAAACGCGAATGTTATAAATAGATCTATTGAGGGTGACTCCTCCGTTCGGTTGGCCATGCTTAGGCCAAGGCAAAACGTATACCATGTCGGAACCGAGTGTTGTGGGACAAAACACTCGCAATGGGCCTACATATTGTATGATGTCATTTAGCATACATAAACTGTCATAGTATCGGTTGCATGAACTTAGAGCTAACGTAATAGACATTCATTCATATATCATTATATTGTTGTAATGACTATATGACTTCGATTTTGGTCCAAACTTACTGTTTTAATTTAAACCTATGAACTCACCAGCTTTTAGCTGACCTTTTAGCATATTTTCTCAGGTACTTAATTTGTGATCATGGATGCAAGGCAAGAGGTGGTAAATGGTCGTAGAAATATCTAAAGAAGTGTTTTTACTCAAATGATGTTTATAAATTGGGACCACTAAACTTTTGGGATGTGCCCATTTATTCGAAACAATGTTGTAAGATTGTCACACCCCCAAATTACCTGTTTTGCAGCGGAATGGAATTCCTGGGGATTGACTGTCATAGCATCACAGTTACAGATATATTGAACGACCTAAAGTGTAGTTTGGAAAATACATCATTTGATTTAATAAAATAATCAGAGTTTACAAAGTGTAGGTCCCAAATGAAAATCAACTTGTGCGGAAATAAATTTGTTACAAGCCAAACGATGTTTTAAAGTTTATAAAACCCAAGTGAGACGCGTCGTCTCCGCGACTCTATGATATGTCCACATGCATGCCATGAAGTGAATGCCTTAGATACCTGAGATAAAACATGCTAAAAAGTATCAACACAAAGGTTGAGTGAGTTCACAGAGTTTGTGTTGAAATGTAAAGCCTTTCAAAATCGTTTATGCAGCAAAGGCATTGTAAATCCACTCAGTCCCAAGTTCCGTCCATACAAAACTTGCAACCTGTGTGTTTACAACCCATTGCCAAAATATATATAGTTTATGTTCAAATGCATGATGTCAAATGAATTCACATAATAGTAGATAACTTAATGTATTAATATTCAATTGATATAACACGTATGAGTGTTGTTTCAAATAATTCCAAGACCATTAGTTCATGATTATACCAAGACATTTAGTTCAATGATTATACCAAGACATTTAGTTCAATGATTATCCCAAGACATTTAGCTCAATGATTATCCCAAGACATTTAGCTCAATGATTATCCCAGGACATTTAGCTCAATAATTGATGATATAGAATATGACTAAACATTCAGTTCAGATAAACATATAGTTGCAAATAATCATGAATGTCATAAAAATAGTTGAGCATGTATCTCCCCCAATAGTAGTATAAAAACAATTGAAAATGGGGCTATGGAACTCACCTGTTGCAATGACTATAATGACAAAAGTGGATACACCAAATTGTAGCGTGAATCTCTAACTTGACCTATTATGAATGATATGGTATGTAATAAGTCATGATGTAATGTTACGCATGCAATTCGGATGATATCTATACCACTTATGAATTTTTGAAAATAATATTTCTCGTCGAGAAATAATCTTTTAACGTCTTGACCATTTTTAAATTACTCCAAATGTATTTACATTGAAATGATATCTTACGATAATCATTTAGTGATTTATTATGAAATTATAACTTTTCGTCGTAAAATAATGTCGTTGAAATTTCCATGAAAGTGACTAAACGGCCTCGAAAAACTAGTCGTAAAATGGTGTACGTCGAGTGTTAAGAAACAAACTCAACGGTTTTGGGAAGTTTGTATCATTGTCTCAAAGTTTTAGTGTTTAAGTTTTCATCCTAGAGGTCTCGATCACGGAGAAAAATATAGGTAAAGTATGGTACTTGTGTCCAAAATATTGTTTAAGGATGCTTTTCGGCAAAATTTAAGTGACCGTATCTTATTCGTTACAACTCCGCTTGACAAACGGTTTGACATTTTGAAAAATATGCTAGGCGAACTTACTTTTACAAGAAGACATCACTTTATAAAAAGTACTCCGTCATTGTTAAAAACGACCCTCAACATGGTCCTTGGTTGACGTAAAGTTTGTCTAATAGAAATATACTAATTTTTCTTATATAATAAAGTTACGGCAACTTGTTTAAAATGTGAATAACTTAGTCGTTATAAGTCTGTTTTCTACGCTCTTTATATCCACGGAATCGTGATAACATATACTAATATATTTTTGATAAGTCGACACATTTAGCAATGCTTAAGACTCATTTTTGACTCGTAAAAAGTCGAGACAGCATGCTGAATTTTCTGGAATTAATAGTTTTCGTCGTCAAACTTCAAAATAGCATAACGTTTTCGTTATAGCTCCATTTTAACCCGTTCAAGCGGCCACGTTTTCATTTTAAAGTATATTTTCCAAATATCTAGCCCAAAATATTTTGCTTACTGTCGAAAATTCCAGAATTTCAAAATAAGGACAGACCCTTAATTAGACTTGTCGAAATGAGTTTTTCTCGCGCAAAACCTATTCTAACCAATTCAAAACAACTCCGAAGCTATGCTAATCCTACCATACACCTTCTTAGGGTGTCATGGGTTCCTAGACATCACCAAGAGTGATAAATAACAAGGAGTAATTATAGGATGACAAATATATATATAACTCTTAAAATCAATGAAAAAGTGGTATAAACATCCATGAGACTTGCATGTTTTCTCAAATATGATGAAATGACCATAAAAATAAATATGAAATATGATGATGAATATGGATGCTTACTAGTAACTTGATGAGGTTTAAGAGAACAAAGGATTTTTCCTAATCACCCAAGGTTTTTATTTCAAATCCTTGATAAAGAGTGAATCTAGAGTATGATTAACTTGGTTAGAAAAATTTATGATGATCTCTTCTTGGTCTCCATGGTGGCCGGTTTTGTGAGGAAGAGAGGAAACAAATGGTTTGATTTTCACCTTTGATCTTTTTGTGTATGTGTTGTGTATGAGGTATAATATGATTATACTTGTGTAGATATTTTGCATCTAAATGACTCACCCCTTATGGTGGTCGACATGTATGAAAGAAAAAAATAAAATGAATCACTTACTTGTATAATATGATGTATAAGTATAATTATATGTAAGTTACTTGAAGACATGTGGTAAATTGTATACACATTTGAGTATTTAGGGTAGCGTTAGATAAAAATAACTTTTAACGGGTCAAGATAAAATACATTGAGGTCATAAAAATTATTAAAATACATTTCTTGTAAAAGTTGAGTGAAATAATAATTATCGGGTTGAATTTACGAAAACCGTCGTAATTATATAAACATAACAATTTATATACAAAATAAATTGAAAACTTCGGGTAAATTAATAATATAATTTTTATTGTCTTAATATGAGTATAAAAATATATTAGGAATATTTTTGGAAGTGTCGGATCAAATGTTCAAAATAATTAATTACGCGATAGCGTTTATTTAATAGAAAAATAAACGTTTAATTGAAAAATGCAAATCCGTGCATGAACCGATATGAAATGATGCTATTGATATGTAGACTAAACCTAGTCTATATGAATTGTCCTTGATGATATGTTCATGAATTCGCAGCTAAACCATTAAGGTTACGCGAACTTGATACTCGTAAACCTAGTTTACGATAAATGATAAATGATGAAGCATGAGTAATGTTTTGAAATATGACCTGAAAATACGAGTTGTCACATTCGCCCAACCAAAAAGGAATTCAGTCCCTGAATTCAGTTCGTGTTAGTCTATCGAATTTTTGAGTTTGTGATGAATAACGAGGGGAGAATACATGAAGAGATGTCGTTATGGTTATCGATGATTGAGAGCGTACAAAACATCATTGTAAAGAAAATATTGGATGAATGTCTCCGATGAGCATAACTTTGATTTTTATGAATATGTGAAAACCCTGCTTGCACTAAGACTTATAAATAACTGCTCCCAACATAACATGATCCCTCCAGAATTAGAAATAGTTAGCTAGGCTATGTATAATTAAGGAACGATATCCCTCCAGAATTAGACATAGTTAGCTAGGCTATGTATAATTAAGGAACGATAATGTGACGTTCGGTTTAGTTGTTATAACTCTCGATGTTTACAGAGATCTAAACCTTGTAAGTGATAACGAATTAGAAGGAAAAGAAAGTACGCTTAATGAGAATATTTTACAACGAGTGGTTTATCAAAAGTAGTACATCTTAAGTCATAAGATCCGAATACGATGGAAGACATAAACTTAGTACGACATAGTACATAAGGAAAATGAGACTGTTAGTTTCCGAACTTCTTCAGTCTTCCGCATTGTTGAGACCATGACAAGCTTCTCCTCCTTCTAATATGTATGCATTCCCATGAGCACCTTCAACTTGTTGACCTTGGTTTTGAGGACATTGATTTCGATAGTGTCCTTGCTCCCCGCATTCGTAACATGTAACTATGGTCTTGCCTCTACAATTCCTGGCATGGTGTCCTAGTTTTTGACACTTGTAGCACTTAACAGGGCAAAGACCCGAGTGATGATACTTACATCGATTACATAGTGGGTAGGTTCCAGCATAACCTCTGCCTTCTATTGGTGCAGCAACATAAACCATTGCAGTTTCTTTCCCTCTATTCTGTTGTTGATGATGATTAGTGTTACGGTTTTGGTTGTCGTTATCATAACCTTCCTGGTCATTTTCCCATTTCCTTTTATTGTTGCTAGTTTGGTTGTTGTTATGGTTATTGTTGATAATGTTTTCCCCCTTCACAACTTGAGCCATGAGTTTTTGAGTTATCCTAATAGTTTCTTCAATTGTTTGTGGATCGGAAGAAGTTACATCTCCTTGAATACATTGTGGAAGTCCTCCAATGAAATTTTCCAGTAGTTTCTCATTGTCCGAAACCATTTATGGACATAGTGCAGCCAATTCTTGAAACCTCCTGATGTAGGTCTCGATGTCATAACCAACAGTCACTAACTCATAAAATTCCGTTTCTAATTTCTTCACCTCCGTGCGTGGACAATACTTCTTTGTCAACAACCTCTTGAATTGATCCCACGTGAGCTTGTAAGCATTTTCGATACCAATAGGCTGCGCATACGAATTCCACCATGACATTGCGCCATCTAAGAGTGTACCAGTGGCGAACTTCACCTTGTAGTCATCTGGGCAATTGCATAGAAGAAACACAGACTCCATCTTCTCAAACCATCGAACCATAGCAGTGGCTCCTTCTGTGACTTTGAACTTTGTAGGATCACAGTTCTTAAAGTCCTTGTATGTACAATTTCGAAATCCAGACCCTCCTGCAGCTCCTGTAGCAGTAGCAAGTCTAGCAGCTTCAGCAGCAGCCGTGGCCTCAGCAGCAGCAGCTACCGTTGCTCGTTCTTTCTTTAGTGCCTCGGCTATACTATCCTCTATATACTTTTGGATAGCAGCTGGTGTCATTTCTGGTGCAGCTTTCTTTGGTGCCATAACTCTTCAAGATAAGAGGAAAGGTGAGACGTAGCAAAGTCCTATGTTAAGAATAAGTGCTCTAAAAAGATGTGATGTGAGGTGATAAGTTTGAGGTTACTTTTCAAAATAATCGACGGGTTCCCAAAAGATGGGTTATGAGATGTCGTAAGTGCTTCAAATGTATGATGGTCTAGTGACTTAGTGCGTGAATAACGTGTAACTCGACATGTTAGTGGTGAAACAAAGGAGTGAGAGTGACTTTGCCCTACTTAAAGGTTTATCTCGGCATTCGACGTTATCGGTGATGAATCAGCTGATATTAAAATTGTGATAGGGAATGACAAAGCATTCTCCACATTAGAATATGAGGAAATGATAATGGGATGGGTATTTAAAGGCATCTATGTGACAATCGATTTGAAATGAAAGTAAATAACTCGAAAAATGTACGTATAAACCGCATGTAAAGTGAACATGCACTTATGATGAAATGATAAGATGCTATAATGATGTAGTTATAGTCTAGGGTCAATGATGCAACCTAGTTCTCTATAACTGAAGCTCTGATGCCAATCTGTCACACCCCCAAATTACCTGTTTTGCAGCGGAATGGAATTCCTGGGGATTGACTGTCATAGCATCACAGTTACAGATATATTGAACGACCTAAAGTGTCGTTTGGAAAATACATCATTTGATTTAATAAAATAATCAGAGTTTACAAAGTGTAGGTCCCAAATGAAAATCAACTTGTGCGGAAATAAATTTGTTACAAGCCAAACGATGTTTTAAAGTTTATAAAACCCAAGTGAGACGCGTCGTCTCCGCGACTCTATGATATGTCCACATGCATGCCATGAAGTGAATGCCTTAGATACCTGAGATAAAACATGCTAAAAAGTGTCAACACAAAGGTTGAGTGAGTTCATAGAGTTTGTGTTGAAATGTAAAGCCTTTCAAAATCGTTTATGTAGCAAAGGCATTGTAAATCCACTCAGTCCCAAGTTCCGCCCATACAAAACTTGCAACCTGTGTGTTTACAACCCATTGCCAAAATATATATAGTTTATGTTCAAATGCATGATGTCAAATGAATTCACATAATAGTAGATAACTTAATGTATTAATATTCAATTGATATAACACGTATGAGTGTTGTTTCAAATAATTCCAAGACCATTAGTTCATGATTATACCAAGACATTTAGTTCAATGATTATACCAAGACATTTAGTTCAATGATTATCCCAAGACATTTAGCTCAATGATTATCCCAAGACATTTAGCTCAATGATTATCCCAAGACCTTTAGCTCAATGATTGATGATATAGAATATGACTAAACATTCAGTTCAGATAAACATATAGTTGCAAATAATCATGAATGTCATAAAAATAGTTGAGCATGTATCTCCCCCAAAAGTAGTATAAAAACAATTGAAAATGGGGCTATGGAACTCACCTGTTGTAATGATTATAATGACAAAAGTGGATACACCGAAATGTAGCGTGAATCTCTAACTTGACCTATTATGAATGATATGGTATGTAATAAGTCATGATGTAATGTTACGCATGCAATTCGGATGATATCTATACCACTTATGAATTTTTGAAAATAATATTTCTCGTCGAGAAATAATCTTTTAACGTCTTGACCATTTTTAAATTACTCCAAATGTATTTACATTGAAATGATATCCTACGATAATCATTTAGTGATTTATTATGAAATTATAACTTTTCGTCGTATAATAATGTCGTTGAAATTTCCATGAAAGTGACTAAACGGCCTCGAAAAACTAGTCGTAAAATGGTGTACGTCGAGTGTTAAGAAACAAACTCAACGGTTTTGGGAAGTTTGTATCATTGTCTCAAAGTTTTAGTGTTTAAGTTTTCATCCTAGAGGTCTCGATCATGGAGAAAAATATAGCTAAAGTATGGTACTTGTGTCCAAAATATTGTTTAAGGATGGTTTTCGGCAAAATTTAAGTGACCGTATCTTATTCGTGACAACTCCGCTTGACAAATGGTTTGACATTTTGAAAAATATGCTAGGCGAACTTACTTTTACTAGAAGACATCACTTTATAAAAAGTATTCCGTCATTGTTAAAAACGACCCTCAACATGGTCCTTGGTTCACGTAAAGTTTGTCTAATAGAAATATACTAATTTTTCTTATATAATAAAGTTACGGCAACTTGTTTAAAATGTGAATAACTTGGTCGTTATAAGTCTGTTTTCTACGTTCTTTATATCCACGGAATCGTTATAACATATACTAATATATTTTTGATAAGTCGACACATTTAGCAATGCTTAAGACTCATTTTTGACTCGTAAAAAGTCGAGACAGCATGCTGAATTTTTCTGGAATTAATAGTCGTCAAACTTCAAAATAGCATAACTTTTTCGTTATAGCTCCGTTTTAACCCGTTCAAGCGGCCACCTTTTCGTTTTAAAGTATATTTTCCAAATATCCAGCCCAAAATATTTTGCTTACTGTCGAAAATTCCAGAATTTCAAAATAAGGACAGACCCTTAATTAGACTTGTCGAAATGAGTTTTTCTCGCGCAAAACCTATTCTAACCAATTCAAAACAACTCCGAAGCTATTCTAATCCTACCATAAACCTTCTTAGGGTTTCATGGGTTCCTAGACATCACCAAGAGTGATAAATAACAAGGAGTAATTATAGGATGACAAATATATATATAACTCTTAAAATCAATGAAAAAGTGGTATAAACATCCATGAGACTTGCATGTTTTCTCAAATATGATGAAATGACCATAAAAATAAATATGAAATATGATGATGAATATGGATGCTTACTAGTAACTTGATGAGGTTTAAGAGAACAAAGGATTTTTCCTAATCACCCAAGGTTTTTATTTCAAATCCTTGATAAAGAGTGAATCTAGAGTATGAATAACTTGGTTAGAAATATTTATGATGATCCCTTCTTGGTCTCCATGGTGGCCGGTTTTGTGAGGAAGAGAGGAAACACATGGTTTTATTTTCACCTTTGATCTTTTTGTGTATGTGTTGTGTATGAGGTATAATATGATTATACTTGTGTAGATATTTTGCATCTAAATGACTCACCCCTTATGGTGGTCGACATGTATGAAAGAAAAAATAAAAATGAATCACTTACTTGTATAATATGATGTATAAGTATAATTATATGTAAGTTACTTGAAGACATGTGGTAAATTGTATACACATTTGAGTATTTAGGGTAACGTTAGATAAAAATAACTTTTAACGGGTCAAGATAAAATACATTGAGGTCATAAAAATTATAAAAATACATTTCTTGTAAAAGTTGAGTGAAATAATAATTATCGGGTTGAATTTACGAAAACCGTCGTAATTATATAAACATAACAATTTATATACAAAATATATTGAAAACATCGGGTAAATTAATAATATAATTTTTATAGTTTTAATATGAGTATAAAAATATATTAGGAATATTTTTGGAAGTGTCGGATCAAATGTTCAAAATAATTAATTACGCGATAGCGTTTATTTAATAGAAAAATAAACGTTTAATTGAAAAATGCAAATCCATGCATGAACCGATATGAAATGATGCTATTGATATGTAGACTAAACCTAGTCTATATGAAATATCCTTGATGATATGTTCATGAATTCGCAGCTAAACCATTAAGGTTACGCGAACTTGATACTTGTAAACCTAGTTTACGATAAATGATAAATGATGAAGCATGAGTAATGTTTTGAAATATGACCTGAAAATACGAGTTGTCACAAAGATAATATCTTAAAACCATTTTATAAAATCAATCGGAGTATGTAATCCGTTCTTTATTACTTGTGTTGTGATTCACCAATCCCGTAACGCTCCCAAATAACACGTATGCTTCCGCTAAACCAAATTTGGGGGTGTTACATCAGGTCTACCAAAATAATTGCGGCTAATGCCCATGTGCACCAAAAATTCCTCGGGGTAGGAATTGATGGGGATGCGATTGGTGTTTATTGTATGTGCATCCTCCGCACTGTAAGATCCAGGGAGGGGGCGCTCATCCGTTGGCAGTGAACCCTGGGTGTAGAAATCGAAGCGCGATGGAAAGCACGCATCATCGACCCAGAAAAATGTTTCTCTCCAATTCCTAAGCGCATCTAATTTTTCAGTATAACACTGAAGTCGCCCAGCGCGCTTAGCGAATGATACCCACCCGTTTGACCACGTTGTGTGGTAAAACGCGCGGAAAAGGTGGATGGTCGGGTTAATTGCCAGTAGTCGGCAATTAACGTCGAAGTTGGTGATTTTAGCTGCACCTATGCAGTGCAGCTGGGATATATGCAGACGGTAGTAGTTTAACACGTCGCTCAAAAATAAAGATATTGGCACACGTTGATTCACGAACTCGAAAAAACGCGTGTATACCCCTATTTTCCCTTCGGGAAGTCTGCAATTGAAGCCTTCGCACCCGGAACTACCGGATGCACCGCCAGGGGAATATAATAATCCGAAGCGAACTCTAGAAGTTCGTCCTCAGATATGTCGGATGTGAAATCAGATAAACCTCGGACCATGGTATCGTTTTTATATGCGCACGCGCGGTTACCTTTGGAATATCACAGTTTTCTTGCTGGAAAGTTGAAGCTTTTTTAATGGCGGAAATGCTTTTTTACTGTGATAATCACAGTAATAAGGAGGTGGACGGTTATATAAGTTTCTTCCTCCATGCGATGAACGCCACGTGGATCCCACTGTCTCTAATAGACTAGATAGGATTTGCTGATGTGACATGGTTACAGTTACTTTCCCCCGATTTACGAGGCATCCATTTTAAATATTATGTCTAGATACAACATGTATCTTTCAAGGCGGGATACCTTTTTGGCTTCTTTGCTACGCTTCGCAGTTTTTTATTGGCTGCAGTTATTAGTCTAGCATCCGCAGTTCGTCACTGCGCATACTAGACTGGGGGGACATGATGACGTATAGTCTATATTCGGGTCACGAACCCGACCAATGACCGATACTAGCGAGCCCAACACGAACTAGGCTACACCGATAAGTGTTTGGGCTCACGAAGGCCCAAACCCAAAGCTATTTATGGAATAGGATATCGGATATCTCCTAACTTTGGAGATAATTGTTTACCAACCGACTTAGGCGGGATACGCCGAAGATTGGGGAACACGAAACCTGTTAGGATCGTATATGTGGTTGATATGGTGATTCGGGAGGTCTTGGAAGATGGAAGAAAGCCATCTTCAAGTTAGAGAGAGAAACTAGAGAGAGAAGGGAGAATACTAGGTGTTTTATTAATGAAAGGTGAAAGATACACTAATGAGACTCACCCCTCCATGGAAGTATGGAGGGGTTTATATACCCAAACACATACATCTATGGGTAATTGACAAGCCCATGTGTTTAAGGTAACAAAGATAGAAATAGTAATCCCGTCAATGTCGTTCCATTTAGGAGTTAGGAGCGATTCCAACAATCTTCCCCCAATGGGATGACATAAGGGATTACTTACAACATTTACTACAAATATAGAAAATAAATAAAGAAAGGTCTTCATAAGCTCTTCAAGTGCTGAGGATGATGAAAGTTTACGCTCTTTGTCTTCTTCTGGTACCTTGACTTGAGAACCGTTTTCTTCACTTGTAGGCAAATGATGTAATATGCATATATTGGATTAACTTCCCCCCAATTCATGATGCATGTCTTTAGCAGCTTCTCCGTACAATCCTTTTTGGTGAAGTTTCTGAATCAGCTTCCCCCCAAACTGACAACCGTCTTCAGCAGATTCGAAGCTTTGATGTAGTGAACATTTCCTCTAACTTTTGAAATTTTCAGTACGCAGCGGAATTTGTATATGAGCAGTAAACCACCCAAGGTAAATCTGACTTGTTGCGGAAAATCCGTTCGGGGGTAACATCCAAGAAATCAATAAGATCTTCTCACATATATAGATGCTTCACACCAAACAAACCACGAAAGACGAAATGAAACGACTTCCCCCTGAATGTGGCGGTCTATCGGAATAATAGTTACCAGTGAATCTGCAATTACTCGATAAAATGACCGTGTGTGAGGCATCACAACATCATATTTAGGTAACTTCACACACGATAACTCTGTGAAAGTGAGACGATTACACCAACTTGAGAAATTTTCACCATAGATCGTCTCATTCTTCCCCCTGATTGAAGAAATTCATGAAGGGAAACGGGTTTTCGAAAAAAATCCAAAAACATCAAAGAAGCAAGGAACACCTATACTCTCTTCCCCTGATGTTTTCAATGAATCAGAATCATACACCACGTATGTTGATGATGAAATTAGAGACATCGAAACCATGTATGTTCAATTAATCGAACAAGTGTGAAGTACCATAAATATCTTGTGAGAATCAGCTGCTGATAAAACTTCTCTACTCGTGTATACTCTTCTCTGCTAACTCTTTACCGACCCCATTATCATTCTGACGGCTTTTTGTAGTGACTACTGATGGAGATAACCCAATATGACGAACTTGAGACTGAAGTAGTATAACCCAAACTTGTGACTTAAACTTGCACTATTGTCAGACGAAGAACCCTTTTTCTTAACTCCATCGAAAAAAGGTAAACTTAAAGTTTCTCAAATTATCCACACCTTAGTGTGACACTTGAGCACAACAACGTAACTCCTTAAAAGCGATAGTTATAAGCTGTGAGCACAACAACGTAACTCCTTACATCAGGTTCAACTAGATAACTTAAGTCTTTGTCATTCGTACCAGTTAAAACTCGAACAAGGATCTCGAAGAATCATGCATCCAACCAACCCCGATATCTTCAGATACTAAGTACACGCACCCATGAAATCCCACTTCAACCTCAAATAAATAATAGTGAATTCACTCCGTAGTCACATTTTGCGGTTAAATTACCAAATCTAGCATTTGTTAACGGTTTAAATGAACTTTGATAATGGTTTCCCGATTCTTGTCAAAAAATGCATCCCCGTGAAAATTTTATACCAGCCAAAAATACCACTCGTTTGATCAACTATTTTGCCAAAAATTAATACAATGTATTAACAAATACATTTGTAATCAAAATTTCAGCCCATAATGTACATATCGGATCCAACAGCCCAGAGCAATAGAGTTTTAATAGCCCATATATGATCCAATTTAGCCCTAACCATCGTGGCACATTAAAAGCCCATATCCAACCGGTTCAAACCCTAAATAAACTTACGGGTATATAAGAGAATAAATAATGGTTTTGTCTAAACCTAGTAATCATTTGTCTTAACCCTAAGCTAGAAAACACATCCGCCTACCACAATAATTTCTGCTATCATTCCAACTCACAAATCCAGATCTAAACTTATCTCAATAACCAATCCATCACATCTCAGCATATCACAATCAACTTCATCTAATCTCATTTTCACACTTTTCACAACTTTAGTCCGATTATGAAACCCTTTAATTGATTATTACAAACACCAAATCCTACCATACCTTTGATGTCTACGTTTTCTAATAACACAAACACAAGATGAATCGAGAAATGATTTTCTATCTTCAAGATACGTTCTTGTGGGTCTCGGGTAGTTTTTTTTTTTTTTTTTTTTTTTTTAATTATTTTTGATTGTAACGAACCAAAGATAGACAATAACATGATCGTTATTAGTCTATCTTTTAATTTTCGGACATTAATTGAAGTAATACTTCATAAAAAATTGGATCGATGACGATTAGTTTTATTTCATGTTAGACCGAGAATGGTCTTGATGTCTCACGAAATAAAATGAAGCTGAGATCTTGATGTTTATGGTTATGTATGAGTCGTGTATGTTGGGAAAGTGTGAAGATCGTTGTAAGCTCTTAGACGAGGTCTAATATTATATCTAGGAACACATAATAATGAAAGCGGAATATTCAAACATAGAATCAACATTATTATGAACAAGGTTTTTCATTATCATAAATAACTAACTAAATATAATAAAGATCAAAGACTTGATCTAACACTAACTAACTAAACCCTAGGCGTTTTCCCAAATCCCTACGCCTAGGTTCCCACACACACACACCTTTAGACGTCTACATCTTGTACGTACAATTAAACTAATGACCCTATGTCTCTTTATATACTAGAGACATCTAGGGTTTACAAGAGGAATCATAATACAATTAGGAAACTAAATATTCTTTTAAGCATATCTTCTAGAATCTTCCAAATCCTCCATCTTTTGTAGTTTCCCTTCTTGTCACTTTAAGTCCTTCATGTTTCATTCTTCTTGTTTTGTATCATCAAATCTATAATAGACCCAACAATCTTCCCCTATTTGATGATGACAAAACAAACACTATTCTTGTACGAACTTCCCTAGACGAAGTAGCAGAAGTTGAGATAATTAAATCTCACCATGAATGAAACAATCTTGTCTTCCCCTTAATCCATGCAATGCCACTCAAACATCTCTTCCCTTTTTTGTTATTATCCAAATAGGGAACGTATGCAAATAATGATCTTGACCACCACGAACCAGTATCATACTTCCAATCTAAGACTTCCAATGCTTCAAATCGCCCACCATTACGCATCATAAGAAAAATGGATCCAAAACAGTAGAAAACTTCAACTAGCAGTAGTAATAATGATCAACAGTAGTAAAAATCAAACACTTCCCCTTGAGTGATGCATGTATATCAATGATTCTTCAAAATCTGTAGGCTTTATGTAATGATTACTTGTGAAGAAAACCGAGTATAACGATTTTGATGAAGAAGTAGAATTTCCCAAACTTGTGTCTTAAATCTTGTACTATCCACGGAACTCCATACTTATATCCACCAAATATAAGTAGACCGCAATCCCTTGACAAGAATCCTCAACTAGTATGAGACACTGAGCACTACAATGTAACTCCTTTAAGTGATAGCCAATGTGTGCATAGAGCATCATAAGAAAAATCACACATTTCTAGATTCATCAAGCTAGATGATAAGAACACAAACCAAGTAATTCCAGTTCACCTTCAAATAAGTGATAAATAATCCTCTTCGTAATCAATTATTCAATGAATCAAATACAAGCCTTTTTTTAATCCTTTTAAGAACATAAATTTCTTCCTGTGTGTGTGAACCAAACAACCATTCTGTGTGTGTGTCATCCAAAAATCCATAACCATTATCACGCTCGACTTCCCCTTAAATCGAAAACCATATGAGAAAGAATCAGTACCTTGAGCAGTACTTTGGAGAGGAGCAATACTTTCATCCAATCAGCAGCAGTACATTAACAAATATGGACAGTAGTACGTTGACAAAATAATGAGCAGCAGTACTTTGCATAAATCAGCAGTACTTTCGAATTCCAAGCAGTACTTTCGTGTCCAAGCAGTACTTTGCTTGTAGGGGACCAATAACGCACAACAGTACTTTGAAAATACACAGCAGTACTTTCAGCAGTACTTTCACATAAAAGCTCAGATGGAAGATCCCTCCTCTGGAAAGTTAGATTGATATATAGAGAACATCCACCCAAAATTTCGTTACGATCCAACGGTTAACGAAAAAGTTATGATCGTTACAAAACAGTGCTGTAGTAACCTTGCGAATTTTCTGCAGCAGACTTCGACACTGAATAACTTTTGATTGAGAGCTCCGATTGACAATCCCTTCAGTGAGATTAAATATAGATATACCAAGAATGGTTCAAATTTTAGCCCGATCCAGCGGTTGAATAAAAAGTTATGCCTTCGGAAAGACTTTGCAGAAGTATTATGAATTTTTTACACTTAATTTTTCTTCCTTTTCTTCAAGAAAACCTTGTAGATCCCTAGATTTCACGAGCCCCAGGCTCTGATACCACATGTGAAGATCAAGATCGTTGTAAGCTCTTAGACGAGGTCTAATATTATATCTAGGAACACATAATAATGAAAGCGGAATATTAAAACATAGAATCAACATTATTATGAACAAGGTTTTTCATTATCATAAACTAACTAACTAAATATAATAAAGATCAAAGACTTGATCTAACACTAACTAACTAAACCCTAGGCGTTTTCCAAAATCCCTACACCTAGGTTCCCACACACACACACCTTTAGACGTCTACATCTTGTACGTACAATTAAACTAATGACCCTATGTCTCTTTATATACTAGAGACATCTAGGGTTATAAGAGGAATCATAATACAATTAGGAAACTAAATATTCTTTTAAGCATATCTTCTAGAATCTTCCAAATCCTCCATCTTTTGTAGTTTCCCTTCTTGTCACTTTAAGTCCTTAATGTTTCATTCTTCTTGTTTTGTATCATCAAATCTATAATAGACCCAACAGAAAGGTTTAGAATAGTAGATGATGGAGATGTTTGAATTTTTTATGATAGAGATGTATGGTGATGGGATATAGATAGTTTGTATGGTATATTGGTGTTGTCGAGGTCTATGATGTAAGATGGAGCTGAGGTCGAGTAGTCTTTTGGTATATGGAATGAGTTGTGGTCGTGGTCTTACAAGTTTATGCGTATCTTTTTCCATTTCATTTACCTTATGCGTAAACATACTTGCTTATGCGTAATATTGCTGTTTACGCGTAAACATGGTAAAGGTTTATGCGTAAGCATAGGCTTATGCGTAAATCTTACGCGTAACAATTTCTTCGCATAAGCCTTGATCAAACCTTCATTATGAATTGTTACGCGTGCAAACTTGTAAATAAATAAATCATAAGTCACGAAACCAATAATTTCACTAATAAGCTTAAACGTTCAATATGTTGTGTTAAATAAGTGATAACATAAACTTTAAAACTTAAAGTTAACTAACTCACGAAATTTATCGTGACGTCATTGGACTATTGAACAAACAAGTGACTTTGGACTCGTAACTATCATTGACATTGCACATTCAATAATTAGACAATAAAACCTTCTGTTGACTAACATTATGTCTTTCGATATGTTGGTTCTTTTGGCTAATGTTATTTCAGATCACGACATGGCTGCTCAAATGAATGTGGATGCACCAAATGTTCTCACCATTGCTGATATCTTCCCGCATGGCTATCCAATGAAGATTGGAAAGAACAATCTCAGAGTTGACTTTGAAACTCTCACCTGATCGGAATCTTCTTGTCTCATTGCAGTGGATATTCTAAAGAATCATCCCTATAAGAACATGCTCACCAACTCGCCACGTTCCGAGATCTACATACAGCAATTCTGGAATACAATGCGGATGGTCAAAGGTCAAAATGCTGTGACGGTGATGCTCAATCACAAGCAACTCACCATCACTCGCAGACTTACGGAAGTTCTCCTCATTCCGACATCATACCAACTGAATTCTCTGCGCACCTCTGAAGAGACAGTTCGCAATTCTTGATTAATATTGGGTACGACGAAGCCGGAGTAATCATAAAGCATTCTTATGTGGATTTAAAGAACATTCCTCAGTCTTGGAGAACCCTTTATATCATCATCACAAAATCCATTTCTGTCGTGGCAATATGAGCATCCCAAGCTCGTGGAACTGCAAATCTTTTGGGCTCTAATCAACATGAAGCACATCGAAGTTGAAGCTCTGATTTGGGATGACATGATGACAATCCTCAAAAAGCTTGGCTCAAAGATTCCCTACATAAGATATACTAAACTGATTGATCCGAGAGCACTTGGGTACAACCCTGACATCCCCAAAGAATCAATGACCCCGACAATCATGACATGTTGACTGAACCCACTCTAACAGTCAGATTTAAGGAGTCAACGACTAAGAAACAAGGTGCTGTGTTGCCGGATCATCTCCACACCAAGTAAAAACATCTAAAGAGGTCTTTTATTCGGGTTATAATGATAGGCTAAGGGTTAAGGGTATGGATAAGACATGGGAATGTATATGAAATTGGTGTTAAAATAAAAATGAAATCAAGTCTAATATCCGTGTTGCTAGCTACCAAACATTCCACGAACCAAATAAATGATTATAGCTTTGCTTTCCACTTTTACCTTTCCACAACTTTTTGCTTTGCCATGACAATTGTTCCATGAACATAGCACATTGGCTATTATTTTCATACTTTCAACACATAACTTTTTTTTTCATCACGCATGGCTCAATCAATCACATAGGATGTGGTACTCATAATCATTTGAACAATCTTCACTATCCAGGCGACTAGCAACCAACCGTTTAGACATTGATACAGGATAGGCTAAGGTTTAAAGTGTAAAATATTTTTGTATTTTCTGGGTGAAGCAAAAATGAAAGGGATGGCTCAGAGGGTGTAACTAGGGGTATCTAGTGCTAAAAATGAGCACTACAAATGGGTCCATGTGGGTGGTTAACTAGCCAATGCGGATAGCTAATATATCATTAGATGCAAAATGGAAGGCCATTTGGGTTAAATCCTAAGGTGCCTCTTTGTCACACGAATTTACTTATATCGCACGAATGCAATCTCACTGCGGTCTGGTAATGATTTACAAGAACAAGTTCTAGAATAAATAAAATCACCGGCACACTCATAGTAAACGATCCAAGCATAAAAGATGTATGCTATTTATGAAATAGGCTCAAATCCTCACAATTTAGTGGAAAGGGTATAAAATGTGCTAGCAAATGTTTATCGATCCCATAATGGATTGCAATAGTAATCGAAACACATCTCGAAGTTTCAAATATTACCAGTTTTACCAGTGGATTGATCCAGTTATTCTAACAGATAATCCTAATAGCATGAAAACAACTAGATCACAAGGGCAAACAAAATTTTAAATTTAAGCATAAAAACTCTAATTTTTCCTATTCACCCCCCCCACACTTAAGTTAGACATTGTCCTCAATGAAAAATGAACTTCAAAGTATAGAAATAGGGAAAATAGAGATGAAACCAGATATGTCAATGAGTTGTCATCTTAAAATCTTCCTTCATTCCTGGCGTCCACTGGAGAAATCATTACATGCACAATATCTTATAAACAAACAAAAGGTTTTATTAAAAGGTGGCACCCCCCACACTTAAGTTCAACCAAAGGTTAAGACTTTGGGGAGTGACCACAGAAAATCAAAACACACGGGTTGCCTCCCGAGAAGCGCTTGTTTTATTACCGAGTCATCAGCCTGACTCGAATCATCCCCGGGTTAGGATACTTTGACCATACGGTTCATATGGGGAATTTCAGCTCTTAAACGTTGAGGGTATGGGATCTTTGGTTTGTACTCCATAATAGATGGGAATACATTTGATTCTTTTGGTTTGACCATGTTATAGTCTCTTTTCGTTATTTCGAACGTTTGGTCAATTTCATTAGAAATGAGGACAGGTGGCGGCTCTTTTTGATTTTTCAAAGGGTCATTGGACTTTCCACTCCCAGTGAATATGGCATCCACATTCTCAAGGTGAGTTGTAGGAGGTGGCTTAGTCCTTTGATTTAAAGAAACTGGATTTTGTGGCTCATACCATTTGTCTATCTTTCTTTCTAGTTCTCCATTCCAGTTGTCACCAGTTTTGTTGAAATTTTTATCATCAATAGGATTTGGAAATACATTGTGTTCAGGACCTTTTAATTGAGTCATTGGGATGTGCATGGGGCAATCCTCAAGAAAAGGTGATACGGTTGGTGAGTTAGACATGATTCGGTTCAGATTTGGCGTGGTTGGAATGTGCTTGGTCTCGTCCTCTTCGATAAATTCATCCTCAACCTTATCGTTTTCGCTTTGAATTGAGGGTGGTTCGTTGAAAAATTCATGTCTCGAGTTGGAATCTGTAGTGTAAGGAAGAGATACAGCATGATGGACTTTTTGTTCCTTACTTAATCTTTCTATCCTCCTCTCCAAGTCTTGGCTTATCGCTTGTTGGTTCCTTCTTCCTTGATCGACTTTATATTCCAATTCCACCAACAGGTTCATCATATTCTCATTGGCTTTTGTTTGACTGACCATCCACTCTCTCATCATCTCCTCTGGTGAGGTTTTAGGTGTATTGAAATGTTGTGATGGATGTGGTATTGTATTCCATGGCTGATATCGAGGATATGTATGGGTTGGTTTGTGGTATGGAAAGGAGTACGAATTTCTGGAATTTTGGTCATAATATCTGCCGTGATATCCTGGGTAATATCCTTCATGTTGGGCATGGTTTGCTTCCATGGGATCACACATCGGCGTGTCATGCTCGGCATCGTGGTGATTATTTCGCAGTTCCATTATCTCCCTCCGTATGCTTATGAATTGGGTATCGATGTTTGTGGAGAGAGCTTCTAATTTCTCGATCAATGAGGCATGATCGGTATTGATGTTGCTTCCACCGGCGGAAACAACGATATTCGGATTGGAATCGTTCGAGAAACCACTACTTGTGAAGATAGCGTTGACATACTCATTTCTTGTTTGTGGTGGACGGTACATCTTATCATTTGATGGTTTTGGGTTGGATTGGGTATTACTTGGTAATGAACCAGATGGTCTAGAGGAATGTTGGTGGAAAATCGCCAAATTTGTTTTCAAGATCTTGGATAGATGCTTGATGATTTTTACGTCCTTTCAACTTTGGCTTTGAGATTGAAAAATTAATTTTTGATAAAATCATTTGCGATTTTGGCGACGCAATTCTCTCATGGTTTTCTCGAATTTGGTTTCTTCCATCTTTTGTGGGGTTTTGTGGTGGTGGATCGTCAGTTCGTGGTTGAGAATCACGATTGTCATCCCTTGGTCGGCGATCTTGCCAATTTTCAGAATTTCGACCATAATAATTACTACGATATCCTCCTCCACAGTATCCTCCTTGAGTGTAACTTGCTTCTCCTTCCTTCGGTCCACCCATAGGTTTATCGTCGCACTCGGACGATGGATGATTTCCTCCACAATTGTTGCATCCATCTCGCATTTCCTTCATTTCATCTTTGATATCTTTGTACTGCGAGTCGATTTTTGAGGTTTACGCTTCCATCTTCTCCATGAGTTTTGAAGCATCGGTGTTTTTGACAAAAGCAACAGTTTTTCGAAGAGGTTTGGTTTTGGAATCTTTTGACCAATCAAGTTTGAGAAGTACTCGATCTTCGAGCAATTGATGGGCATCGTTGGGAGTCTTATAGAGAAAAATTCCTCCAGCATCAAGGATGCCTTGAGAGATTTCATCTAGTCCATGGTAAAAAATTTGGATAATGGTTCCTTTTGATAGTCCATGTCCATGACAACTACGGAGCAAATCTTTCATTCGAAGCCAAGCTTCGACAAGTGATTCGCTTGGGTTTTGGTTGAAAGCACGAATTTCTCCCATTAATCGATCAAACATGGCAGGTGGAAAGAATTGGCTTACAAAAGCTTGCCTCATCTCCTCCCAAGTATTGATGATTCATGGGGTTAATTCATTGTACCATACTTTAGCAACTCCGGCGAGTGATGATGGGAAAATTTTGAGTTTGATGGCATTGACATCGGTGTCGCCATAACGAAACATGCCGCAAATTTCGATGAATTCGGCAATGTGCTTATGCGGATCGGCCCGCACACGGCCATCGAATTGTCGGTCTTTGATCATAGAAAGGTGATGTCCCTTCACGGGGAAGTTGTCACCAAAATTGATAGTAACAATAGCACTTCCGGGAGTTGGTGCTACGGCTCGGTTGGTTCCCCACATGGGTTGATCGTCCGCCATGGGAAAAGGTAAACTGGTGAAAGGGTTGTAAACAACTTTGGCTTCTACGAGGTTATCAAATGGTGGGTTTGGTACTCTAGGTACACGATCTTCCAATGGTATGAAAAGTGTTCTTCTTCTTCATCGAATCAAACGTTCGGGGTTGGTAAGAGGTGTAATTGGTTCTATTCCTGCTTTCGAGTGTTCATACAATGTCCTAGAATCTGGCAATATCTAAACACACGAACAAACAACGAAAACAGTTTTTTATGGGTCAGAGAAGGTAACCGGATCGGTTGCGGGATGCGACCGATCGGTTAGACCAGTTGATTGATGGGTAAAATCGTAACCGATTCGGTTGAGGGGCAACCGGATCCGGTTAAGGTTTCTGAGAAAAATTTTTGGGTTGAATCGACTAAGGGAAATTCAAAAACTTGTTGAAACACAATCAAATCCCCGGCAGCAGCGCCAAAAACTTGATGTGCTCGGTTGGTGCAAGTTTTAAATTTATAAAACGTGAATTACCAATATTACCAATAACACATACGAGCAAGTATACTCGTCTGTTATAGCAAGGTTATGAAGGTAAGTCGGGATAGTTCGCAGGGATTTGAGTGAATCTAACCACAAGTTTGAATCAACAGAGTCTATCCAAAACATATAACATAGCAAATAGATATAACGAAATTCAAATGATTAAAAACTACACTTGCTTAAACTAGTTTCATATCATAGATTAATGTGATTGTGTTAACCTCTTAACATGTTGGTTATGATAATTAGTTGGTTTACTAATCTATTGTTCTTACAAGTTAAACCATGATCAAGAGTTTAGTTTATAAAAACAAGCATTAAGTTTAACCAATCAATTCAAGATCAATTCAAGTTTCATAAGTCTACATACATAAACTTAAACACAAAAACATCCACTTGTTCATCAAATTGCTTAAGAAATGGTCAATACAAAAGGTAACCAATCATAGACAAAAGGCTACAATTGATTCTCAACAACTAATCTTACGACCTTTTAGATGTTTCCAACCAATCCAATTCGATAATCAAAAAGCGTTTCTATTACAACCACACATTAGCTCCTTTGTATAATCAAGAATAATGGGAAAAAACAATCATCCATAGACAAAATGATTATGACTAGTTGAATAACAATAAGTTCTTTCGACCTCAACGATTACTATCAATTAGCCAAACTTGATTAACAAATGTCACTATGAAACTTTAGCACAATTGGATCTTAGAATCAACTTGAAATTGAATTAAAATATGTTAACACAATCACTAACTAATCATATGATAATCAACATCATTTAAGCAAGTGCATAAAGAAACTAGCCACTCATAGCAAACATGAACATAAACTCAGAACTTTGAACATTAGAAAACATGATTGAAAGTCTTACAATGCTTGGAATAAGATTACAAATGGTGTAGTAATGATTCCCAAAGTATTGGGGTAGACTTCTTGGTGGTTTGGCCTCCAAATGTTGAACTTCTGGAACTCCAAACTTCTCTGGACTTCTAAGGACGAATTATGAGAGCTTAAAGCTTTGTTTGATAAGTAGAGAGATTTGTATTTGAGGGGTGTCTCATATGCTCACAATTAGCCTCTATTTATACTAATTCCAAAGCCTAGGGTATTAATTGCTGAACTTGGCCTCCAAGGAGTAAGGAAGGGACTAGAATACACCAAGAGAAGGTCCTAGAATCGTTTGGATGCAAAGGGAAAGCTTAGTGATGAAGATTTGGCAACTGCAGCTTCTCCAACCGAATCGGTTATACGACCAACCGATCCGGTTGGTCTTCTACAAAGATGGCCAACCGATCCGGTTGCGGGTTATGACCGACCGGTTGGTAATGGTCATAATGTTGTTTCTGGCCGTTTTCCAACCGATCCGGTTACAGTTGTAACCGATCCGGTTGGATTCTCTGAGTTATGGAAACTTGATCTTTTATTCTCTTTATCTTGTAGAACTTGGTTCTTCAATCACTATGGTCTTCAAAGGTCCTTGAGATATTGATTTTAGACTTACTGAAACGGGAATCTTCATTTTGCTGAACATTTCTTTATTTTCCTTCCGTTTCCCTGCACTTGGTTATAAACACTAGACAAATATCTTTTAATGCGTTTAAGCATTATAATCACACAAATATAACCAAATAACAGATATAAAATCACACATAACGCTACTAAAAACATGCACAATCTGAGCGTTATCAGTACTGCATCAGATGAAGAAACTTTCTACTCTGAAACTGCTAAAGATGACACTACAACGGTATCTAAACCTCCTAGTCCTCCAGCTGACGAAGGAAAAGGGAAGAATCCAGTACTTGTGCCTTATGAAGAAAGCTCAGATGAAGAGCAACCGGATACATCATACAGGAAGAAGTTCAAATTCCTTAGACTCCAACACGTTGCAAAAGAATTTGCAAAAGATCAAATGGGTGGCCCCGGAGGATCAAGTGGTGGAGTTCAACCTACACCAAATCCCGATGCGGTTAATCGACCCGATAAAGGATCTGGTGCCACCACTTTGGTACAACAACAAACATGTGTGGAGGCACTCTTGAGTATGACTTTGAAGAACCAGAAAAGGAAAAGACGAAAGACTTACGGTGATGAAACAAAGCTGATGATACTACTAAGTGGAAAAGATGATGGCCTTGATTATGATAAGCTTCTTCTAGACAGTCCAACACGTCCCAAGGAGAAAACCTCGGAACCTCCTAAGGACCCCGAGTCTCCTCATGTATCTTCGTCATCAGATTCTTCTTCTCATTCTTCACCACCACCATCAAAAAGAACAACCAAATCATCATCCAAATCATTGAAGAAGCCAACTGCATCTTGGATGTCTCATGCAAAGTCTCGAATCGTTAAAGCTGTCAAACAGGTCAGAGAGAAAAATATTACGAAGAAGAAGTTAGATTTTCTTGTGACCAAATACATATCTTCATGATGAGCAAGACGAGATGAAAGTTGAAAGGAGTATGTCGAGCTCATGAAAGATGATCTTCAAGGGAGCATGGATGAGATGATCAAAGGATACTCTCACAAGTTCCTTATGGAGGTCGTTCCTAAACTGACAAAGGAGATGTATACCAGACAACTTTATCCGAATCTCTTACACCTAGCCAAGCAAGCCATGAAATCAACTCCAATGAATTTGAGCATCAATCCAGTTGAATCCACAATCTTCTCAGATGATGAATTGGTGAACCGGCTAGTAGCTCAAATGTCGAAACGCTCTGCAACGTTTTCCTCCCACAAAGCTAAATTGTTTGAAGCATTGCTGGAATACCAACTCAGTCAGAGCATTGAGAAGAAGCTGTAAGGCCTAAACGTTCACGAGGCGGCGAAGACAAAGATCAGGATAAGGATAACGAGCCCAAATGCAGCGAAGAAGTACGGTGAATCATCCTCCATTCAATTATTCAATGCAGGCGTCCACCCCAAAGGACTCGGCTCAACAACGATCCCCTCCTCGCTCTTCAACTGAAAAACCTCAAGATTTTGAGACACCACCCCAGCACTTCACCGGTGATCACTTTGAGTATACGGGTGGTGGCGATGAAATCACTGAGCCACAACAACAACCCATCTCTCCTGACACAGCTAAGAAACCAGAATCTTCAACCAAGCCAAAGAAAAAGAAGAAAAAGGCGCCTATGATTGGCGTGCTTATCATGGTGGAGCGAGGATGATACTGAATTTGAATGGTTCTCGAAGCTTGTTGATTCCACTCCTACCCATCTGAAGGTCAAGAGGTTCGAATGTAGTACATTGGAGCATCGAAACTCTGCAAGAAAAATTCCGTGTGAAAAAGATGACGAAATCCGAGTTGAAGCGAATCAAGAATGAAGCATTTCAACTGCTAAAAGGCAGCTCGGAAAGTGCTATTGAAGTCGAGTAACACCTTGATAATATAGCACGAGCCATGTCTAACAATATGAATTGGCTCAACCCAGAAGCAAACATCGACTTCACCAAACGGGACAATCCTCCATATTACACCGACTGGTCGAAACCTCTACCAACAATTGGCCAACCAGATCAGCCTAGAATTCCATTCAGATATTTCTTCAACAAAGACTTGGAATTTCTTCTTCACGGTGGCGATGGTTCAAGGAAATACGCTACATCACTAACACTTCCATTCCCGGCAGCCATATACTCTAACTGTATAGCCATCTAGGAAAGACCTAACCACATGTTCTCCAACAATGTGGAAGAGTATGACCGTGATGCACTGTATGCGATTCACCATTGGCCGGAAAGCCGAAGAATCTACTACAGAAGCTGCCAGGTTCAGAATTCTCAACATGAAGTGTTCAGTACTAAGAGTATCGTTGCCATCAAACATGTTGATCTTTCATCTAAATGGGACTACACTTTCCTCAAGAATATTGTGGTCAAAAGGCAAGACGAAAGGGATTATGCATTCTCTGAAGCGGACTTTGAGAATTTGTCTATCAACGACATTGAAGACATGTACCTTGCCAAAGTACAGGGTCGCATGAGACAATTTTCAACTGAAGTACAACGTGAATTCATCAAGTCCTTGCTTATCTTCATCAGACACATAGTCATCAGAGAACATGTAGAAGATCTCCAGCTTGCTGTTGAATCATATCAGACCCGTGTCAACTTCACTCCACCTCAGCTAAATCTTCCCGACATTAACCAGCTTTCACAATACACACTCATCAAACAACCATTCAGAGTGGTTTACATTAGTGAAACACTACGCAACTGCTTGATGGCGTGTAGAGATCTTCACAAGTTTGGGGATCACACATTGAAGAAGGTTAGGGACGGATTAGCTTATAGGTTGAAGGATATTCATGAAGGAATTGGGTCTAAAAAGCGATGGAATTTTAAGGAAAGACGGGATGTGAAGAGAATCATCACCATGATTGATGAAAGGTTGTATCGAAGGGATCAGTTTAGAATGCTGGAAAGCTTTGTAGGCGGTCATCCCAGGATTGATCTTGCCGGCTATCAACGCCCAGTTCGCATTCCTAGAAACATTGATGGACTTCTTGGTACCCCTTGAACTGCTTCTATTTCATAATATTTTGGATGTGTGATGTTTTATATGTCAATGGCTTGTGCACACATTACAGTGTACAACCCGCACTTGTCAAGAAAGGACCCGTAGTACGGCGCGATTGCCACAATCCTATAAAAAGGAGTGAAAGCTTCTTACTTTTGAGTAAAACCTATCAAACCTTTCTCTTTTCAAGGTTTTGCTCAAAAGAACAAGTACTCCCCCTTATGATTTTCAAAACCTCAACCGTTTATATCACTTGTTGAGGGGGAGTATTTGACTTACTAATTTTGTTCACAAATTGTTCACAGTGGTCACTCTTCCCGCAACACTCGAAATGGTCATATTTATTCTCAACTTTTTAAAAATAACATTTTATATGCCATTTTTGAGGGGGAGAAAATTATGTGATAAGAAATATGTTGTGTAAAAGCAAATGAATCTTTGTGCTATAGACTTAACCAACGAATTGACGATACTTAACTGTTAGTAACTCGAAAAGACTTGTCCGGGACGGGTAATAATTTCAAGCTAGTTCGCTAGTGAGGTAAACGTGTCTCGCAAAGGACTTGTCCGAGTAGAATGTACCATTCGAGAAACTCTTGGTAGACATGATCTTTGACGGGTTTGACAACCTTTCGAGGTTTGTCTACACCTTCAAGATAGTTATTAGAGCTAGTTGTCACCTAAAAGCTGACAATGTCACTCTTTAACTATTCAAGCGTAACGTGTCTCATGCGGGGATTGTCTATCTTGAGTCAATCAATTCAAAAGTGCGCGCTCTTCTCTCACCGTGCAAATTTCTGACACTTAAGCACGTGTGGAGGGGGAGTATTTATGCTAAAAGATAAAACTCTCAAAGTGGTTCAAAATGTTTTTCATTCACAAACACTACGAGAGATTTTCTTGAAAATGGTTTTATGGCAATGGAGTTATAAGGTGATTAAGGTTAGGAATAACCGTCCTATGATCTGCCAGAGCCGGAGGGATCTACCCAAGGACACTACAAATAGTTAGAATTAGAAGTCCTTAGGCATGATTATAAAAAGGAGAAATTGAGAATCAGAGAAAGAAGGAGTTGGAGAATTATAAAGAAATGCAAAGAAAAGGGTGAAAAGGAATAGCCCTCCAAATTATTCAACTTAGGGCAGACACCGGGTTCAATTCATATGCTACTGGTTGTCACTAGATGACACCGGTATTGAAGATTAAAAGTCGTCATGGACCCAGTGACGCATGCACTAAACCTTCTTAGCCACTCAAGTTTCTCTCAACAGAAGCTTGTTTCATTCTCACAGGGAACCCTACGTAATCTATTGGCTTGCTCTTAGAGATTGCTGGTATTGAAGAAGGAGACCCTCTCCCAAGTCTCCGCTCAGGAAAACCAAAACGCACTATTGAGTCTAGAGCCACGAGATTCATCAAAAGATCTCTTAGGTACACTTGACATTTCATCACTTGATGTTCAACAATAAGAACATCAATGGTACGTTATCGAGTCCTTCAAAGATCTTAGCAATCTGTCGAGAACATTTATGAGAGGTTCACAATTGTGATCCTCAGTGATAGAACGGAAACTCCTGCCAGGATCAACATCAAATAGCCCTGACAGCAGGTCACTTCGGTAACTCCCCGTGGATTACGCTTAGTGTGTCTCAAACGGTCTACAGTCGTGAGGTGATGCTTCGGTATACCTCGGCGACTCATCAACAAGTAGATGTACTTGATTTTATCGTGTTATCTCACTTGTGGGACTCCGGTTGAGAGCGGCCTTTGTGAGAATTAGAGTTGTGTTTTCACACTATGCTGTTAACACTCTCGAAGTTCAAACTTGTAAGTGCCGGTATCCGCTTATTACTAACTGTTTTCATGTTTTCCTCTTACGGAAGCTCTAGAGTAGAACGATCGTGCAGATTCTTCACATGCTCATGCCAACATCATCACTAATGGAAGTTCTAACTAAAGCAACACAAAAGTCAGATTGATTCTTCGTCAAACCAAAGAATCTACAAAGTTAAAGACTTAAAGAACTTCATCAGTACTGAAATCCAACGTCAAAGAGCGTGTGAGCATGTTGAAGAATGACGTGGAGACACTGGAGCAACGAAGCTGACATGAGGCAGACTTGATGTAGACAACAACAACATACTATCACTTTCATCACAAAAGAACAAAGAACAAAGATAACTATGACGTCAAACCAGAACTGTTTAAAGAAAACAATTTCTCTACACCGGGGAGATTGTTCAAATCAAGGCAATTCTTCTCACAAATAAGAAGAATGTCAGAAGACGTCAAAGCTACTATTACATCAACCCCTTCACCGTTCATATTCATTCATCACCAACACTTAGGGGGAGATTCTTGGAATCACTCCTAAACCTAATTCAAGTGTTAGTGACTCATATGTAATAGTTAGCTTAATATGGCCTTTATGTTAGTAATTAGCCTTAGGCTTATGTAGAAGGCCCATAAGCCTAGGCCTAGTCCAATAAGGAAAAGGATGGGAACTAGGAGTGTTGCCCTAGCTTCCCTCCTATAAATACCTCGTTATAACCCTCACTTGAGGGTTGGTTGTTCAATTTATCTCTTTCACTCACGTCTCTACACATAACCGTATTATTACTTTGTGTGTGTGTGTTTGTATATTGTTCAACCGACTCTATCTCCTCTCTATTTCTTGTATTGATGCTTGTGTTGTAAAACTAGTGACCTAACAGTTTTAAAGTTTTAAATTTCGTGAGTTAGTTAACTTTAAGTTTTAAAGTTTATGTTATCACTTATTTAACACAACATATTGAACGTTTAAGCTTATTAGTGACATTATTGGTTTCGTGACGTTATGATTTATTTATTTACAAGTTTGCACGCGTAACAATTCATAATGAAGGTTTGATCAAGACTTATGCGTAGAAATGGTAGCTTATGCGCGTGGCAAGGAGGAAGTATACGCGTAGGCTCAAGCTTATGCGTAGGATCCTTACTTACGCGTAGGAAAAGGGGACCTTATGCGTAAAGCTTATGCGTAGGCGTATATGAAACCTTACGCGTAAGGCTTACTCGTAAGAGTAGACCTTATGCGCAGAGGTTACTATTTACGCATATCCTTCACGGAGGATACGTAGTCCCTTTGTAGAACCTTACGCGTAAACGCTACGTGTAAGATTTCTCTTACGCATAACTTGCTACGCGTAAGGTGATCCTTATGCGTAGATGTATAACAACCTTGATTCTCGAGTTTTACGGTAGCAAGCCTCGAAATAACATCACCATAACATCAATATTAACATTAACATTCATTCTACAATAGATCATGGCATGAAAGCATATCAAACAGTTCTAGCGTAAAAAGTCTTACGCGTAGACCAAAACCCTAATTGTTCAAGGATTACGCGTAAGATTTTTAGCCATAGGATTTGAACCAAAGTGTTTCTGGGAGGTCTAAGAAGCATATAGAGTATGTTTATCCAAGTTTTAACATCGAAAGTGTCAAGAATCAAAAATACCCAAACCATATGAACATAAACCCTAATTTTCCAATTTTGAATCATTAGTGCTTATGGGTAGTTTCTGGGCTTAGATATGATTAATTCAACTTGAAAACAACCTTATACAACTACCTTTATCACCAAAAAAGTGCTCATTTGAAAACACCCAAATTAACGCATAAACCCTAGTTTTTCAAAATCAATCAATTCGTGTTTCTGGGTGCATTTTGAGGATAAAAAATATATCATTGATGTTATTAAAACGTTTTGACACTATCCTTTTAATCACAAACACACACCAATGATTGTGTGTTCATATGCTTATGCGTAGAACACATAATCATACATATCTCGCGTTTTAGCCGTTGGATTTGCATAAAAATCAAAACCCTTGCTTAAAATTACGTTTAGATTATGAAAACACTTACAATATGATGATCAAAAACACAAATTTGTTGAACGATTTTTGTGCGTAGGATTTGTTTGGTTATGAGTAATAAATGTAAGGTGAAAGGTTAGGTGAGGGAGTTTTATTAAAAGATAGTTTGAGCTTTTGGCGGTTTTAGTCCCTCCACCTTTTCCATTTTCATCCAAAGCCTTTTAACTTCCATTTTGGTTACCCAACGAAGAATGTTTGGAAATAACTTTGACGACACTCCCCCTCGACTTAAGAAATAGTGAAAGGTTATAAGTTTTAGTCCGAGGAGTGTCATTTGAACCAGAAAATTTACCACCATTGATAAAAGAAACAACCGGGATAGGATAACATGCAAGTACACGGATGATTTGAAACAGTTAAGTAGTTATTTTCTCCCCCTCAACACTTGATCAGAAAAATACTGAATTTTGAAAGATTAGAGTGTTGACGGAAGAAATGTACTTGTCATGTTAAAAGAAATATAGATGGAAGAATATTTTTGTTTTATCGAGTTTTATATTTTTGTATTTTGTTTTTGAAAATATTTACAAAAGAGATTTTGGTGTTTGTGAGTTTTAAGATTGTTTTAGAGTTCATCCAATTCCTCTTGAGTCAAACACCTCATACCAATTCGGTGGACCAACTCATTAAACCTAGCAGGAGCTATGGCTTTGGTGAGTAGATGCCTTAATTGGTATCTACATACCCAAGCAGTATAATTCAACGCACTCTTACTGTTCCACGTGGTCCTTGATGAAATGATATCGAAGATCGATGTGCTTTGATTTTGAGTGTTGAGCGAGTTGCACGAGATCGCAATAGCACTCGATTATCAGGTACATCGGGATTACGTCAAATACGTAACCATAGTCTTTGAGTTGTGTTCTCATCCGATGACTTGAGTACAACAACGTGACATGGCTACATATTACGCCGGTTGATGATAGTGATGTACAATCATGCTTCTTCGATTGCCAGGACACCAGTTTATCACCAAGAAATTGTAGAGCTCTTGAAGTTCTTTTCCGTGAATCTAAGCATCCTACATGGCCAGCGTCTGAAAAAGTGATTAGTTCAAAACCAGAATCCTTCGGATACGGATCCCCAAATTAATGGTTCCCTTGATGGATCGGAGGATTCTTTTAGCCTCTGAGAGGTGGGTTTCAGGTTGGTCGCGACCGATAGGGAGCAAAGATAAGCGGCAAAGACAATATCGGTCTGTTTGGTACATTAGATACATGATAGACCCAATAATACTACGGTATTTGGTAGGGTCAACCAATTTCCCATGAAAATCAGCGTCCGGCTTCTTGGTATGTGCCATTGGTGTGGCATAAGTATCACTAGTATTCATTCGAATTTGTTGAATTTCAAGGGCATATTTGGGTGACTCAAGAAAATACCGCGACGGGTGATTGATGAACTTGCGGTCCTAGAAAGCGTAAGTTCACCCATCATGGACATTTCAAAATGTTTCTTCATTAGTTTTGCAAAAGCGATTGAGTACTTTTATGAGTTGACCCAAAAATGATGTCATCCACATAAATTTGAACAATTAAAATATGTTCCCCATGATATTGTATGAAAATAGTTGGATTGGTCAACGAACCTTTGGTAAAATTATTGACAAGGAGGAAAGATGATAGCTTATCATACCATGCCCGAGGAGCTTGTTTGAGACCATACTGAGCTTTGTTCAGTTTGTAGACATGGTTCGAAGCGGGATCAACGAATCCTTCCAGGTTGGTGACATAAATGTTTCTTTCGGTTGACCATTGAGAAAAGTAGTTTTGACGTCCATCCGAAAGGCGTTGTGTTCATATGAGGCTGCGGCAGCGAAATATCCGAACAACCTCAAGGCGAGCAGCCGAGGGCAAATGATTCTTCAAAGTCAATACCCTCTTCCCCATACGATAACCCTTAGCCACCGAGGCGTGACTTGTTTCTAATAACGTTCCCTTCAAAGACATCAATTTGTTTTCCAAATCCATTTTAGACCAATGGCGTAGACCCCTGTTGGTCTTTCAAGCAGTTCCCATACTTCAAGGCGTTTGAATTGGTTGAGTTCTTCTTGCATGGATTCAATCAAGTTATCTTTTGTCATGGCATCCTTAATGTTTTAGGCAGGATTGGCAGACGGTGAGTGCATAAATGCAATGTTCACCATCTGTGTGAAGGCGTTGTCTCGTAACGATTGGTTGATTCGGGTTGCCAATAATATTTTCTATAGGATTGTCTTTTGTCCATCGATGTGTAGAGGGTTGATGTTGGTATACATTGTGCAGATTTTGAGGATTCAAATGGCTTGTTGGAGATTCTGCGACATCAGTCGCGGCAGTTTCATTAGCAAGCGGGTTAAAAGCGCATTTGGATCAAAATCTGCGGGTGGGGGTACTTCATTGAGAACATCATCAGCGGTTCATCATTGTTAGGCGGTTTGTTCAATTTGTTGTGTTGGAGTCAACTGGTGGTGCTTCTTCAACAGTAGTTGTTGTAGCGGGTGCTCAGGTATAAGAGTAGTATCGGGTTGAGCAAGCGAGCTCATGGATACACACAGAACGCGTTCATCATATAGTCATTGAGCAGAGGAGCAAATAATCTTTCCATTTGTTGTGAGTGGTGAGGGCTTGTTCGGTGATGATGGGGTTGGGGAAGTTTAAGCGGTTGTGACGGGTTCCAAATTTATTATACTCGGAAGCCATTTCCGTAAGTTCATCAAAATGAGCATGAATCGTCTCCATAACCTCCTTTGTTACGCGATTCGGTTCGGAAACCTTTAGAATTATCAAAATATCAATAAAGACTCAATGTAAACTTTGGCTTTGAGCTTTCCAAAGTCATCACGATCATTATTCGGATAGCAAAGGGATCCAAATACATGAAAGTGTTTGAGATTCGGTTTTTTGTTGTGGACAAGCTCGAAAGGTGTTTTGTTGTGGCATTTTGTAATCATAGACGGTTTTGAGTATAGCATCACGATTGAATCTGACACGCCCACAAGTAATGGGAGTTTAGCATTAATTAACATTGTTCTTGCGGCTTCCACTAGCGTTAGGTTTAGATCTCCAACAACTTCTGTTTTGTTCGGTGTGCGTGCAATAGATGTCGATCTTTGAATTCCCACTTTCTCATAAAATTCACGAAGAGTTTTGTTAACAAATTCGTTCCTTTATGCATTCTTATTTGGCGGCGTGTTTGATTTGAACTTGTATTTTCGTGAGAAAGGTGATGATCATACGTGGAGCTTGGTCTTTGCTTGAAGAAAATGGGCGAGTCCAGTGAATAGTCATCAACAATTACTAAGATGTAGCGTTTGCGATTAATGCGTTTGCAGCGCATCGGGCCACACAAATCCATGTGAAGAAGATGAAGCATCTTTGAGAGGTATGTTCCACCTTTGAAGGAAAATGAGCACGAGTGCTTTTCACTTGTTACAAGCGAGCAAAGGTGATCTTTAGAATCAGGAAACTTGGGAGTCCTTCAACTAGTTTGTGTCGAGCAAGATTGGTTATGGTTTGAAAGTTTAAATGTGAGAAACTGACAGTTGCCATAGCGAGTTTTGTTGATGTTGCCTTTGAAAGTAAGCAGATGGGAGATGAAGCAACCATGTCTTGCATAGAGATTGTATAAAGACTAGAATTAGCGAGCAGTCATTAGATCAGTTTCCTTGTAGATCACGAATGAAACAAGTTTTCTCCCGAAAGCAACCTCCAATCTCCATCCGAACTGACCTACTAAGCAGTTGTGGTAGGGCCTTCCACATAATAAACCACCTGTAATTTCGATGTTCCCATTGATATAGTCTCAGTAGCCCATGATAGTGAAGTGATCATTCGAATTGCGATTGCCAATGAACTTTGCAATAAAGTTTGATAAAGTTTAAGATTGCTGTCATGTGTTAGGGGCATCCGCTATCAACAATCCAGAGAATGATCGTATCACACGCATTACACCTGGGCGACAAGGATGGAATAGAAGTAGATGTGGAACCGAAATGTTAGAGGGTTCTGGCGATTATAGTAGACATACGCATCAATAATTTTAGGCATCCATTTAAATCCTAGTGTGTTATATATCCATTTCTGCCATCTCCAACTAGTATTTGCTTTAGTCTTAGTGAAGGCACTAGGTGGTACTACATTCCTAGGAGGTGAAGCTGGAGCTCTGAGGGGCAACAATCGTTTCTTAGAATCTAAAGAGGCGTTTACCAAGCACGAGACTTAGAAAGATTAGTGGGCCTAGAGGTATTCGGTTCTTAGGATTAAAAGCGAGATATTAGCTTTAGCACACATTTGTCATGACAATCGAATTCATACTTTTACGACAAATAACACAAGGTGCATGATGAATATCAAAAGTACTTAAAAGGTTTAGCATTAGTTACATCACTATTTCTATTACATTTGCGGGCCTTAATATTATATAGTGGAAACAGCGTGAGTCTTATTCATAGTCCTAGGGTGTTCTTCTACTTGGCATTCTTTATTGTTCTTTTCTTATGTATAACTTCTATTCTTCTTGTATTTAGCTCTAACGTGAAGTGCGGACGTTTGGAAAAGGCAACTATTCTGTTTAGTAGAAGGAAGCACGTTAGCAACTTGTGATTTGGCAGTAGGGATTCTAGGTTAACGATTACTAAGTGTTCAGGTGCTATTCTCTTAATCACGGTGGCGGAAGTTGTTCATACTTTCCTAACATTTCTCTTAACTTGAAGATAGTGTGAAACAGATCTTGATTTTCGGACGAAGATTTCCAGCAAAATGCATAACTTCTTTAGTGTGTGCAAGATAATGATCAAGTTCGTTAGATGCTTCATCACGAGTCTTTTTGAGTAAATCAAATATGACACCATATTCCTTTTAACTTTTACAAGTTCTTGTTCATATTTTGAGATTTGACATTTGAAGACACGTTTTGATCATCGGTTGCTCAATTTTGGATGGAAGATTTTGCACGCATGGCCCAGGCGATTTTTGTTTTGATAAGCAAGTTGTTGATTATGAATATCTTTTTGACACCATTGAAGATGACGTTTTGCATTAAAGTTCGTTTGACAATGGTTCTTTTCAACTTTTAAAGACTCGATCGAAGCACATTATCGATGTTCTCAACAGTTACCACGAGAATCATATCGTGAGAGATATATATGTCGAGAAGCATATGACAAAGAATTCAATAACACATCATTATGGACATCACCGCAGATGACATCTTCAAAGTCGATGACATCTTTTTCTCAACATTTTCTTTTTTTACGTTTTAGAAATAGATGTTTAGTTTTCTCTAAAGCCTTCATCATTCAAGTTCCTTATGAAAGTCCGTTCCCCGAACAATGCACAATTTTCAAATTTTTAACATTTGGTAAAAGATTTTTAGAAAAATGTCTCTCGTTCTCGCAGCCAGAAATGATTGAAAATGTTGAACTTTGATTTCAGAATGATATTCTATCTCATGTTGTAAAGTTTGAGGTCAGCCATGAAAAGGTCAAAATATCTAAGAATTTTCGGATTTTAGAGTTTTGAGTTCTTCACTAATGGAAGGTAAAGGACCATAAGTTTGTGCATAATCTGGTTTGGGATTAACATTAGAAGACTCAGACGGTTTTATGATAATCCAGGTGTGTAGAAGAATCCGTTGGTGTGACGAAAGTGACGGGCTTTTGAATAGTTAAAGGTTTGTTGTATAAAACATGGTTTCTAATTTTGATGACTCGTCTTACGCATCTAATTCCTCTTGACGATGATATTCAACAACACTTTCATACTGAATTATCAATTTTATATTCTGCTGAAACTTCAGGATTTGGTTTGAATGCTTTGGTTGAAAGCTTAGGTTTGTAATCTGCAAGATTCGGTCCATAGCCATTTGGATTTGGTTTTAAAGTAAACTTTTCAATAGCTGTGACCGACTCACCATGTTTGTAAACAACAGTTTTAAACTCTTTAAGTTTGTTTTGCAAGCCAATAATTTCTTCAAGATGATCATCTATTCGTTTCGTTGAATGCTTTTTGTATCCAGAGAACTGTTTTTGACAAGTTAACAACTCAGCCTTAGCTTTTTGATTTTCCAAGGTGAGAGCGTTAATTTGCTTTTTATGTTCATGTTTCAGTTGTTCTATTTCTGACAGCAAAGCATTCTTCGAAGCGGCTAGATCATGCATCTGTCTCTCTAAATATTTTTCGTTTTGATGAGATTTAGCAAAGGCTGCTTCAAAACCTTTTTCACGTTTTTATTGAGTTTTGAAAAAGTTGAGTTGCTTTTGTAAACATTCAAAATCTTTTTTTAACAGTGCATTTTTACTTTTCAAGTCTGATTAATTGCTGACATTCTTCCACTATGGTTTGTTGGTCTTGTATTAAATGAGCAAAATCTGGATGAGGCAAAAGTTCGGCGTGTTCAACGTGAGTCACAACATGATCATTACTTAGATCCTCAAGTATAACCACGGGGTCAATTTGATTATCAAGGGAAACCATAAGGTCATCTTGATCGTCAAATATCACTACGGGGTCTAGTTGAAAATCGTCGGACTGAGATGTGGATGACTCATTTTGAACATTCTGAGCCTTGCCGGATGCAGACGTTGGCGGAGATATTGGTCGAGATGGAATATGGTTTGTTCGGGTACCTGAGACAAGCCATCAGTGTCATACACTGGGCCTGTGTCACTCATATGTAACTCATGCATGTTAGCCATCAACATAACAGCTGCATTGGCCTGCAAGTCCTCCATATCATCATCTGGGTCATTTGCCGCCAGAAACTTTCCTTCCTTGCCGCAACAGAGTTCCACCAGCTTCATCCTTAAGAGCCAAAAGAAAGCCTCCTTGTGATAAGCACCGCTCTAGTCCTGGCTTTGGGCATGCATTAGCCAGGTGTCCCCTCTCATTGCAATTGTAGCATCGAAGACCATTCAACCCATTCTGAGCATTTCCCTGTTCCACCACTTGAGCTCTGTTGTTATTCCTACCCAAAGCATTAAACCCTTGACCACCGCCCATCCGACGCACCATAACCACGATTCTCAACTTCAACTCGCCCATTGTTCACCTTGATTCCTTGTGTTAGATGAGGAACTAATACGATTGTTGGATTTGTTGGTATAACGGCTAAAAGCATTAGCAATCATAGCAAATTCTTGTTGCAATGCTTCAACGGATCGATTCCTCATTAGCTTCAATCGACAAGCTTGAGCATTGTTGTTGTTGTATGGAACCAATTGATTTTGAGATTGTTGCTATGAAGGATCATATGGTGTGATTGTAGCAGTTTGGTTGAGTTGCGGGTTGAGGAGAATAACTGCTTTGAGCATATAAGGCAAGTTGTTGATTTTCCGGATGTGTCGGTGGAGCAATTTGAGCACGGAGAATCCTTTCCCGATCAACTTCCTTTTCATAAGGCTTCAAGTAATCGCATAAACAATCCATGTAGAATGATGCATGTTCTTCGCTGACGGAGAAAAATGACATACTTTTCCCATTCAGACCAAGACTACTCAGAACTTAGTATTCACGCAATTTTGGCATGATGATGTTGTGTTTATCCAAATCATTGATGATGTCTGAAAATTGATGATGATAAGACTCTAGTGTCTCTCCGTGTTCAATCATGAAGTGTTCATAAGCCAAGTAAATTTTGGATTCCAAATCTCCCTGATTGAGTACGATCCTTCCATAAGAAGATGAATATGATCCCACATTTCCTTTGCAGTCTTTTGAGCATCAACACTTCAAAGAATTGGGTTAGGTAATCCTAAGAGGATATATTGCATTGCAAGCTCATCAGCTGCATAGTGTAGAAGTTCCTGAGGATTCAAACTGCAATAAAGAGTAATGTTTGATTGTTCATCTCTTGGTGGAATAGCATTTGGATCTCCGGTACAATGACAAGAGGCATCTCAAATGGACCTTCCAAGATAACCTTCTTTAAGAACTTTCCATGTGGCTTCTTTCAGATCACAAAACCTAAAGAACCTTATCACCCATTGATCGTAGTTTCCCGGAGTGAGCATTGGAGGTCTATCAAGTGATCCAGCCTCATGAATTGATTGTTGGCCGCTTAAAGCTTCACACATCTTTGCAAACCAAGTGGGTTCCTTCATAGTGTTCCTTGATGGATGTTGATTGAATTCATTTGTGTAGGGTTGAACTTGAAGACTTGGTGGTGGTTGAACCATTTGAGGTTGTGGAATTGCGGAAGTTGTGGAGTATGTTGTTGATTAAATTGTTGTTGATAAATTGCTTGTTGTTGATTCCATTGTTGATGTTGTGGACTTAGTTGTTGTTGACGTTGAGAATAAGTGTAAGGAAATAGTTAGAGTATGGTGGTTGTGACATGTTGAAAAACTTGTGTTGGTAAAATGGATCTTTGTAGTCGAATGAACCTTTGTTGATGAAGTATCCTTAGGCGGAGAAATCACAATAAACCAAGTAGCACTTATGCGTAAAAACACCAAAGTTACGCTGTAAATAAGAGTTACGCCAGATTTAGCTTACGCAAGGAAGGAAAGCACTAAAGTTATGCGAGACAAAAGTTAGGCGTAGAAACTTAGGCTTAGGATTACCTTATGCGTGACTAAGCTTAGGCGAAGATGAATCTTATGCGTAGGATTTTCTACGCGTAAGATTTATGCTTATGCGTAATTTTAGGTTTTATCTCAAATGATCTTTACACTATCACAAAGGCAAAAGATATCCAAAGTCGACATATTTTCAGGCTTATCCAAGCAAGAAAACACGGAGTAAACCACCTAAAATGAAGATCAAACCAAGGATAAAGTTACGCAGAAGATTAGGGTTTTGTTACGCGTAGGATTACTCGTAAAATGATTTTGCCCAAAGATGTTTCTAAACCAGATTTTTGTGATGAAATAGCTTCAATATCACCAAAATAACACAAAAGTGTGAAACTTGATGATCCAAAGCATCTAAAACGGTTACGCAGAGGATGAAACCTCGCATAAAAACAAGCTTAAAAACTATGATCCACGCATAAAGTTTGAAACTTTTTGCCAAAAAAAGTATTTTAACACCTTAAAACGTTGAAAGTACAAGAATCTTGGATTAAAAAGTGTAAAAACGAGTTTTTAAGATAACCAAAGTATCTCGTTAGCTTTACGCGTAGGACCAAAACCAAAACTTCAAAACAAAACGATTCACCCAACTAGTAGGCGATTGATACCACTGTTAGGTCACTAGTTTTACAACACAAGCATCAATACAAGAAATAGAGAGGAGATAGAGTCGGTTGAACACAACAAAACACACACACACAAAGTAATAATACGGTTATGTTAGAGATGTGAGTGAAAAGAGATAAATTGAACAACCAACCCTCAAGTGAGGGTTAACATAAGGTATTTATAGGAGGGAAGCTAGGGCAACACTCCTAGTTCCTATCCTTTTGCTTATTGGACTAGGCCTAGGCTTATGGGCCTTCTACATAAGCCTAAGGCTAATTACTAACATAAAGGCCATATTAAGCTAACTATTACATATGAGTCACTAACACTTGAATTAGGTTTAGGAGTGATTCCAACAAAACCAACAAGGATTTCGTGTGTATATAATGGGAATCCCATTCCTCATTAAAGGTACGATCAAAAACCCTAACTCTCCTATTAACCCTAAAACCGATTACTTACTCTCACGCCGGAGGATAATTGTGGGAGACAATCCCACGATAAGCCTAACGGTGTTTTCTATTTACTTAGTGCACAAGTCTCAAGCAACAATATTCAATTGGTCCGAGAACCAGAGCTCAAACAAGGAACGTCCAACTTTTGTATCAACAGTAAACATACATGAACAACAAATAACTCCTTTAGAGAATGTTGATCCCATGATTACTAACATGGTAATAAAAGGGAGACATATATCTATTTGGCATTCTCACAAGTTGAATGAAGAACATGATTCATATAGTTTGGATTTTGTTTTGCAAGATGCGGGGGTAATTTGAATTTATACGCGCATAATTTATATATATTGAAAAGTATTGATCATAAAATCTAACATTTATAATTGTCTAAACAGTCCAATCGAATCCAAGTTTACATCAAAAAAGAGCTGATGTTTAAATTTGAACCACTTTTACAAGAGGGCCAATGTTATATCATCTCAAAATTTGGAGTGGCTGAAAATGGTGGTAGATTACCGTTGTTACCCACCACAGGTATAAAATTTGTTTCTACAAAGGGACTGAAGTGACCAGAGTTGAGCAAATAGACGATAATTATGTTGGTTTTATTTATGAGCCATTCACTCATATCTTGAATACAGATAATGAGTATCATGAACATGATTGCATAGGTATGTGTTGGTTGCTATAAAAATTTGTAATTTTATATTCAAAAGTTGATGTTTTAATCTTCTTTATTTTTCGTTATTGTTGGCAGATGTTATAGGAACAATACTAGCTATTGGGAAAATTGTATCAGTCAATAGCCATGGTGGCCGAAAGATCCAGAGAGGAGTGTTGTGATTGAAGATGCTCAGTATGTGTTATTCATATTTATTTACACAAAATATTAAATTAATGGTGATGTTATAATTTAAATAAACACATATCTATTTCAATCCACACAGGTCTCTCAGGATTGATTGTACATTTTGGGATAAATGGGCATTAATGTGGAATGATTATGAAGAAAAACTTGATCAACTTGGACATATAGACTTTCTATTGGTGTTGTGGAAAGTCAAATATTGGGATAGTAAGTTTTTTTAATTGTTTTATAAATTTAGTGCACCATATCCGCCATTAAAATAAGTATGTTTTTTCATTCGTTGAAATTTTCATGAAAGTGAATATACGGCCTCGAAAAGATAGTCATAAAATGGTGCACGTCGAGTGTCAGGAAACAAACTCAACGGTTTTGGGAAGCTTGTATCATTATCTCAAAGTTTTAGCATTTAAGTTTTCATGCTAGAGGTCTCGATCATGGAGAAAAATATAGGTAAAGTATGGTACTTGTATCCAAAATATTGTTTAAGGGTGGTTTCGGCAAAGTTTAAGTGACCGTGATTTTTTATTCGTTACAACCCGCTTGACGAACGGTTGGACATTTTGGAAAATATGCTAGGCGAACTTACTTTTACTAGAAGACATCATTTTATGAAAGTACTACATCAATGTTAAAACGACCTTCAACATGGTCACTTGTTGCCGTAATACTTGTCTAATAGAAATATAATAGTTTTTATTATATAATAAAGTTACGCAACTTTGTGTAACGCATAATTTAATCGTTACAAGTCCGTTTTCTACGTTTTATATGTCCTTAGATTCGTATTAAAGTATACTAATATATTTTTGATAAGTCGACACATTTCATAACTCTTAAGCCTCATTTTGACTCGTAAAAGTGATATTAACTTGTGACATTTCTGGAATTAATAGTTTTCACCGCCAAACTTCAAAAAATTCATATCTTCTTCAAGTATAGCTCCGCTTTTAATCCGTTCAAGCGCCACGCTGTTTTAAAGTGTATTTTCTAAATATCTAGCCCAAAATTTTACTCATCGCCGAAAATTCCATATTTCACAATTTTGATCAGACCCTTAATTAGACTTGTCGAGATGAGTTTTTCACGCGCCAAACCTATTCCAACCAATTCAAACAACTCGGGCTATTCTAATCCTACCATACACCTTCTTAAGTTGTCATGGGTTCCTAGGCATCACCAAAAGTGATATGTTTCAAGGAGTAATTATAGGATGACATAAATATATATATAACTCTTAAAAACAATGAAAAAGTGGTATAAACATCCATAAGACTTGCATGTTTTTCTCAAATATGATGTAATGAACATAAAATAATTATGAAGGATGAAAATGAATATGAGATGCTTACTAGTTAACTTGATGAGGTTAATGAACAAAGGTTTAATCCTAAACACCCAAGGTTTTTATTTCACAACCTTAATCAAGAGTGTAACTAGAGTGAAATATACTTATCTTGAAAATTTTGGTGATCTCCTCTTGAACCTCTATGGTGGCCGGTCCAAGGAATGAAGAGGAAGAGAGAATAGCTAAGTTTCACTTTGAAATTTTTGTGTATGTGTTAAATGAATGCAAGTTAGATATTAACTAGATATTTGATACAATTTGGTGTGAGTCACCCTTGTGTGGTCGACAAGGGTGTGCTAAGAAGTTAGTGTATTCATTTTTTTTTCTTTTATAATGTATTAGTATAAGTAGATGTAAAATTAAGTAAAGATAAGTAGTAACTTGTATACACATTTGAGTATTTAGGATAGCGTTAGCTAAAAACAAATTTTAACGGGTCAAGATAAAATATATTGAGGTCATAAAAATTATAAAAATACATTTCTTGAAAGATTTGAGTGAACTAATAATTATCGTGTAGTATTTAAGAAAACCGTCGTAATTATATAATTATAACCGCTATATACAAAATAAATTTAAAACACTGGGTAAACTCATAATATTATTTTTTTATAAACTTAATATGAGTATAAAAATATATTGTGATAAATTTTTGGAAGTAACGGATCAATTGTTCAAAATAAATAAATTACGTGTTAGCGTTTATTTAATAAGAAATTATGCGTTAAATGTGAAATGCAAAACTATGCATGAGCTAATATGATGAATATGGAGTTTGAGAAATGACCGGAAATTGAGAATTGTGACATGGACTTACATTGGTTGCAAGGCATTTAATACAAAAGTAACACCAATAATGGGAAAAAGAAGCTCCAGTTCAAAGAATAAGAACCAGTTATGGCATTGCAGAACCCACGGACAAACATACGCAGTTGCATCCATGTATGGAATACAGTTTTTCAATTATCGTATTTAAAAAACAAAACAGCTTAATCATTAATATATGTGCAGGTTCATAATCATTGTTCGAATACTCGATTAAAGCGGCTCAGCACAAGTGATTATTTTTGACAAAAATGTCCATAAGATCATTGGGATTTCAGCGTGGGAGATAATGGAAAAACAAGGCATGGATACATATGAATTTTTTCCGAATGAGCTCAATGCAATAATAGGGAAACCGTATTTGTTCAAAATCAAATACACCGAATTTAACCAAAACAATAACATGCATATATATCGAAGTGAGAAAGTAACGGAAGATGCAGAAATAATCAATCACTTCAAAGATGGTTTCCTAAGTGACAAGGTATAACATATTTTTTGTAAACATAAACTAATGGAAATGGTTATAATTTCAAATTAATAAATGAATCTATTTACAAAATAAATTGTTTTTATATGTTACAAAAATAGGATTCGCGATGATTTGCAAGTAGCTGAAAATGAATTAGAAGATTCTGAATCGAAAAAATGAAGATGCAAATGGATTCTCAATATTGAGAAGAAGAGACCCCATGTGAAGAAAATGTAGTAAATGAGGATGACGTGGAGACTCACGAGTTTGTGACAAAAAAGAAAGAAGATGAATTTACAACAACATTTTCGAATGAAAATGAGGTATGATACATTATGTTTTAAAACAAATTTTAAATAAAAAATTTAATATAATTAGTTATTTTTACACATAATAAACAATTACCATGAATTTTAATTTTAATTTTGTGAATATGTTGACTAATATTATTACAGGATGTAGAAAATCATAATGCAAGCCCTCCAACTGAAATATCAAAGGTATTTAACGTTGACCTTCTACATATATGGTACACTAATGCATGATCTAAAGACAAAATAACCTAACTTTTTAAACACACAATGACTACAAATGTGAAGATCAAGTGTTTGACACATACAGCCAATGAATAGTGAGGAGTACAATCAAAAGAATAAGCATGAAGAAACACTTACATCACCATAAATATTATTGTTTCTTGGGTACCGCTTTGGAGTAGAGCCGTTTTATTATAATAAACAAA
>OU343221.1:139545921-139593681 GCA_910596185.1 Chrysanthemum makinoi | reverse complement strand
GAACATACAACTCGCTTAATAGCTAAGTCGCATAAACCAACTTGCTTCCAATAAAAAAGCAAATCGCTTCCTAGAACTGTTATATCGAGGCTCAACTCGCATAGTACAATATTAAAAAACAACCACTTAATCAATCAAAAACAACCCAACCACTATGATTCAAGCCTTTCAATTCAAAACCTAAACACATATGATGATCCTAAACACAAAAGTACAATCAAAATTCAAACTTTAACACTAGAAATTGACCAAATTATTCAAACTCTTCTAAACACTTATAACCCCAAAAACCTTATGAAATCCACCAAAACAAAGAGCATGAAAGATGAGTGATCAAACCATGGCTCTTGATACCAATTGTAACTTATAGGATTTCACAAACACATCAAACCATGATCATATAGGGCATATACAAGTTTTAGAGAGAGAAGTTTAGAGAGAAAAGGGAAGAGAGTTAACTATGGAAACAAAAGAAAAATGGTATTGAGCTCTAACCCTACCTTGGGAGGTAGAGGGTATTTATATTTTTCTTACAAGACTCGCGTCCTACGGGCTGTGGATCAGGCATACAGTGGGTAAAGACCCGTCCGTCCTCCACGGTGTTACTTGACTAAATACTAACTAATACAAAATGACTATGACTACGAGCTTTCTAACGATTACATATACTTGAGGTGACCGACACTTTAACGACTGGATTTTCTAAATCCTAACATGGCTCACTATTTATAGAGAGAAATGGCTGTTCCACGGATCTTCACTAGGGATCCGCCGCTGTAATACCGGGATCCGACGTCCGCTTTGCCCACGGGTTTTGGGTCACGGGTCATGGGTTCAACATGGGTAATCCAAGTAGATACAATGTATCTACAAGATGTACTTATCTAGTCCATGGTTCATGAATTAAAACCATGGGTCATGGATTAAAACCATTTATGACTTAAGCATTATGTCATAATGGGTTAAGGGTCAAGCTCCATGGTATGGGTCATGAACTTTGGGTCAGACCTAACTACATTCAATGTATTTGGTCAACGGTCATATACTTAAGTTTCTACCCAATTGTATTACCCATTATAATACATACTAGTTATGTATATATTCACCCAATATGTAAACACTAGTTGTTATACATATGTATTACTAAATCAAAAAATCACTTATACCTGTTTTAGTGTTTTATGTGAAAACGTAAGTGTGTTAGAAAACTATTCGCTCAAACCATTTACATATTTTATTTGTTTCATTAAAATGATTTTACGTTTGTTATCTACAAAACATTAGAAGATCGTAAAATATAAATAAACGTTTTTACGGCTTATTTGTATTAACAAATCAATCAAACTATAAAAGCTCCTTTAAAACCAGTGACACTAGAACTTAAATTAGATCCGACTCTCGTGAGCTTTCCTCGGGGATGACCTCTCCGCTTATCGACATTACACTACACACGACCGGTACACGCCTCGCTAGTGCATTAGGTAGACCTTATGTAGACGAGACTTTATAAATATTAAACCCTGGTCAGAAATCCTGTATCAAGTTTTCGGCATCGCTTTCAAGGAGCTATTTGGGATTCTCATTTGAGTTCTATTTTTCTTTTAAAGTTTTAGGCTTTTTATTTTTGTTTTTAGTTTTCTTTCTCCCGTCGCTTCGCTTTTCTTTGTTTCCTTTTGAATTTCAGAAAATGATGGTGTTGGAGTTGGATATTGATAACATGATGAGGAATGAATATTTGGAGTATGAGCGCGAAAAGAATTATACATTCATGATTAATCTTTTATCAAAGCTAGGTCCTACAAGATTTCCTCCTCAAGAACCTTCCTTTCAAACTCCGTGACCATACACCAATACCGGTTCTACATTTCTTAGCAAGAGGAAAAAAGTGAACATTTGTGGCATGAGTATAGAAGAATATGATTTGTACATGGCTATGCAATTCTAATGACATATGGACTGAGGAATTAAACTTATGGTATTAAATCCCAATTTTCTGATCAATCGACATACACACCTAATTTTCATCTAAAACAAGAGGAGATTTATAATGGGTATGACAATGAAGAATTTGGGGATGTTGACCATTGAAATGTGGAGAAAGAGGAAGTTCAGGAGGAATATGATGAAGATGATATGGATGATATTTGGTCGAAGACATGGAAAGACTTAGGAGGTTACTCATACCTTCCGTGCAAGTTTTTCCTAAACCAAAACCGGTGGTACGACAACACATGCCATAAATTTTGTTCCCTAATGAAGTGAAGGTTGGGAGGCAGGAGGAACCAAACAATTAAAGACAAAAGTACAACCAATTAGCAAACTTGACCACTAAATAAGATCAAAAGTGTGAAAAAGTCTCTAAACTCATTCAAACCATAAACTTATGAATAATCAATCAAGAATCCAAGCACACACAAAGTAGATGATCAAGTAATGGCTCTGATACCAATTGTAAGTTATTGGTTATCATAAACACAAAACATACAAACCAATGGATCGAACTTGATGAGTTTTAGAGAGAGAAAGTAGAGAGAAAATGAGAACTTAGTTAGAGAAAGTAAATGTCATATTGTGAAGCTCCAACCTTTTACCTTGGTAGGTCGAAGGTATTTATAGTTTTTACAATATACGCCACCTACGGGCTGTGGATCAGGTATACAATAGGTAAAGACCCGTCCATCCTCCACGTTGTTACTTAAATAACTACTTATAATAGCAAAACGACTAAGACTACGAGCTTTCTAATGCTTACAAATCCTTGAGGTGGCTGAGTCTTTCACTTATGGATTTACTAAATCCTAACAGTTCTGATTAGGGTTACTTGCTTGATGGAAACCGGGTGGCCCATGAAAATGATGGAAAGGAGTAGCTTAAGAAATTAGGTTCCTCTTACTTGCCAACGGCCATTGACACTCTAATAATGATGGGACCACCATAGTCTCATACAACCTCACATTGTTTTGGCATATTTTTAGAAAATTTTTGTTCATTTCAGAACTGCTATTTCAAGAGATGAAGAAGTGATAGATCTAGATGACTCACCTCTTTGGACCGTATGTCCTAACACCATGTATGGTCATATTTTTTATAAGATCATAACACTCTTTGGGGCGCTTTTTCATAAAGGTCCCTTCAGCAACAACATTAATCGTATCACGGCGTCTCAAAGTTAACCAATTATAGAATGTATCTATGATTTTAACGTAACATATATTATGGTTAGACACCTGGCCGATTGAAAATTTGAAATTCCCAAGCTCAATAAAGATTCACGAAGTCAATTTTAAAGTATCATTTCATTTCTTAATTTTGTCACCATAGAAGGAGGTAAGTATTTAGATAGAAACTTAGTAACCATCTCCTCCCCGCTATGGATAAAATTCTTTGGAAGACGATCAAACCAAGCGGTGAAATGATGCATCAAAGAATAAGGAAAAAGACAAAAACGTAAGGTGTCATGCGGGACACCATTTAGCTTCATGCTCGAAAGTGACTAAGTAAGAACTTGTCAATATGCTTATTAGCATCGTCACCCGGTAAACCGTGGTATTAACAGCTCTGTTGGACTTGTTGAATCATATGATTTTTGAGTCCCAAACTGTAGGAGCTCTAATGTTAATCTGAGCGCATCAACCGCCCAAACCATTCTATATCGACCGCAATAACCATAGTTGAGCCAGATTTTGAGGAATGGGAGCTGCAGGAGCGGGTCCCTGAGTATGGTTATTATTATTCATATTAATTGCTTCAATATTAAATAAAAGTGACGGCTTACAATGATTTCTTTGTCGAATTAATTATTCAGGATTTGAAAGAGGATAATTTAGTTCGTTCGAAAAAGACCGTGTGCTCATGAACTTAAAAGAAATAAGAGAGAAAATATTTTTGAATTTTTGAAAAAAAATAAGTTTTTGAAAAGATTAATTAAAATGAAATATTTTTGGATTTTTAAAAGATTTAGAAATAGGAAAATATTTATGGATTTTGAATTTGTCAATTTTTATTTGGTTTTTCTTTTTAAAAAATACGAAAATAAACCTTTAAAAGAAAGGATCTTCAAAGCACTAACTCGAAACAAAGTGCAAAATTCGGTCAAAATCTCCTCGGCAACGGCGCGAAAAACTGATTCGTTCGTAATATAGCAGTTTTAATATTTTTAGTTTTACCGTTAGATTTAATAATAACTTGAGGACAAATGATAATCAATCTTCCAGAGTTGTAATCCATGGTGAGATATGAATTGAAATTTATGTTCGTGTCTTTTGTTTTATGCTTGATTGTTAAATATACATATTTTTTGGGTTGGATTTTTTTTTAGAGAAGTTTTAAAAACTATTTTAACTAATAGGAAATACTTTAACTAATTAAAATTGGAATACAACTAATGACGAATAGAAATTAAGCTAAGACTATGATAATAAAATATATGCTTGTGAAGTGAGGTGAAAAGGTAATAAAGTATGCATAATCTATTAAGCCCGTTTAATTATACCCGTCAAAATAAAATTATTTACTCACAACGTTGGCTTATATTGTAAACAATTCATTTTTTTGTAAAAATCACTAGATTTAGATAATCAATTATTCTCACGGCTTTTTCCCCGTTAAAACAATCAACTAATTATATCTGAAAATAATATGGAAATTATTAATTAACAATCTTCGATCCGTTTTAAAAAAAATATTTTCTCATAACGTTGGTTTATTTTGAAAACAATTCTTTATCTTGGTAAAAATTACTTGATTTAGATGATTAATTTTTCAAAGTGCTTTTTCCCTGTTTGATGCAACCGAAAATCAACCCAAGTAACCGAAGATTATCAATCAACAATTTCTAAGTTTTTCACACTCAAATTCAAATCACTACTCACTTAAAAATGTTGGAATTGTTCCTAACACTTAAATGGAACGACATTTACGGGATTCCATTATCTATCTTAGTTAGCCAAAACACAAGGACTAGATATGTCATATTGTAATAGTTGCATTGTGCTAGGCTATAATTACCCTCCTAGACTTCACTAGAAGGGTGAGACTCTTTGTATAACTTTTTCATTTTCCTTATAATAAAACACATAGTATTTCCCTCCTCTCTCTACTTTCTCTCTCTAACATGAAGATGATGGTCTTTCATCTTCCCCAATCTCCTGATTCACCTTATCAACCTTAGAAACGATCCTACAATTGGTATCAGAGCCAGGTCGGTTTATTTTGGTTGATTTGTGTGATGTTATATCGTGTCAAAATTATACCTTTTGAAATTGTTTTTGACATATTCTTTCACAGTTTTTTTTATCATTTTTTCTTAACAGTTTGTTAAAAGGTTCATTTATCATTTTGCTCAAAAACAGTTGTGGTTACACAACTTTTGTAACCTGTTTTGTATACCAATAGTCGTGAAATATTTGTGGTCAACTGGTACTCATTTCTGGTCGTACATGTCTTTCTATGAAGTTATTTCGCAAAGTTCTTCGGGTTTCAAGGATGAACGACATGGCTCAAAAGGTGGCTAAAAAGTCAACAAGGGTAAAAACCCATTTTTTATGCCTAAGGAGTCATTTATGAGTAACCTGGAAAGTTACTCTTAAGAACCCATCTTTACGTCTAACTTTGCTTACGCGTAACTTTGTTTATGCCTAAAACTTTTTTTACGAGTAAGAAATGGGTTACAAACACGTAATGTCTTACGCATGAGGTAATCATGTTTACGGCTAAGAAGACTTTTCGAGTAAGAAATTTTTTTTCGCGTAAGTTAGACACACTCTTATGTGTAAACAAAAAAAATATTGACCATGACCAAATAACAAATACCAACGACTGTGACCTCAGTTTTGTTCTAACATCATCAGTCTTCAAAACTTTTGAACGAAAACAAGAGAACATCAAGACAACAGTTCCAATACTATATCCAAAAACCACAAACCCAATCTATCAAAACCAACTTTAAACATCAAACCCCTATTGCCATATACGCATCTTAAGAACAATCCCAAACTCCATCTCTCATCAACTTTCAATAATCGACTACTAAACTGAAAATGAAAATTAAAAATTAACTTTAAATCTCAGTTTTGGTTCTATAAATCTTTAAAGATCTTGAGGGTATATCCATTAACCTTCATCGATCATTGTCTTTTGTATATCCGAATTTAAATAAAGTCTCACAAAAAAACTGTTGAAATCTTTCTTTGATTCTTTTGAATTAGACACGTAATAACAACCTTACCCGTGATCTCATCAAGAGACCTTGAAGCCGAAAAGTTAAGAAAATTTTAGGATTCATCTTTACTGATGTTCATTCTATGATTAAATCAGCACTTGGGTATAGAATGGTTGTTATTTTTTAGAATGTTGGTGACTGATATTTGGTGGAGAGAATTGTAAGGATGGGGCGATCGCTTTGGAGATTAAAGGTTGTGGATTCAAGTATTAGGGTTAGGAGTAGTGTGTTTATGTGGTGTTATATACTTGATTAGGGTTAAGTGTGTATTGGATTTAGATTATGGATCGGATTGAAGTGGGCTGTACATTTTATGTGATTCTTCTTGGACCGGGTTGTGGATTTTTAAAGGGCCTATTGAAATTTTATCAAAAAATTGAAATGGACTTTACTTAGTTTATTTTTATTTCAATTGAAATTGGCTGAAACATTAAAATGGATCCATAATGACTATTTCAATTAACACATTGGGCTGAAATGTAATAAATCAAATGTATTTTTTTAAAATACATTATGTTAATTTTTGGAATAACGTTTGGCGTAAAAGAGTGGTATTTTGGTTATGACAAATTTTCACGAGGATACATCTTTGACAAGATCAAAAAACCATTATCAAATTCATTTAAACCGTTAACGAAGGCTAGTTTTGGGTATTTAACCGCAAGAGTGATTACAGCGTTAATTCTTTATTATTTATTTGAAGTTGAAGTGGGATATCACGGGTTCGTGTACTTAGTATCTGAAGATATCGGGGTTGGTTGTATGCATGATTATTCGAGATCTTTTGTTCGAAGCTTTAACCGCTACTTAATGAAAAAAGACTTGAAGGTTCTAGTTATACCCAAATAAGGAGTTACGCTTGTTGTGCTCACAAAGATATAGCTATCACTTTAAAGGAGTTACGCTTGTTTGCCGTTGTCACACAAAACTGCTGGATAATTCGAGAAACTTAGTTTACCCTTTTTCGATCCTGTTAATCAACCCTAAGAAGGAAAAGGGTTCTTCTTCCGACAATTGTGCATGTTTAAGTCACAAGTTTTGCTATTTTACTTCGCCTCAAGTTCGCCATATATTGGTTTTCCATCAATGTTCACCAACAAAAACCGCATGATAATGGGGCTGGTGAAAGTGTTAATGAGAAGAGTATACACGTAGTAGAGAAGTTTTATCGCCAGCTTGATTCTCACGATATTTATGGTACTTCCTCACACTTATGCTATTAATCAACATATATGGTTTTCGATGTTCCAATTCATCATCAACATACATGGTGTATGAATCGATTCATTGAAAACATCTAAAGAGAGGTACATGTCTCTATTTCTTTTGACTTTTTTCAAAACCCGCTTTCCCTTCATGAATTCTTCACTATGGGGAAGAATTGAGACGACCACTGGGTCCAAACGCCTTAATTCAAGAGATATCGCCCCAAATTTCAATGCTATCTTGTGTGAAGTTACTTCTAAATATGTTGTTGTGATGCCTCACACACCTGGTCATTTTATGGAGTAATTTGTATATTCACAAGTTATTATTATTCCGTTAGACCGCAAATAATCGTGGGAAGGTTATTTCTTCTTTCGTGGTTTGTTTATGGCATCTACATACAAAGTGAGAAAATCTTGTTGATTTCTGTATGTTACCCTAACGGATTTTCCGTAATAAGACAAATTTACCTTTTGTTGGTTTACTCATCTATAAATTCTCAATACAGATCGAAAACTTCAAAATTAGAAGAAATGTTGACTACATCAAAGTTTCAAATCACCAAGACGGTTTTAGTTTGGGGGAAGATCCAAACTTCACCAAAAAGAAGTGTACCTGAGAAGTCATAAAGACATGCAAAGATGAATTGGGAGAAGTTAATCCAATTTATATATTTCATCATTTTCCTACAAGTGAAGAAAATCAGCTTCTCAAGTCATGTACAAGAAGAAGACAAAGATGTGAATTGTCATCATCCTCTGTGATTTAGAGCTTACGTAAGACCTTTCAGATTTGTTTTAGTACTTGTAGGAATGTTCAGTAATCCCTATGTCGTCCCATCGGGGAAGATTGTTGGAATCGCTCCTAACACTTAAATAGAACGACATTTACGGGATTACATTATCTATCTTAGTTAGCCAAAACACATGGACTATATATGTCATATTGTAATAGTTGCATTGTGCTAGGCTATAAATACCCTCTTAGACTTCACTAGGATGGTGAGACTCTTTGTGTAACTTTCATTTTTTTTATAATAAAACACATAGTATTTCCCGTCTCTCTCTACTTTCTCTCTCTAACATGAAGATGATGTTCTTTTATCTTCCTCGACCTCCCGATTCATCATCTCAACCTTAGAAACGATCCTAGAAACAAGCATATAAAAATCTACGTAATACTCATAACTACTAAGCCCACAATAATAATCTCAACAATAATAATAATGTTTCTACTAAATAGAGAAAGGTAAAAGATTAGAACTCGATCCGACGAAACGAGACTAATTACCACCCGAACTCATAAACTAAACAAAACTCTAAAGATTATTTCTTTAGTAGCTTTTATTTTACCAAATAGTTAATAAAGTTGTGAACTTTATTAGCTAAGAAGCTTAATAAAATCTATTAAAGCTATAAACTTTAAGAAAATAAGCTAGCTTATGAAACCCTTAAGCTCCTCACCTTAAATATAGGATTGGATGCATACAAATCAAAACATTATCAAAGTTGGTACAAATAAGCTAGTAAATAAGCTATAAGCTAGAAGCTTAAATCCAAAATATTAAGTATTTTGGAGTGAAAAAGCTAAAAGCTATAAGATTTAAAGCTAAATGTAAAGGTTAAATAAGCCAAAGTGAAATAAGCTAGTAAAAAGCTAAAAATAAGCTAAAGATTAAAACTTTATAAAGCTAAAAGCATAGACATAAATCCTTCCAAAACTATGTTGTCTATTCCGAAGAGTAGGCACAGATTAGGTATATTTAAGGATGAGATCTATGATAACAAGCTAGAAATAAGTAGATAATAAGCTAAAGTAGAAATAAGCTAAAAGACTAAAACTTTTTAAGCTAAAAGTGATGGATCTAAATCCAACCAAAACTAATATGTCTATTCCGAAGAGTAAGAGGGTTTTGAAAGAATAAGTAATAAGCAAAGTACTTATTTGAATAAGCTATGAGAGAGCCTATCCAAAATAAGCTAGATCAAAATAAACTATATAGATGTGCTTATTTGTCTTATTAGATAAGAACAAGAAAAAGAAAAATAGAAGAGTAGAAGTATAAGAAATATGCAAAATATTAAGCTAAGTGGAAAATAAGATCTTCATTAAGCTCAAACATTTTACAAATAAGCACTTGAAATAAGCTATAATAAAACTACTACTACTACTATAAATAATATTACTATTATGTGTTTAGTGTGTGTTTGTATTCGGAGCCAAATGAGAAGATCCCAAGCACATTTTATAGCACTTTGAAGGCAAGGGTAGAATAGGCATTTCTTATACTCCAGCTGTTGATAACCTTGCACATAGGACACGTGTCGCCTTGTAATTTGCCAGCCGCCCTGCTAGAACCTTTTGAACCTCGATTGATCCTCATATCGACGCGTAAGCCGCCATGTGTCAAGCTCTCATTGGCCAGCCCACTCCAACCTTGTACCGCAATATTAACATCTCTGCCAATGCCGCCGCCACATGGCGGCCCCCATTGTTCAAATACGCGACATGGTAGTCGCATGTAGCGTCAATCTGGTCCGGGTTGTCAATCTGTCGCGTCAAGCCCGATCGGGTCGGATCTAGTATAAGGTCGGGTCGCCACGTAGCATGGGGTATTAATACCCGTTTTGCTCCTCGTCGGAATCGAACCTTGGTCCTTTGTGTGGGAATGCGTTTGGAATAATTTAAGCAACCTTGATTTTTATCCAGATTTTATAATACGAAAAAGGTTCAAAATAGATTTTGGCCTATCAATTTAAAAGGGTTATGTACTGATTAATTTTTTTATAATAATAGCATAGGACTCGTTTTTCGTGCTCTTTTCAATGGTGTGCTCGAGGAATTTTACGACTTCATTTGAACCCTGAAAAATGTGAAAACGTCGTCGAAACTCATTCGAAAATCACTGTTTTTGCTTTATTTTCAAACTCTTGTACCTGAAAGACATAATAACGCATTCCAAATACATTTGCAATATAATTTAACGTATTTAATGGTTATTAGTCCATTCTTTAGCATGTTTTTTCGATATAAAATGATGTTTATTTAAGCCACATCAAGTCTAAAACCGGAAGTGTTAAATCGCGTTTGGTGACACATGTTCTTGATAAAAGTAACGTAAACTGTAAAAATGATCGGACTTGCCTAAAACTAAATTCATATCATGAAAATAATACAAGATGCTTAGAAATGTGTAGAGTGACTATTATTCACGTTTGGTTCAAGTTTAACGCACGTACGCGAGTGAGCTTATCCGGCTACTCGTAAAAGTAAATGTACTTTAAATGAAAATATTAAATGACGTAAATAATCAAATAATGACATCATAAATTGATAATTGTTACGTAAAACAATACATAATTTCACGTATTTTGTTCACCTGTTAAACACACAATGGTTGTGCTATAATTCCTCAACAACCTGGTAGAACACCAAAGTTCGTTTCACGTCTTTTTTTCACTTTTTAAGCCATTTTAATATTCAGAACAGGCTAATTGTTTTCGTGCAACCGTATATGATTTGAAAAAGATAGCACAAGTGGGATAAATAGCGTTGGCTAGGTAATAACCTTTGGTATAGGCGTCGCCATTTACCATGTATGAAACATCAGGAGCGACATCGTCAATGAGGTCGTTAAACAAGTTTGAATGACATAGAATGTTAAGGTCGTTTATTGCCCTTGCTATACCAAAAAATGCATGTCAGATCCACATATCTCATGATGCAACAACTTAAAGCATTATTGTCAAGTATTCTTTCATGATTGACTCATTTGATTTGCTCTTTGCAAGAGTCCAGGCAATTCCTCTATTCTTGATGCATATAATCTAAATTTCCAGCACACCCACGAACCCATGATAATTTTTGTTTTCTCATATATATATACTCAAGATGTCCTTAGGAGATGGTTTTCTTAAATACTCCTCCGAGTATAATCCTCGTATACATTTGATGAAATGTCAACATCGCGACTATAATGTTCTTCAATTTATAAATATTCATCAAAACGCACCTGGTGTTATCTCTTGCGTCATTTGGCGTTTAGTGAATGTGCATTACATTATTGGACTAATACGTATGTTTACCCGTTGCATTGGGCCGTTGTTGGGATTTTAGAACTAAGTTAATCATTAACTCTACTATATGATAAGGATCTAGTAACGCAATTAGGTTAACTAACGCATTAATAAAACATTAATTAATACAATAATTAATTAATAAAAGGGATAAAAGAAAAGCTAACCTTGCTTGGCAATTGATCTCTATTAACGGAACAAGAAACCAATACAAAACCTTAAGTATCTAAATTAGATACCTCAAAGAGTATCACACAAAACCCATTAACGATAATGCTCGATTAACGCTAGTCGAGAACGTAAACAATAAACCAAGTCAACAACCTTGGCCACTTGAATAAAACCCCACGCATGTAAGACCTCCAAAGAACCACTTACTTCTCGTCTGCGGATCACCAAAGCCGAAACAAAATTTTAAACATTTCCCCGACATCGACACTTTGTCCGGATAAAAACCCACTTTCACCCCAGATAATAACCCAGCTGGAGCAGACATACCTTGTTGCTGCTTGTTTTTGTGTCGACCATGAAACAAGAAAAATAGCTAACAATACACCTAAACACTTGTCTTGAATACAAGTTTAGGAATCAACCAAACCACAAAACCTTAATTGTTTTCTTGAGGTAAACGACCGGAGTAAAAGTAGATTATTATGGTTCGGTTTAGGGTTTAGAGAAGCAATGTTATGCATGAGAATGGAAGAGGTAGAGGGGTGTTTATATGCACAATGGCAAACCCTACAGAATCCCTAGCTTGGTCCAAAACAAGTCTCAAACAAACCCAAACCCATTCTAAATCCACATGTACCATCAATTGTGAAACACAAGACCCAAGGCTTCCACACTTAACGACCCAAATAGTGAGCTAAAACAGCCCACGGGTCAAACATGGTGATCGGGTCATAACATGCATATCGGGTAACGTTTATTCAAGTATAGTTTATGTTCAACACGTATACTCATGTTTATCGCGTGTGCCCCCATCGGCTCATACACAATGTGAAGATTGTTGTAAGCTCTTAGACGAGGTCTAATATTATATCTAGGAACACATAATAATGAAGGCGGAATATTCAAACATAGAATCAACATCATTATGAACAAGGTTTTTCATTATCATAAACTAACTAACTATAATAAAAATCAAAGACTTGATCTAACACTAACTAACTAAACCCTAGGCGTTATCAAAGACTTGATCTAACACTAACTAACTAAACCCTAGGCGTTTTCCCTACGCCTAGGCTCCACACACACACACACACCTTTTAGGTTTACATCTTGTACTTACTATAAAACTAATGACCCTATGTCTCTTTATATACTAGAGACATCTAGGGTTTACAAGAGGAATCATAATATAATTAGGAAACTAAATATTCTTTTAAGCATATCTTCTAGAATCTTCCAAATCCTCCATCTTTTTGTAGTTTCCCTTCTTGTCACTTTTAGTCCTTCATGTTTCATTCTTCTTGTTTTGTATCATCAAATCTATAATAGACCCAACAATCTTCCCTATTTGATGATGACAAAACAAACACGATTCTTGTGTGAACTTCCTAGATGAAGTAGCAAAAGTTGAGATAATTAAATCTCACCATGAATGAAACAATCTTCCCCTTGACTTAAACATGCCACTCAAACATCTCTTCCCCTTTTTGTTATTATCCAAATAGGGAAAGTATGCAAATAATGATCTTGACCACCACGAACCAATATCATACTTCCAATCTAAGACTTCCAATGCTTCAAATCGCCCACCATTACGCACCATAAGAAAAATGGATCCAAAACAATAGAAAACTCTAACTAGCAGTAGTAATAATGATCAACAATAGTAAAAATCAAACACTTCCCCTTGAGTGATGCATGTAGATGGTTAAACATTTAACAATAAGCTTCCCCTAAAACCCATATGTTAACCATCTTCTTGATTCTTCAAATCTGTATGCTTTATGTAATGATTACTTGTGAAGAAAACCAAATATTGAACTTGATGAAGAGTGGAATTTCCCAAACTTGTGTCTTAAATTTTTTACAATCCACGGAACTCCATACTTATACAAATCAACAAATATAAGTAGACCGCAATCCCTTGACAAGAATCCTCAACTAGTATGAGACACTGAGCACTACAATGTAACTCCTTCAAGTGATAGCCAATGTGTGCATAGAGCATCATAAGAAAAATCACACATTGCTAGATTCATCAAGCTATATGATAAGAACACAAACCAAGTAATTCCACTTCACCTTCAAATAAGTGATAAATAATCCTCTTCTTAATCAATTATTCAATGAATCAAATACAAGCCTTTTTGAATCCTTTTAAGAACATAAATTTCTTCCTGTGTGTGTGAACCAAATAACCATTCTGTCTGTGTGATGAGTGTCTAAATACTCATCATTTTTGTACAATATAAACTGCAAAATCATCTGAAAACACTCAGAAACACATCAAAATGATCAAAATATCACAAATCAGTGTTTTATGTGTTTTAAATGCAAAAATATCAAAATCAGATGAAAAACATATCAAATTTGCAAAATTGGCGGTTTAGTCCCCCAGTTTCAAGGTTGTCAAAAAGCAGTCCTGAGCACATAATTTCAAAAGTAAAGTCACCAAAGGTCCTTTTAAAATCAAAACTTGTCAAATTTAGTCCTTTGGTGAAAAATGTCAAAAGTTTGAGAAAATTACAAGTTTAGTCCTTCAACTTTGAAAATTTGGCGGAGTAATCGAAAAATTGGAAAATGGCAACATTGGTCCTTGTACTATTGATACTTGTCAAATTCAGCCCTTGGATCAACTTTGAGATGTTGGTAGCTTAGGTCCCTACATTTTCAGAACTTACAACATTAGTCCTTGAAGTTTTAAACCCTTTCACTTGATTTTGGACCCCTGCCCAACCTTTGGCCCCCTGTCAAAATACATTGTGAACCCCCCTTGGATTATTATATCTGGTCAATATCTGGTCAAAATCCTCATACCCGCCAAAGTCTTCAACCTCTCAACTGCTTTGCCTGCAAACCAGGAAACCCCAGCAACCCTCCTCCAGCTCATTTTCCACCCACCATGTCCCCCCTCCAAACATAAGAATACAAGAAACAATAATTCTTCACCTTATCCACACTCAATCTCACTCATCTGCCATATATCCTTTTCCCGCCAAAAATACTCAATGGCCAAGATCAAATTTAAGACATCCAAGGGTCCTAAATAATGGTGGGAAACAGTCAGGGAAGTGAGAGAAGACATCTAGAGCTATAAAAGAAGCAAGAGAAGAGGAGGAAGCCAAGTAGTTAGTTTTTATAAATTTTCATTAATGTCGTTTTCTTTATAAATGTTTTAGTTTAAATAAAAATGTTGTAATTTTAGTTTTTCTGTATCAAATTTAAGTTATAACATCTTTGTAATATGTTGTGAACATTAATCCAAGTCTTTCATCTAAATTCCAAGTTTCCAGCTACTGTTGATAATCTCAGTTTCTAGTTCTTATCCATAAGCTCCTAGAAGCTTGTTTTTAAACTCAAATCAGTCTATTTAAGCTTATCTTAGCTTTTTGCAAGCTCAATAGTTATTTTCAAGCAAAATTGTCCAAAGGTCAACAAAAGTCAACTGTGATGCTCAAATTAGAATGGAAGCTGATAATGGGTGCACAGAGGTTTATTTGGGTTGAATTTATATTAGGTTAGCTTAGGTTTGGGTTTGGTGTTGGCCTGCATAAGCTGGACACATGTGAGTACTTGTTTCATTTTTACATTTTCAATCAAATTTGCATATTTTGCTTGTGTATGCATCTGTGGTCACAACTGTTTTTCATGTGTTTAAATAGTTGCAATTAGGTTATATGAACTCAGTTTGGTCATTGGTTCAAACCTGTTCACTAGTTTTCTTAGTTAAAATTTGCATAGCAGTAGATATAAGGGTGTTTGGTTAAGCTGCATAATCTATCTTAGAGGTGTATGTAGTGGTTGAAATCTGTTGGGTCATGCTTATTAAGTCCCATTGAACTCATTTGAGCCTTTCTCTAGTGCCTGCAAACATCCATAGTCAAATTTCCTTATCATCAGTTCTTAATGCTCAACTGTTGAGTTTTATCAAAACCAAAAGTTAGTTTTGTGTTAAGAAATCTTAAATATAGCTTTCATTAGTGTTATTTCATACATTAACATCATATTCAGTCCTTGAATCAAGCTCAAAGTTGGCAAAGGTCAACTTTCCATTTCTTTCAAAAAGTCAAAAATATTGAAAATCTCAGTTTTGGCCAACTGAGAGTGATTTTTCATTTACTCATCTTTGGGCCAATTTCAGTGATTCTTGTTGTTTTAAAATATTCCCTTGGTCTATTTTCTTGTAGTGATTTTTATGGATTTTTGTTAATTTCTTATAAGCCCTAAAAGAGCTTGTGATTATGCTGTCAAATGCCCTGTGCAGGGTACTGTTAACTGCACAGGGATTATGCAGATTTTGTAACTTGTGCACAAAGCTCATTTGAGCTTGTGTAGGTCTGATATTTGGCTCATGTGTAGTTACCCAGGTCTTCTTTATGATCCAATAATTGCTTTTTAGTTTCTAGCTTATTCAGTAGCTTTTTAATAGGCAGAAGTTGGCCCCAGATTCATTTTAAGCTTAAAGCTCTTATAATCAAATCACAGTAGACTTGTTGTTTTAGAGGTTAGGGCTTGTTGAATCTTGTTGCATTTCTGTTACTTTAGCATATTAGAGCTTCTCTTTTGGTTTGGTAGCCTTTAGGATTCCATTTGCTATTCAAGTGCATTCCATTAAGCACTTACACATCAGCTTCAATATCTTGCACATAAGCACATGTTTTTCCATTTTTCCTAGCTTCCTTATATTATTTTAGACTTTTCCTGAAATTTTTTAGATTTTTCTAAAGCTTATTTGCTATTTTTCTTAATTTAAATTAGTTTTTAAGCATTTTTAATTAGCTTTTAATACAAATAATTAAGAAAAGCTTCAAAAAAATAATTTTTCATTTTTCTTAAGTTTAGATAAATATAAAAAGTCAAAACAATATTTTTCTAGATTTTTCTTAGTTAAATTTGTATTTTTAAATAATTTAAGTAGTTTTTAATAGTTTAAAATTCATAAAAAATAGAAAAATCTAAGAGAAAAATAAAAATAGTTTTGAAAATTCTAGTTTGTTATTTTAGACTTTTCTAAGTCTTAATTTTATTTTTCTAGCTTTATTTCCTAATTTCTTGTATTTTAGGTAATTATTAAATAGTTAAAAATAGTTTTCAATTAATAATAATTAGATAATTAGTTATAAAAATAATTTTCTTTTTCCTAATATTTTCTTTTATCATTAGGATTGTAAAAATGTATTTTTCATATTTTTAGGACTTTTATTTCTTAGATTTCATTTTTTATTTTGTACGTCTACGTAAATTTTATTTAAACGTAAGTTTTTAGTTTTAATTTTTAAACGTTCATCAATTTTAAATATAGTGATAAGTTTTATTTAATAGATTATATCTTTTTAACTTTCTTTAATTTGCATTTAAGCCGTTGTTATTTGTTGGCTTTTCCTTAATTATAATCATTCCAAATCTCCTTTTAGTTCAAATCTCCGATCACTAAACGTTTGATAATCCATTGCATAGCTCGCTGGGACATAACGACGGGAAACACTATACTCTCAGATCTTCATTGCATTCGGTATTAGCAGTTTTTAATTTGATTTACGGTCCGCATTCACAAGTGGCGGGAAAAGTGTAATGATTTAACCTGACAGCGCGCACATCAATGTGTGTCATCCAAAAATCCATAACCAGTATCACGCTCGAATTCCCCTTAAATCGAAAACCATATGAGAAAGAATCAGTACCTTGAGCAGTACTTTGGAGAAGAGCGATACTTTCATCCAATCATCAGTACTTTCAATAAAATCTGCAGTACTTTTAATGTAACAATACTTTGAAACCTCCTCACGATTACTTTGAAAAATAACATACTTTCAATAATCAGCATTACTTTCAAATTCCAAGCAGTACTTTCGTGTCCAAGCAGTACTTTGCTTGTAGAGGACCAATAACGCACAACAGTACTTTCAAAATACACAGCAGTACTTTCACATAGATGCTCAGATGAAAGATACCTTCGGTGGAAAGTTATATTGATATATAGATAACATCCACCCAAAATTTCGTCACGATCCAACGGTTAACGAAAAAGTTATGATCGTTTCAAAATAGTGCTGTTGTAACCTTACGAAAAATCAGCAGCGAAATTACTGCTTATATCTTTTGATTGAGGGCTCCGATTGACAATCCCTTCGGTGATATTAAAATAGAATATACCAAGCTCCAGTTCAAATTTTAGCTCGATCCAACGGTTCAATAAAAGTTATGCCTTCGGAAACAGTCTGCAGAAGTATTACGAAATTTTGACAGCTTCGAATTTTTCTTCCTTCTTCTTCAAGAAAACCTTGTAGATCCCTAGATATCACGAGCTCCGTCGATACCACATGTGAAGATCGTTGTAAGCTCTTAGACGAGGTCTAATATTATATCTAGGAACATAATAATGAAAGCGGAATATTCAAACATAGAATCAACATCATTATGAACAAGGTTTTTCATTATCATAAACTAACTAACTATAATAAAAATCAAAGACTTGATCTAACACTAACTAACTAAACCCTAGGCGTTTTCCCTACGCCTAGGCTCCACACACACACACACCTTTTAGGTTTACATCTTGTACGTACTATAAAACTAATGACCCTATGTCTCTTTATATACTAGAGACATCTAGGGTTTACAAGAGGAATCATAATATAATTAGGAAACTAAATATTCTTTTAAGCATATCTTCTAGAATCTTCCAAATCCTCCATCTTTTTGTAGTTTCCCTTCTTGTCACTTTTAGTCCTTCATGTTTCATTCTTCTTGTTTTGTATCATCAAATCTATAATAGACCCAACACACGATTAGTTGTTTTGTCATGTTTTAGGACTCCCACAAACCAACAGCTCCCACTTGGGAGTTGGTGTGTCGAATGGCACACAAAACTAACGACGGAAACGCCTATCAAACGCTCTCACTCGCTTTTTAACTAAAAGTGTCTAAGAGAATAGTTTCGTAAAAGTTTCTCAGTAGCATGGTTATTCAATGTCTTGCTCTTATCATCCTTTGTTATAGATACCGTTAAACCATGGATTATGGATCTCAAATCATTCCATATAGTTTAACCATTTAGAATCTCGTTATCGATTTTAATTCAGATATACCAAATGTAATCAAGAATCATCTTGCATTACCCTTTGGGTTTGGCCAAACAATTATCTGATTAAATCTGGAGAGGCGCCATGGTATCTTTCTGCACATATCAAGTGGAGTAACAAATCCTTTATTGACTACAAGTGTTGTGGATGCTGCTTCACATCACTCCGAAATATAGCTTTTATAACTACCTTGTTCAGATAGCGTTTTGCGTATACTTACAAAGAATGATATCCACACATAACAGAACTTGCTTGCATCTCAAGTATAAGGATGAAGATAACAAACCATTTTCAATATTTTACTTATGACAAGGATCCAAAAGTAAATGTTTGAAAGTTGGGGAATCCAATATGCATCTCTAGTGAATACATATGAGTTTGGCGGGAACAATCCGAATTCTCGTTAGAATTATAACCAACACTCACATTTGCCTTATCATAACAATATTCCCATATTGTTAACCGACAATGGACATATCTAGAATAATAAAAATTATTCAAGGATTAAACATGCAAATATAGGATAACAATTATTATATAAATGAATAACAAATACCAAGTATCTTTATACATCATAAAGTAAAAATTGTCTTTCAATCCCAATTATCCAAATACTAAAACAGATATGCATGAAACCCATTTAGTAAGTTGAACCCTAATGTTTCCAACATTATCAACCTTTCTTTAAAAGAAAAACTAAATAGTCATCTGAGTAAACTTTCTGAATACTTGTTTCAAATTTCACATATAGTGAGTGATTTGAAATATAAGATGAGTGTCTTATCTCATATGCTCATACTATTGCAAGAATTATAGTATGGAGATGTCGTCTTACCTTGCATGAGTGGTAAAGTCAACAACATACTTGACAGTCATCTTCAGTTTCTAAAAGTGTAAAGTATTCTCATTCATTAATGTGTAATGCAACAATGCTCTGTGTTGAGCACAACTAGTTAGCAGATTTATCATAAAAGATGAAATCCTACTACAACTAGTATTAATAATCCTCTAGCATCATTTGTACTTATACAGCATTATGCTTTATAATTCGTAAACATCTATATTAACAATAATCTAAACACTCTCAATTAGATATTGTTGTTGTCAGCACATTTTGTTCTTGTACAAAAGCAACAACTAGTCTTTTACACAATATAATATATACATGATGAATCCTTAGTTAAAACAACATAAGGTTTCCATCCATGTAATAAATTACTCCAAGTGAAATATATCATTTAAGACTTGCTCGAATGATATATTGTATTTGTGTCAGACTTAATTTTCCGCATTTGTTTATTCCATATAAACATCTATTCCAAGGTTGTTTGTTTTATTCCCTAAATTTCAAGTGAAGTTTCATTCCAAGCTTAAGGATCAATATCTAGCTTCAATAGAATGATATCTTCAACATGTAAATTTTAAGGAAAAACACAATGCTCCCACTCAATGTCAGATGTACTCAAGAGTTATCTTAATTCAATTAGAATCATATTGTAATTAAATTCAAGATCTCAGCTCTTAGATGCATGATTCAATCCAAAACATGGATTGCTCAAATTTTGTATACTTCGTAAAGATAATATAGATTCATAACCCTTTTGATTACACACCGTCCTCGCAAAAGGTAATCATAAAGAAAGAGTTATAAAATCTTAATTGTCATATTCTTCATACAAATCACATGTATGACAATTAAATATCTTTGTATAATTAATACATGTATTATATAAGAAAATTTAATCACAATCAATTGCATAAGTATGATTAAAAAAAACTTCTTATTAAATGCCAAAAATTAATACGTATACAATTTTGTCCTTGAGAGTCATTCTTCAAAAGAAACTCATTCCAACCTCATAGGTTAACTGTTAGGCGAAATAACAATCAATCACATAACTTGATTTGCCTTTTAAAGACTGCATCTTATCATTCATAGTTCTAAAACATTTATCAAATTCAAGATATGATAATATATTTTAGTAGTTAGCTGATTTACTACAATCTTCTAACTTTTATCCCTCATCATTGATATAAAATATCACTCAAGTGATGAGCATCCTTTCGGATTTATGAATGAGAGTAATCATTATACTTGATGCACATTTTCATGTTTAAACTTAGTATGACATTAATAAGTGCATTTTAGAAGGTTAAGTATTTTGTTCTCAAATAACTTTGAGATTTGTATATACTCCCACTTACTTTTGTAAGTAGAGACAATTCTCTAAATACTAAGTATATAAATTTTCTTTTATGGAGAATCACAAAATACATTTTAAGTTCTCATCTCAAGATTTGTTAATAAAATGCTTCATAAGATTTAACAAATTCAGAACTTAATTCAAGACATAATGGAATTCCTTCCAACAACTCAAATTAGGGTTTATAGAAACTCTAATTTAGTATCACTCTTTAACCAAAAGTTCTAGCAATAGTTTTGTGTTTCATCAAGCTAGGAAGAACACCAAAACTACAATCTTCAAGCTAGGAAGTGTACAAAAATCAAAAATCCAAAAGGGTTATTGATTCAATGGTTTGATTTGTAAAACCTCAAATCCCTAATGAATTAGGGTTTTTAGTTATAGGTTGTCTTGAATACCTTCTAGTTTGAACTCTATTGGAGTGTATCTGAACCACGCAATTTCTAACTTTGATATGTTTTGGAGGTAGAGCAATTAAAGCTATCAGGAACCAAACAATATGAATAAAGTTTGATCCAACACATTAGACATACTATAATGAAGTGGTATCCTATGAGTTATTAGAATTGTGAAACTATATCAGAATTCTATAGATAACTTAATTCTCTTAGGACCAAATACTTGTCAATTGGGTCGAGCCAAATTGCATATAAAGTATTTACGAACCAAGTACATGCTATAAGGTCTATTCACTGCTAATACAGAACCTTATGTTCACGTGTTCACAAGAAGAACGAACTATTCAAGGATTATATGTTCATGTGTTAACAAAAAAACCAGAATATTTCAATAATACCTTATCAGTCTTTGAATAATTCAAAGCCTCATGTTTATGTGTTACCGAGAAGACATAACACATTTATTATATATACTTTATGTTATAAGACATTGATTAATACAAGGACTTTATAATTATGTCTTAACATGTAAGCATAATTATATTAACAAAAGTAATCATGAACGCAAACTATTGAGTTCTATAGTAATTTCAAGTTAATTTTATACGTCAGAATTATGATCATTATCATATAACCATAATTATGTGACTAAAATATGTAGTCAAATGTTGAAGTATCTTTACACTATATCATGACATTTGAATGTAGTAGGGCAACAAACATCTAGCTTGTTCAAGTCCTAGTAGAATCATTATTAGAATGTAGTAGGGCAAAAAACATCTCATGTGTTTAAGTCCTAGTAGAATTCTTATTTACATGTAGTAGGGCATTAAACATCTAACATGTTTAAGTCCTAGTAGATTTGTTAGTTTTCTTACCTTGCGGTCAAGAGATACCAATAATCTTGTTGTTCCTTGCACACATTTTGAGATTTCTCCCACTTGTGGAAGGTACAACCTCATATTATGAAAACAAACAACACGTGATTGATTGTTCAAACGATATGATAATGTCATAGATATCATAAGTAGTTTTATAACCATAACCTTTAATAAGGAATTGTGGATTATTATTCTATAGATAACATTTCAGGAAGCGACAGCAGGAAGGCAACGAGTTATCTGATAAAATAAAATGCAATTTTCCTTTAAGCAATGGTTTTTCATATTCGGAAAGTAATAGATTATTTCAAAGCTAGTTTGAAATGATATGGGTGACTAACAAGAAATAAATCCCGCAGCTCCCACTGAAATTGACAACATTACATGAATGATATTTCAGTAATAAAATGCAACTGCTCCTACTGCATTTGTCAACATTGTAAGTGTTACATTTCTAGTAGAAAGCATATAGCAGTTTTATATACTTTCCTATTCTCTTCAATTGCCTACGAGTAGCATGTACTTAGGTATTGAGCAGAGTATATGAAGTTCTACTTATGTAGACAATGGACTAGCCATTCTATTATTCAATTAACTTGAATCTTTAGCATGCATTCCTCATTTATCGTCTACATAGCCCTAAGGGTAATTAGCACTTTAGGAATAATAAGAGTCCAAGAAGATTACCTAGCAAATATGCTAGTAGTTCCTTTACTCTTTGCGGTTTAAACTCATACATCGTGACTAGTACAGGATGTTATTTATTTTGGTAGCTCTAAACACAATGTTTCCAGTTACACAAAATATTCTATCTTTCAATTAACTCTAGACCACGAAAAGGGTAATGAAAGATCAGATAAGAGTTTATCAATTTTGGAATCCTATCTTAGTTTGTCAACTAAGGAAAAAAGATAGGTATAAGTCTCACTCTTCTTACTAGGAAAAGAGACTAAGTTTGTCTTTCAAAGAAAAACAACTTGTTTACGAATTATGTTGCAATAACACAATTAATCAGAACATAAAAATTTCAATTCTAGTATTTTCGATAATTAAATTCTTAAAAGAATTAACTACCCATTTAATTACTGATTAAGACTAAGATCCATCTTGCAACCCCACTTAATTACCATAGGTCTGACCAGTGTGTAAAAAAATAGGACAAGAGGTAAACGACGAGCGTTAATTGCATAATGCAACTCTTAGATTTATGAGACTGTTTAAGGCATTAGTATCAAGTAATAATGTCAAAAGCATGTTTAGTTCTCATCTTATGCCTCGGGTCCGAGGTTTGACTAGGTTAACTCGATATAAGTCGACCAAGTATGAACGTTAAAAATAACAGAGGTCTGACCAGTGAGAAATAATTACCATAGGTTGGAAAGGCCCTTAGGTCTGACCAGAGAAGTCAATCCAAGTGCACGTGTCCATAGTTGGGTGGCATAGACTTAATATTAAAAATAGGTATGCACACATAAATGTGGTAAAAGTCGTGTACAAAGAAGCATGCAAAACAACTTTGTAACACTAATTATAAAAACTTTTGGTAATGACACTGTAGTGATTATCATGGTTCACGGTAGCTCCAATCTAACGCACTGGGAGGCAGAGGACTAGGTAAGCGCCGAAGCATAACCTTAGACATCCTTTCAGTGAGACTGTGCTCACTTCTTTAAACCCCCTTTTGAGTTTGTTCTAGTGGGTGAGCCGTACATCCCAAGTGTCCATAGCGTCTAGTTTTTAAATTCTTGAAAACGTGTTTCATATATTAGGTCACTTTATTTTACAAAAACAATTTTCCACGAATCAAATAGCAGGTCACAATGAGCATGGTATTTTGTCGTGTAAATAAAGACCAATATTAATGTTATGGTTATGATATGTATAATTCCATATTGCATACAATTAGGTGTCAAAGCAAGTAATAATGCACATATAGGAATCAGAAACATACAAGCATAAACATTAATATCAATAACCACATATTGTTCCGAGTCCTCTTGCGAGTCTTCCCCAAACGGAGAACCATAAGACCGTCACTAGGATGCAGTACCTAGATCGCCCCATACATCACCTAGAAAAGAAATTGAGTGGGTCTTGTGGCCGGAAAACACATAAAAGCATGGCAATCCCAATCAACAAGTAATTACGCAATATATGTATTTAAATCAATATGTAATTCTAATTATCACAATAATTCTAATTAACAATTAATAAATAAAAATTAACTTTTAATTCTAATTAGCAAGTAATTTTAATTTAACATGTAATTCTTAATTAACAATTTAATTTTAATTAACAAGGTAATTATAATTCACATGTAAATTAAATTATAATTAACAAATTAATTCTAATTATCAATATAATTTTAATTTGTGTGTGACTAGTTATTATTTATTAAAAATTGACAAGTATTGCATGTAGTTGTCAAAATTAAAATAAAACAAAATAACTAAACTAGGTTCATGCAACCTTTTAAAACATGTTTATTAATATCAGAAAACGTGGAACCATAATCGCAAAAACGATCGAGTTGGCTCGTGATGCCACTGTTGGGATTTTAGAACTAAGTTAACCATTAACCTCTACGAGTACGCAGCGGATAAGGATCTAGTAATCGCAATTAGGTTAACCACGTAATAATAAACAATTAATTAATACAATAATTAATTAATAAAAGGGATAAAATAAAAGCTAACCTTGCTTGGCAATTGATCTCTATTAACGGAACAAGAAACCAATACGAAACCTTAAGTATCCAAATTAGATACCTCGAAGAGTATCACACACAAACCCGATTAACGTATACGTTCGATTAACGCTAGTCGAGAACGTAAACAATAAACTAAGTCAACAACCTTGACCACTTGAATAAAACCCCACGTACAGAAGACCTCCAAAGAACCACTTCACTTTCTGTCCGTGATCACCAAAGCTGAAACAGCTTTTTAAACCTTTCCCGAATACGACACGCCTTGTCCGATAAACACCACTTTCAGTCCGAGATAATAACCCACGAGCTGGAGCAGATTACTACCTTGTTGCTGCTATTTTTGTGTCGACCATGAAACAAGAAACAATAGCTAACCAATACCACTAAACACTTGTCTTGAATACAAGTTTAGGAATCAACCAAACCACAAAACCTTAATCGTTTTCTTGAGGTAAACGACCAGGGGTAAAAAGCAGATTATTATGGTTCGGTTTAGGGTTTAGAGAAGCAATGTTATGCATGAGAATGGAAGAGGTAGAGGGGTGTTTATATAGTGCACCAGTCGAAACCCTAGAGGAATCCCTAGCTTGGTCAACAAGTCTCAAACAAACCCAAACCCATTCTAAATCCTGTACCCGATCAGTTGTGAAACACAAGGCCCAAGGCTTCCACACTTAACGTCCCAAATAGTGAGCTAAAACAGCCCACGGGTCAAACATGGTGATCGGGTCATAACATGCATATCGGGTAACGTTTATTCAAGTATAGTTTATGTTCAACACGTATACTCGTGTTTATCGCGTGTGCCCCCATCGGCTCATACACGATTAGTTGTTTTGTCGTGTTTTAAGACTCCCACAAACCAACAGCCGTAACATACAAGATTAATGGTGCTCGCGAATAGCTTGAGGGTCCTAGTTAGTTATACTCTCAACTACTTGTGAAATATCTTTGAGCTCATTTAGAACCCTCACCAAAATAACCTCACAGTATGCTCGCCAAGTGTCTAGACTAGCGGCTTCATCCTCATCAAAAGATAGATAATGTTTATGGTAATCATGCAAAATTAAAAAAAAATCTCCTCGTTCTTCGTTGGAAGAACTCATGTTGAAAGTTTATGTTTGAGAATACATGGAAGTATATGACATGGTGAAACGTTTGAGTAAATTATTTGTTTAGATGGTTAATTGGGGTATTTAATTCATTTATTTTAGTTATTGAATAGCCTTTATATACAAAATTTTAAATTAAAAAGAACAACACAGATCAAAAATAAGTTGCTATAGCCTTGGCGGTGCGACTATGACATCAGGGTCGGTGCAGGTGGCGGCGCCATGATCCATGTTTTCGGCCTATAACAGAAGGCTATAACCACTGCATCATGCTCACTACAACATTGACCGGCTACCCCAGCGACATTTTGACACTTTCCCAAGCGACATGTCGCTGGGGAAGCCTCGTCAGGGATTGTATCCCCAGGGACAATCCCCGGCGACGACGTGGGTCCCACTCATTTTTCAGTCGAAGAAGTAGTGCCACGGTGGCAAATTATCCCCAGCGACATGTCGCTGGGGAAACTTCGGGTTAAGCTAAAGTAATTAGCACTCCTAATTAAGACTAACGTTAATTTTTTACTTTCCCCAGCGACATGTCGCTGGGGAAACTATGCTTAATTTTTTACTTTCCCCAGCGACATGTCGCCGGAGAAAGTGTCTGCATTTTTTTAAAAAAAAACAGCCTGCACAGCAGGCGATTTCCAGATTTTTTCCGGAATTTTTCCGGAAAACATCTACCAAATAAACCTGTACCAAAACCTGTATAGACTCACCACAACTTGTACCAAACACACAAATACAATATAACGGATCAACGCAATACAAGTACATCACAACCTTTACATAAACAGGACTTAAAAGTCAATATTCAACATGATAGATAGGGAAACAAGTGTTTAAATGTCGCCAAGATGAACCTAATAATATATAACACAACTACCTAAAGTACCAATGTAGCATACTAATAATATATAACACAACTACCTCTCGTCGTCGTTATCCTCATCACCGCCACTCTCCTCGTCATCACCATACCCGCCACTCCCGCTAGCACCACCAGACTCAAAGTCCCTAAACATATCCGCGTATAAGACAGAACTATTCAAGGATTATATGTTCATGTGTTAACAAAAAAACCAGAACATTTCAATAATACCTTATCAGTCTTTGAATAATTCAAAGCCTCATGTTTATGTGTTACCGAGAAGACATAACACATTTATTATATATACTTTATGTTATAAGACATTGGTTAATACAAGGACTTTATAATTATGTCTTAACATGTAAGCATAATTATATTAACAAAAGTAATCATGAACGCAAACTATTGAGTTCTATAGTAATTTCAAGTTAATTTTATACGTCAGAATTATGATCATTATCATATAACCATAATTATGTTGACTAAAATATGTAGTCAAATGTTGAAGTATCTTTACACTATATCATGACATTTGAATATAGTAGGGCAACAAACATCTAGCTTGTTCAAGTCCTAGTAGAATCATTATTAGAATGTAGTAGGGCAAAAAACATCTCATGTGTTTAAGTCCTAGTAGAATTCTTATTTACATGTAGTAGGGCATTAAACATCTAACATGTTTAAGTCCTAGTAGATTTATTAGTTTTCTTACCTTGCGGTCAAGAGATACCAATAATCTTGTTGTTCCTTGCACACATTTTGAGATTTCTCCCACTTGTGTAAGGTACAACATCATATTATGAAAACAAACAACACGTGATTGATTGTTCAAACGATATGATAATGTCATAGATATCATAAGTAGTTTTATAACCATAACCTTTAATAAGGAATTGTGGATTATTATTCTATAGATAACATTTCAGAGAAGCGGCAGAGGAAGGCAACGAGTTATCGATAAAATAAAATGCAATTTTCCTTTAAGCAATGGTTATTCATATTCGGAAAGTAATAGATTATTTCAAAGCTAGTTTGAAATGATATGGGTGACTAACAAGAAATAAATCCCGCAGCTCCCACTGAAATTGACAACATTACATGAATGATATTTCAGTAATAAAATGCAACTGCTCCTACTGCATTTGTCAACATTGTAAGTGTTACATTTCCAGTAGAAAGCATATAGCAGTTTTATATACTTTCCTATTCTCTTCAATTGCCTACGAGTAGCATGTACTTAGGTATTGAGCAGAGTATATGAAGTTCTACTTATGTAGACAATGGACTAACCATTCTATTATTCAATTAACTTGAATCTTTAGCATGCATTCCTCATTTATCGTCTACATAGCCCTAAGGGTAATTAGCACTTTAGGAATAATAAGAGTCCAAGAAGATTACCTAGCAAATATGCTAGTAATTCCTTTACTCTTTGCGGTTTAAACTAATACATCGTGACTAGTACAGGATGTTATTTATTTTGGTAGCTCTAAACACAATGTTTCCAGTTACACAAAATATTCTATCTTTCAATTAACTTTAGACCACGAAAAGGGTAATGAAAGATCAGATAAGAGTTTATCAATTTTGGAATCCTATCTTAGTTTGTCAACTAAGGAAAAAAGATAGGTATAAGTCTCACTCTTCTTACTAGGAAAAGAGACTAAGTTTGTCTTTCAAAGAAAAACAACTTGTTTACGAATTATGTTGCAATAACACAATTAATCAGAACATAAAAATTTCAATTCTAGTATTTTCGATAATTAAATTCTTAAAAGAATTAACTACCCATTTAATTACTGATTAAGACAAAGATCCATCTTGCAACCCCACTTAATTACCATAGGTCGACCAGTTGTGTAAAAAATAGGACAAGAGGTAAGCGACGAGCGTTAATTGCATAATTCAACTCTTAGATTTATGAGACTGTTTAAGGCATTAGTATCAAGTAATAATGTCAAAATCATGTTTAGTTCTCATCTTATGCCTCGGGTCCGAGGTCTGACTAGGTTAACTCGATATAAGTCGACCAAGTATGAACGTGTAAAAATAACCAGAGGTCTGGCCAGTGAGAAATAATTACCATAGGTTGGAAAGGCCCTTAGGTCTGACCAGAGAAGTCAATCCAAGTGCACGTGTCCATAGTTGGGTGGCATAGACTTAATATTAACAAATAGGTATGCACACATAAATGTGGTAAAAGTCGTGTACAAAGAAGCATGCAAAACAACTTTGTAACACTAATTATAAAAACTTTTGGTAATGACACTGTAGTGATTATCATGGTTCACGGTAGCTCCAATCTAACGCACAGGGAGGCAGAGGACTAGGTAAGCGCCGAAGCATAACCTTAGACATCCTTTCAGTGAGACTGTGCTCACTTCTTTAAACCCCCTTTTGAGTTTGTTCTAGTGGGTGAGCCGTACATCCCAAGTGTCCATAGCGTCTAGTTTTTAAATTCTTGAAAACTTGTTTCATATATTAGGTCACTTTATTTTACAAAAACAATTTTCCACGAATCAAATAGCAGGTCACAATGAGCATGGTATTTTGTCGTGTAAATAAAGACCAATATTAATGTTATGGTTATGATATGTATTATTCCATATTGCATACAATTAGGTGTCAAAGCAAGTAACAATGCACATATAGGAATCAGAAACATACAAGCATAAACATTAATATCAATAACCACATATTGTTCCGAGTCCTCTTGCGAGTCTTCCCCAAACGGAGAACCATAAGACCGTCACTAGGATGCAGTACCTAGATTGCCCCATACATCACCTAGAAAAGAAATTGAGTGGGTCTTGTGGCCGGAAAACACATAAAAGCATGGCAATCCCAATCAACAAGTAATTACGCAATATATGTATTTAAATCAATATGTAATTCTAATTATCACAATAATTCTAATTAACAATTAATAAATAAAAATTAACTTTTAATTCTAATTAGCAAGTAATTTTAATTTAACATGTAATTCTTAATTAACAATTTAATTTTAATTAACAAGGTAATTATAATTCACATGTAAATTAAATTATAATTAACAAATTAATTCTAATTATCAATATAATTTTAATTTGTGCGTGACTAGTTATTATTTATTAAAAATTGACAAGTATTGCATGTAGTTATCAAAATTAAAATAAAACAAAATAACTAAACTAGGTTTCATGCAGCCCTTTTAAAACATGTTTATTAATATCAGAAACGTGTAACCCATAATCGCAAAAACGAGTTGGCTCGTGATGCCACTGTTGGGATTTTAGAACTAAGTTAACCATTAACCTCTACGAGTACGCAGCGGATAAGGATCTAGTAATCGCAATTAGGTTAACCACGTAATTAATAAACAATTAATTAATACAATAATTAATTAATAAAAGGGATAAAATAAAAGCTAACCTTGCTTGGCAATTGATCTCTATTAACGGAACAAGAAACCAATACGAAACCTTAAGTATCCAAATTAGATACCTCGAAGAGTATCACACACAAACCCGATTAACGTATACGTTCGATTAACGCTAGTCGAGAACGTAAACAATAAACTAAGTCAACAACCTTGACCACTTGAATAAAACCCCACGTACAGAAGACCTCCAAAGAACCACTTCACTTTCTGTCCGTGATCACCAAAGCTGGAAAACAGCTTTTAAACCTTTCCCGATATCGGACACGCCTTGTCCGATAAAACCCACTTTCAGTCCGAGATAATAACCCACGAGCTGGAGCAGATTACTACCTTGTTGCTGCTATTTTTGTGTCGACCATGAAACAAGAAACAATAGCTAACCAATACACCTAAACACTTGTCTTGAATACAAGTTTAGGAATCAACCAAACCACAAAACCTTAATCGTTTTCTTGAGGTAAACGACCAGGGGTAAAAAGCAGATTATTATGGTTCAGTTTAGGGTTTAGAGAAGCAATGTTATGCATGAGAATGGAAGAGGTAGAGGGGTGTTTATATAGTGCACAAGTCGAAACCCTAGAGGAATCCCTAGCTTGGTCAACAAGTCTCAAACAAACCCAAACCCATTCTAAATCCTGTACCCGATCAGTTGTGAAACACAAGGCCCAAGGCTTCCACACTTAACGTCCCAAATAGTGAGCTAAAATAGCCCACGGGTCAAACATGGTGATCGGGTCATAACATGCATATCGGGTAACGTTTATTCAAGTATAGTTTATGTTCAACACGTATACTCGTGTTTATCGCGTGTGCCCCCATCGGCTCATACACGATTAGTTGTTTTGTCGTGTTTTAAGACTCCCACAAACCAACAGCCGTAACCTAAAAGATTAATGGTGCTCGCGAATAGCTTGAGGGTCCTAGTTAGTTATACTCTCAACTACTTGTGAAATATCTTTGAGCTCATTTAGAACCCTCACCAAAATAACCTCACAGTATGCTCGCCAAGTGACTAGACTAGCGGCTTCATCCTCATCAAAAGATAGATAATGTTTATGGTAATCATGCAAAATTAAAAAAAAATCTCCTCGTTCTTCGTTGGAATAACTCATGTTGAAAGTTTATGTTTGAGAATACATGGAAGTATATGACATGGTGAAACGTTTGAGTAAATTATTTGTTTAGATGGTTAATTGGGTATTTAATTCATTTATTTTAGTTATTGAATAGCCTTTATATACAAAATTTTAAATTAAAAAGAACAACACAGATCGAAAATAAGTTGCTATAGCCTTGGCGGTGCGACTATGACATCAGGGTCGGTGCAGGTGGCGGCGCCATGATCCATGTTTTCGGCCTATAACAGAAGGCTATAACCACTGCATCATGCTCACTACAACATTGACCGGCTACCCCAGCGACATTTTGACACTTTCCCAAGCGACATGTCGCTGGGGAAGCCTCGTCAGGGATTGTATCCCCAGGGACAATCCCCGGCGACGCCGTGGGACCCACTCATTTTTCAGTCAAAGAAGTAGTGCCACGGTGGCAAATTATCCCCAACGACATGTCGCTGGGGAAACTTCGGGTTAAGCTAAAGTAGTTAGCACTCCTAATTAAGACTAACGTTAATTTTTTACTTTCCCCAGCGACATGTCGCTAGGGAAACTATGCTTAATTTTTTACTTTCCCCAGCGACATGTCGCCGGAGAAAGTGTCTGCATTTTTAAAAAGCGACACCTGTACAGGCGATTTCCAGATTTTTCCGGAATTTTCGGAAAACATCTAAAAATAAACCTGTACCAAACCCTGTATAGACTCACCACAACTTGTACCAAAACACAAATACAATATAACGGATCAACGCAATACAAGTACATCACAACCTTTACATAAACAGGACTTAAAAGTCAATATTCAACATGATAGATAGGGAAACAAGTGTTTAAATGTCGCCAAGATGAACCTAATAATATATAACACTACTACCTAAAGTACCAATGTAGCATACTAATAATATATAACACAACTACCTCTCGTCGTCGTTATCCTCATCACCGCCACTCTCCTCGTCATCACCACACCCGCCACTCCCGCTAGCACCACCCGACTCAAAGTCCCTAAACATATCCGCGTATATGTCGTCGCTTCTGAAGAGACTCATCATAAAGTCTACCTTTCTGTGCATGCTCTTGAGCGACTTGTCGGGGGCGGGCATACTTGGCCTGGATGTGGCCCGTGTTGGCAATACCCGACCCACACCGGGAATATGCCCACGAAACTTACCCCTTCTTGCCAACGCATTGATCTCAAGCCTTTTCATCTCCTCCTATGTAGTGACAAAAACACAAGATAGTAAATATATTAGTCGGGTTGCTACATTATTTCTCGATAATTCATTAAAGTGTGTTTTGCCTTGAAAGAAGGCTTGTTGGTATTGTAGGCTTTTTGCAAGTGCGAGTTTATGCAAATATGACTATGGAACATGTTCTGTCTTTCACAAAATATAACTAGTTCAGCACATTGATGCGCGCAAAACAGTCAAGCTAAATCACACAAGCCCGCCACTTGTGAATGACGGACCGTAACCAGCTTAAAACTGCTTAAGCACGAAATCAATGAAGATCTGAGGAGTATAGTGTTTCCCCGGGTCTTTATGTCCCAGCGAGCTATGCAATGGATTATCAAACGTTTAGTGATCGAGGAATCTGAACGGGAAAAGGATTCTGAATATGATATAAACTACGGAAAAAGCCAACAAATAACGGCTTAAATGCAAATTAAAGAAAGTTAAAAAGATAAAATCTATTAAATAAACGCTATCACTATAATTAAAATGATGTTTTTGTTTTTATGATTTTATAAAACTGAATTTAAAATCTACGCGACGTACAAAATAAAAAGTGAAACTAAAGCAATATTAACCCTAAAAATATGGAAATGATGTTTTTACAATCCTATTGATAAGAGAAAATTTATAGAAAAGGAAAATTATTTTTAAAACTAATTATCTAATTAAAAACTATTTTTAATTATTAAATAATTACCTAAAATACAAGAAAATAGGAAATTAGGCTAGAAAAATAAAATTAAGACTTGGAAAAACCTAAAATATCAAAATAGAATTTTCAAAACTATTTTTGTATTTTTCTGATTATTTATCTATTTTCTAGGAATTTTAAACTATTAAAAACTAATTTAATCACTAAAAGTTACCAAATGAACTATGAAAAATCTGGAAAATTACTTTTTCTACTTTTTATATTTATCTAAGCCTAAGAAAAATGAAAAATTATTTTTTTGAACCTTTTCTGAATTTTTTGTATTAATTGCTAATTAAAAATGCTTAAAAACTAATTAAAATCAAGAAAAATGGCAAAACAGCTAGGAAAAATCTGAAAATTTCAGGGAAACTCTAAAATAATATTAAGAAGCTATGAAAATTGGAAAAACAGTATGTTATGTGGAGAAAGTTGAAACTGATGAATCAAGTGCTTATTGAAATAAGCACTTGATAAGCAAATGATCAAAACAAGCAACCCACTGATAACAGAGACTATGATATACTAAATATGACCAAATGAAACAGAAATCAACAAGCTACAACAACTGATTAGCACAATATCACAGATTTGATGTTTTTGATTAAAGTACTAAAACAGTTTTGGGTGCTAACTTGCAGTCCAAAAATAAGCACCCAAATAAGCTAAAGAGCAAAATCCAATTGTTGATACCTAAACTAGACCTAAGCAGCTATCTATGACCAAAAGACCAGCCTTTGACAAGCTTTAACAAGCTCAGTGCAAGCTTGTCCAAAAGCTGAGAAATTACTCAGTGAATGCTGAGTTGGAGCAGGGCACCAAGGCCTTACTTTGAGCTTATGCCCAAGCTTATACAGAAAGCTTAAAGTAAAAACAGGTAAGAGGTCTTAAAGACCACCTAGTGAACTACTTGTAGACCAAAAACCAGACTCTAAAAAACTTTAATGAGTCCTGTGCAGATGCTGCAATGTCTGCACAAAACCATTTTTTGCACCATTTTGACTTTTTGCAACAGATTAAAATTTTGACTTTGGTGAAGTTTGGATCCAATTTAATGACTAATGTTGATGTGTTATGATGTAATGAACACAAAGCAAGCTTTAGTTAACACTTTTAAACTCAAATCCAGGTTTTGCAATTCTAAAATCCACAACAGTTAACAGTAGACAGATTAAGAGATAATCTTGACTTTTTGAACTAACAGGTACAAGATTTTGACTCAATTTAGTTATCTAGAGCTAAATAAACTTGAACTAACAAAAATCTACCACTGCATAGACTTGAATGACAGTTAAACTAGTTGAGCCAAACACCCTTGTATAAACTGACTTACAATCTGAATCAAAATTAACTACTGATTCAACATAGATTATGATCAAATTAACTCTAAACAACCTAATTACTACTTATGAAACAGGTCTTAACCACTTCTAACTACAATTACCAAGTATGCAATGACCATGAAAATTACTTACAATAAGTCCAAAGCCACTATGGCTAGCCAACAGTGAAACCAAGGAACTCTAACCTATCCAATTCAACCCACTGGCTTCCAATTCAACCCATTTTCACTCATGAATCAACCCATATCATCCTTGCATTATTTTTGCTCTTGTGTTGACTTTTGTTGACCAGGTCTCACTTTTGCTTAAAACTTAAACACAAGTTTATAAAAAGCTATGATAAGCTAATATAAACTTGTTTCAACTCATAAATAAGCTCATTGAAGCTTGGAACTTAGAGTTTGAAAATGAAAATTGCAACAGTAGCTTAAAATTTGAAACTTGCACATAAACTTGAAATTGATGTTGGAAATAACTTGCAATACACTGAAGTGTTTTTGATTAATACAGATAAGATGGAAATTACAACTACAATTTATCTAAAACATGATAATTAAAGAAACAACATACAATTTTATAAAAACTAAAACTAACTATCTCTTCTTGCTTCTTCTTGGCTTCTTATAAGCTCAAAAGTGCTTCTCTCTCTCTTCTGGTCAAATCCCAGCATGAATATGAGCCCTTGGATGCCTCTTGAGCAATCTTGGCCGTTTATCTTGTTTTGGCGCCAAATCTGTTTTGGATATCAGAGACAGGAAAAGTGATGCATTTAATGCATTTGTAAGGTTGGTGAGGAGGGGGGAGACAAATGGTGGTGTAGGGTGGGTTGGTAGGCTGGTTGGTGGCTGGAGGTGGTAGCAGACAGAGGTGTCGGGGGAGACAAACTGGGGGCGGGTTTGTTTATTTAAATATCGGGTTTGGGTTGGGTTGGTCGGGTTAAGGGACCGGGTAAGGGATTTGGGCCAGGGTATATGTTTTGGGCTTGGGTAGTTTATTTAGGTCCGGTTTGGTTTGTAGAGTATTAATACAAGGGACCAAACATGTAATTCTTCAAAACCAAGGGACCAATCATGTAACTTATGAAGAGTAATCAAAGGGTTGTTTTTGCCAACTTTACTAATCCAAGGGTCAATTTTTGACACTTTTGAAATTCCCAAGGACTAGATTTGACAAATTTTGGATTTTCAGGGACTAAATTGTAATTTCTCAAATATTTTTGGATTTCTCACCAAAGGACTAAATATGACAATTTATGATTTTAAAAAGACCTTTGGTGACTTTTCTTTTGAAATTTTGGCTCAGGGACTATTTTTGACAATTTTTGAAACTTGGGGGACTAAAACTGCAACTTTTGCAAATTTGATATGTTTTTCATCTGATTTTGATATTTTTGCATTTAAAACACATAAAACACTGATTTGTGATATTTTGATCATTTTGATGTGTTTCTGAGTGTTTTCAGATGATTTTGCAGTTTATTTTGTACAAAAATGATGAGTATTTACACACTCATCACACATCAACTTGTACAATAGCAAATGTCGAAACCAATACTAATTAACAACTTTCACTTGATATTCTACTTCAAAAAAGTTCATCCAAATGAGCTGATAACTAATCATAAATAACTAAACTAACACTAAAACATACATAACAAACTAACTAATCTTAAATAACTAAACTAACACCACAACTTGTACACTCAAAATAATAACACAAACCACGATATTACTTTAGATATTTTACGGCATTAGCCTACTTTCTACTTGTACCACACAAATTTATAACTAACTAAACTAACACTATAACAAACATAACAAATAAACTAATCAGCAAAACAAACTATTCAACATCACAACTTGTACAATAACAAATATAATACAACCACGATATTACGCTCCTAATTTACATCATAACTAACTAAACTAACAAGATAACAAACATAACAAAAAAACTAAGTAAACATACCTGACCTAAAATAGCATTAGGATGAAGCCGACGCTTATTCTTGGCTGTTGTCGCCGACTGCCAAAACCAAAAAAAAAATTACTTAACAAAATTTTCTAATTAACAACTTCTTACAACAATAATAATCTTGTTTAACCAAATCATATTATAAATAACAAAATTAAAAAATATATATATACAACCAAACCACCAATAATCGAACCAAATCATTAAGAGGGTAAAGAAATAATTAGAGGGTTAGAAAAACAAAACTTATAATTAACAAAATTAAAAATATATATATACACGGCTTGTTCTCCTTCGTGTGCTCGTGTAACGCCGGTCGTGGTGGGTAACGTTGAAGTGGTGGATGCGGTGGTGGTGATGGAGGTGCTCGAATTGTTGGTGATGGTTGATTTTATGGATGTGCTCGAATTGCTGCAAAAATCGCCAAGGGAGGAGAGGATAATTTTATTTTGTTTTTCTGCAGTGAAAGATGAACCAGATCTACTTTATCATAAAACTGTTTCCCCGGCGACAAGTCGCCGGGGAAAGTTCCTTTTTTGTCGTTTAGCGTAATTGGCGCGATAATGAAATTTTTGGGGGGTGGGTATCCCCGGCGACATGTCGCCGGGGAAAATTAACTTAATTTTATTTTATCATTAAAAATAATGACATGTGTTGTTACGGTAAAGTCAACGAAGTCAAACGGAATCCCCGGCGACATGTCGCTGGGGAAACATATATATATTTTATTTTAATGTTTAGCGATAAAAAAAATCAAATTCTATTTTATAAAATTAACTTAATTTTATTTTATACGTAAACTTAATGTTTAGCCATAAAAATATATCATAAAAAAATATGTTTAGCTTCGTTTTTGTACGTAAACTATAAAAAAAATATCATTAAATGTAACAAACTTTAATAAAGTGATTAAATATGCATATTTTGATGTGTTGTTACGTTAAAAATAATGACATGTGTCAGTTTCTGATATGACAGCATATCAAAATGTTATGGTTACACATTAGACGTTCAACGGATGAGTCGATATGTTAGGGTTAGATATTAGACGTTCAACGGATGAGTCAATATGTTATGGTTACACATTAGACGTTCAACGGATGAGTCGATATGTTAGGGTTACACATTAGACGTTCAACGGATGAGTCGATATGTTAGGGTTACACATTAGACGTTCAACGGATGAGTCGATATGTTATGGTTACACATTAGACGTTTAACGGATGAGTCGATATGTTAGGGTTAGACATTAGACTTTCAACGGATGAGTCGATATGTTATGGTTACACATTAGACGTTCAACGGATGAGTCGATATGTTAGGGTTAGACATTAGACGTTCAACGGATGAGTCGATATGTTATGGTTACACATTAGACGTTCAACGGATGAGTCGATATGTTAGGGTTGGACATTAGACGTTCAACGGATGAGTCGATATGTTATGGTTACACATTAGACGTTCAACGTATGAGTCCATATGTTATGGTTACACATTAGACGTTCAACGGATGAGTCGATATGTTAAGGTTAGACATTAGACGTTCAACGGATGAGTCGATATGTTATGGTTAGACATTAGATGTTGAACGGATGAGTCGTTATGTTATGGTTACACATTAGACGTTCAACGAATGAGTCCATACGTTATGGTTACACATTAGACGTTCAACGGATGAGTCGATATGTTAGGGTTGGACATTTGACGTTCAACGGATGAGTCGTTATGTTATGGTTACACATTAGACATTCAACTGATGAGTCGATATGTTAGGGTTGGACATTTGACGTTGAACGGATGAGTCGATATGTTATGGTTAGACATTAGACGTTGAACGGATGAGTCGTTATGTTATGGTTACACATTAGACGTTCAACGGATGAGTCGATATGTTATGGTTACATATTAGACGTTCAACGGATGAGTCGATATGTTAGGGTTGGACATTAGACGTTCAACGGATGAGTCGTTATGTTATGGTTAGACATTAAACGTTGAACGGATGAGTCGTTATGTGTTGTTATGGTTAAAAATATATTATCATTAAATTTTAGGTGTGTGTTGATATGTTAGGGTTGGACACTAGACGTTGAACGGATGAGTCGTTATGTTATGGTTACACATTAGACGTTCAACGGATGAGTCGATATGTTATGGTTACACATTAGACGTTCAACGGATGAGTCCATATGTTATGGTTAAACATTAGACGTTCAACGGATGAGTCGATATGTTAGGGTTTGACATTAGACGTTCAACGGATGAGTCGATATGTTATGGTTAGACATTAGACGTTGAACGGATGAGTCGTTATGTTATGGTTACACGTTAGACGTTCAACGAATGAGTCCATATGTTATGGTTACACATTAGACGTTCAACGGATGAGTTGATATGTTAGGGTTGGACATTTGACGTTCAACGGATGAGTCGTTATGTTATGGTTACACATTAGACATTCAACGGATGAGTCGATATGTTAGGGTTGGACATTAGACGTTCAACGGATGAGTCGATATGTTATGGTTACACATTAGACGTTCAACGGATGAGTCGATATGTTAGGGTTCGACATTAGACGTTCAACGGATGAGTCGATATGTTATGGTTACACATTAGACGTTCAACGGATGAGTCGATATGTTATGGTTACACATTAGACGTTCAACGGATGAGTCGATATGTTAGGGTTGGACATTTGACATTCAACGGATGAGTCGTTATGTTTTGGTTACACATTAGACATTCAACGGATGAGTCGATATGTTAGGGTTGGACATTAGACGTTGAACGGAGGAGTCGATATGTTATGGTTAGACATTAGACGTTGAATGGATGAGGCGTTATGTTATGGTTACACATTAGACGTTCAACGGATGAGTCGATATGTTATGGTTACATATTAGACGTTCAACGGATGAGTCGATATGTTATGGTTGGACATTAGACGTTCAACGGATGAGTCGTTATGTTATGGTTAGACATTAGACGTTGAGCGGATGAGTCGTTATGTGTTGTTATGGTTAAAAATATATTATCATTAAATTTTAGGTGTGTGTTGATATGTTAGGGTTGGACACTAGACGTTGAACGGATGAGTCGTTATGTTATGGTTACACATTAGACGTTCAACGGATGAGTCGATATGTTATGGTTACGCATTAGACGTTCAACGGATGAGTCCCTATGTTATGGTTACACATTAGACGTTCAACGGATGAGTCGATATGTTAGGGTTAGACATTAGACTTTCAACAGATGAGTCGATATGTTATGGTTAGACATTAGACGTTGAACGGATGAGTCGTTATGTTATGGTTACACATTAAACGTTCAACGAATGAGTCCATATGTTATGGTTACACATTAGACGTTCAACGGATGAGTTGATATGTTAGGGTTGGACATTTGACGTTCAACGGATGAGTCGTTATGTTATGGTTACACATTAGACATTCAACGGATGAGTCGATATGTTAGGGTTGGACATTAGACGTTCAACGGATGAGTCGATATGTTATGGTTACACATTAGACGTTCAACGGATGAGTCGATATGTTAGGGTTGGACATTAGACGTTCAACGGATGAGTCGATATGTTATGGTTACACATTAGACGTTCAACGGATGAGTCGATATGTTACGGTTACACATTAGACGTTCAACTGATGAGTCGATATGTTAGGGTTGGACATTTGACGTTCAACGGATGAGTCGTTATGTTATGGTTACACATTATACATTCAACGGATGAGTCGATATGTTAGGGTTGGACATTAGACGTTGAACGGATGAGTCGATATGTTATGGTTAGACATTAGACGTTGAACGGATGAGTCGTTATGTTATGGTTACATATTAGACGTTCAATGGATGAGTCGATATTTTATGGTAACTGATTCGTCGGGAAATCAATAATAAGAGTTTGTAGTATATGGTGGTAACTCAAACGTGTTATGTTTGAGCACCGAGATCGTTCCGAACGAGGGTTGAATGGAATTTCCAACTCACGTCGCGATTATCGGGATTTGAATGGGAAAAGGGGATAATTTGATGTTTTCTAAACTACGGGATAAGGAAAGTAAATGGGAATAAAATCTATGGGGAAAACCTAAGAATTATGGCAAACTACGCAAATCTACGCTAAAATGCAAATATGGGATTTAAATGAAACGCGAATAAAATGCAACTACGTCTAATCTAAATCCTAAATATGATCTAAAATTACTTTTATACTAAAAATGACATTTGAAACTATTTATGAATTAAAACAAATTTTTAGGAATTTTCTTGAATTTATTTGAATTAAAAACTAATTTCTAATTTTAAAAATTAAACTAAATTACCAAAAATTATGAAAATAAGTAGGAAAATTATGAAACTATTTTTCAAAAATCTAAAATAACTAAAAACACTTTTCAAAACCTGAATTGTATTTTTCTGAACTTTTTTCTATTTTCTATGAATTAAAAACTATTTAAAACTAATTAATTTGCTAAAAATTACTATTAAACTAGGAAAAATCTGGAAAAATTATTTTTTTGCTTTTTATATTTATCTTAATCTATGAAAATTGAAAAAATATTTTTTTGAAGCTTTTCTGATTTATTTGTATTAAAAGCTATTTAAAAGTCTTAAAACTAATTTAAAATAATAAAAATAGCAAACAGTGTGAGAAAATTATGAAAAATTCAGGGAAAATCTAAAATAATATTCTAAATCTATGAAAAATGAGAAATCCTATGCTAGTGAGCACGAATAAGGGGCTGTAGTGGAAAAGCTTATGAATAAGCTAGACAAAATAAGCTACAAGCTTCCTAAGTGCACCAAATGATAAAAGCTACTAGATAATGCTAAATCTACTTAATACTAACCTATTTCAACATACCTAAACCTCTAGAGTGCAAGCTAAACTGAAATGACTTGATTGACTATTTAAAATGAAAACAGATTTTCCTACTAACTATAAGCTAAAACCACAGCTTATTGAGTGAACCAAACTGAAAACCAAAAGTTGAGAACTCAAGATCACCAGCTAAGCAACAAGTGGACCAAGTTTCAAATCCTAACAAGCTAATTTGAAGCTTATGCGAGATCTACAATAAGGCCTGCTCACACTCAGTATTAGTTGAGTGTGAACAGGGCAAAACAACTCTAAAAACAAGCTTATTAAGAGCTTATAGAGGCTTGACAAAATTTCACAAAAATCAGTTTTGAAAACTTGACCAACTAAATTTACTTATCCCAAAATTTCAACAGATTTAAACCAGAATTAACTTATTTAAAAATCAACAAAGTTTTGTGAAAACCATTTTTTTGATGAGTTTTTGACTTTTGAAGACAGATTTGAAAAATTGACTTTTATGAGATTCAATTCAATCCTACTGATTATAAATGATATTGTAAGGTATAATAGATCCTAATTTAGCTATCCTATATGATCTAAACCTAAATTGCAAGCTAACACAGTCCTACTCTAACTGATAAGCATATGAGATGAATGTGAATGTAAATTTGACTTTAAGTAAATGCAGATGAATTTTGATGACTGAAATGAGTTTATTTCAACTAAACTAGTCTAATGCAACCTTAGTTAACTCCTACTTGAACCTATATCTCAAAATCCACTGCTGAACCAAACACTGCTTAATGGACAGATTTTATGCTTAATTCTTCTAAAACAAATATCTGATCCACTACAATGCTAACTCAAGATTCAAAATACAATAATACTACTGCATGAACTAATCTTAGCAACTTCTAAACACCAAATCAAATCTGATCTAATTATGCAAAACTGAACTCAAAGCAATAACTACTAAACTGAGATAGCAATGATAAAATCGAAATAAACAAGAGAACAAATAAGCTAGATTACGCGAGATGAATGCTAACTAAACTAACTAACAATTTAAAAAAGCTAACACAGATTTAAAAAGAAGATTTGGTACTCATATGAGGTCCAGCCACTATGGCTTGCTAATGAGAACTAAATACCATTCTAAATCTGTTTACAATCCTAAATCAAACTATATCTAACCCAAATCCAACTCCATATCAGCACTTAACCCATTTCCAAACCAGATCAGCTGCTTAACCAAATCCAGCTTCCATTTGAATGAATTTGACTTTTGTTGACTGGTGTGAGATTTGAGTTAATTTTTAAAATGAAGCAAGAGAAAAGCTCACTATAAGCTATAACAAGCTTAAATGAGCTTAATAGAACAGAGAGCAATAGCTTTTTACAAACTTAGACATAGATTGAAAGTATTTTTTTATTTTTCAACTATTTTTCTGATTTTTTTTATATTTTTGATTATGATGAAAACAAGCTGCAAATAACTTCTGAATCTAATAATAAGAATCAAACACTATCAATAAGCTGAATTGAGAAACAATTAAACTTAAACAAGGATTTTAAAGTGAACACTGAATTTCATTAAAACTTAAAACTGAGTTTACAAATAAGGATTAAAAGTGAATAATACTGAAAACAAATAAACAGAAATTTAAAATTACAATTAGCTACTGAAAGAAAGGTTGTATACAATAGTGAATGAAGATGGGTATTTATACACGAGCTTGAGCTTGAGAAAAGTCTAGAATCAGCTCCTTGTGCCTTCTCTTGATGCCTCTCATCCGTTAGATAAGTTTCCAGCTCTTTCCAATCATTTCCCACCATTGGATCATGTGCACACGATACTTCAACCAATCAGGTGAGAGTATTTGAGGGAATGTCACACGAATCAGTGACCTGGCACTGAGCACATGTCAGGTGTTGTCAGGAAGTACGGAATTGCCCCTGATTTAAGTTAATTTTGGCTAATAGGTGGAAGGGCAATTTAGGGTTCATGTATAATCTGGGAAAAGTGGGAATTGGGGAAAACATTTGGCGCCTTTGGATTTTTTTAGTATATTTCGGTTTTTGTTGACTGTTGACCGGGTTTAGGATATTGGACAGGACCGGGTATTGGTAATGGATTATCTTGGGCTTATGTTGAAATGGGCTTGTGATGTAGTAAGGTTAGGACTAGTTTAGTGATCCAAGGATTACCAATGGGACCAAACTTGTACATTCGGATTTTCAAGGGACCAAACTGTAGATTCTGAAAATGTGATCAAAGGGCTAAACTTGACAATCTTCAAATAATCCAAGGGCCAATTTCGCCATTTCTGAATCTTAAGGGTAGATTTTGTCAAATGCTCAAAGTTGAAGGACTGATTTTGCCAATTCTAAAATCTTGATCAAATCTTTCAAAAGTCATCCTCTTAGCAAAGAAATCTTCACAGATGCTCAATTCTGATCTTCCGGCTCAGCTCTAGCACTATTTATCTCTCGTGCTCGGGTTTTTGTCAGATTTGGATAACTTTTGCGTGTTTTATCATATCCGTACCTGCACATGCATAAACTCAAGAAAACAATAAATATTAGCAATAAACGGCTCTTTCTTGGTTATTTTGGGTCTGATTTGATAAAGAAATGATATGTGTTTTTGCACATATCAAAAAACCCAGATGAGACCATTGTCGTGTCCCCACGCAATGCAATCAACTCACGCTTCTAAAACCAAGGATTTCAATCTCTTTCTACTAAACCTATGAAGAAGTAGCAAAGATTCCTCAAAAGAGATTAAGAAAGCCTTAATTCTAAAAACGCCCCGTTTACCTTTTAATTCACATATAGATATTACGATTAAGCACATATTCATTATGAGTGACGGTTTGTTGAACTTTCATGTCGATCAATAACTCCAACATTTTTCAAACGACACGTTAGGATCACGGAGTAGAAAACACAACACAGCGTGAAGTGACCATACGGATAGAATACATCGTCCCTGATTTTTCACAAGTCCCCAAACTAAGCGTAAAATCGAAATCATTGTTAAATATGATTCTAGATGCTAACACTACCCATGGAAGTTACTTGTGTAATTACCTTTTGCTCCCATTTTCCTATTTTCCTCTAGATTTTTTATTTTTGTGAGAAATGAATTTCTTCAAATTTCTCGTTTCGGTAACTTTTATTCCGATAAAGATATAAAGCTAAGTCGCTAATTAGTTTTCCATCTTCCCTCGAAAACCATTGCACACAAGAATGAGGTCCACATCAAGGTCCTAATTTCGCACGATTTAGGGAGATAACTCCCGGATTCAAAATTTGGCTTAACACTTATTTCAGCACATTTGCATTTTTGCAATTTAGGCCCTTGGTCTTTTCAACCACTAACTCAACGGGATTACCGTTTTATCAGAAGTCTTATTATGACTTTGGATTTTTCCTCTACCTTTTTGGAAGTCTATGACAACTTTTATGGCTTTGGATTTTTCAACTTTAATACATTTGGGCTTTATTTCATGTTAATTTTTGTGCCAAACTCCGAATCCTACGGCTTTTATAACAATAGAAACAATAGCAGCAAACTATCAGGAATCAGTTGTCTATTACACCGCAACACTGATAGTACCTTGATGTGTACCCAACTATCATGGACAAGGATTCTCTAAAGAAGAATAAAGAACTAACTATCGTCAAAAACTCAACATCTCTAATTATTATTTAACAGATATGGGGTGAAACAATTTTGTGGGAACAAAAAGCCATAAGTACCTTCGATGGGCTCTAAAGAGAACCATCTACTCCACGCTTAGCATCTAAACTCATAAGTAACTCTATCATTCCTCGATCTCCGCAAATTTAAAATCCCAAATAATGAGATCCGCGGATGCTTAGCCGATAATTTTTAGATTATCTATGGTTAAGGGAACAAGCTAGGGCTCAACACGCCCGGTCAAGTCAGAATTCTATTCCTACTCTCACCAGCGGAAAGTCAACAAGGTGTCAAAACATATATTAACTTAGCAATTGTTTCGTCAAATAATCTCAAGTCTCGCATTTTTAAAGTCACCTATAAGAAACTAGCAAATTCTTGTTTAAGCTTCGCATATTTAAAATCACTTAGGGAGACTTGCAAATTCTTGGCCTTGTGAGCTAGAATCGCATTTTATAGCCTCTTGTCTAAGCAATTAGCAAAGACTATTTCAAGAAAAACGCATATTTAAAGAAACTTCTAAGAGACTCGCAAAGACTTTTCAATCATAAAACTAGCAGAAGCTTACAAAAAAATTTTAAATTTTGCCATTTTTAGCACAATTTTTTCATTTTCTAAGGAAAAACGGGGTTGCGAGAGTATACGACAAAAAATAAGCAAGTGCGGTCAAATCAAATCGAAGATTACCCACCCCAGACTAAAACGAAACATTGTCCTCAATGTTTAAAGCAAGGGTATCAACAAAAATCTAAAAGCCGTTTATTAAGTATGCTAAAAGATAAACGTTAGTTGATAAGATTAGGATATCAGATTTCCATCAGCATCGATCATGAAACTCGAGTGGAGAAAATGACAAACTTCGAGCACGAGAGTCTTCATATCGGTAAAATCCTAAACACAACATCACAAACAACCAAACACGAGAAATCGAAGAGGCTAACCCCTTCACGTCACTTATTAGAAAATAGAAAGAAGATAGAAGGATAAGCATGGGGTGCCTCCCACGAAGCGCTACTGTTTTTGATCACCGAGTTGCTAGCCTGACTCGTCCCCGAATTCATTTGTCCATGGGGAAACAAGCGGAAGGGATACCCGGATCAAAGATGGTATCCTCACTCCGGAGGGAAAGAGAAGGGGTGGGTTGGGAGGGAAAGAAAATTTCGGGCTCAAGCACATACGGGATAACATCTCCCGAACTCACATAAGGTGCATCAAGAAAAAGTGATCCATCATCCGGTGGTTTTGCGGGCGGACGACGGGATGTCGGATCACAATAAGAATACTCCATAGAAGAAGGGAGTCCATGGTACAGAGAAATGTAGTTCAAAGGTTTATCAATGAAGGCATCCAAGAGAGGATCCTTTTTCCGGAAAACTTTTGTTTTAAGAATGTCCTCTTCGATGAGTATCCCAGGGTTAAAAATCTTGTCCTCGGAGAGGAAGGAAATCAAAGTATCATCCACGTGAAAATCCTCACGAGAAGAGGAATCACTCTCGGATAAAAAATAATATTGGACCTCAGGATCAACAAGTTCATCAGTCGAAAGCTTCACTTCCTTATCTTTCTTCGGGAAAAACGGATCATCGTATTCATTTTCTTCATTTTCGGAAAGAATCGAGTCGGTAGGAGCAAGTTCATCGGTGAACTTCTCAAGAAGTGAATCGATATAAGACGGCTTGACTTCTTTAAAATCATCCGGAGGGATATAAGAATCACCATAAAGCATTTTTTCAATCAAACGAATATCTTCCTCGATGTTAATAACGGCATAATCAATTTCCGGTGAAACTGAATCGCTATTCAAATAAGCCTCAATTTCTTCCATGATAGAATCATCAGGGCGAGACGGTTTAGGTTCAAAAATATCATCCGGAGGAGAGTAAGAAGACGGTTCATTATATATCAATTTTTCAAGTAAAAGAATGTCCCCCTCCGGGTCAAAAGTAGCATCATCAATCTCAACGGGAATCGAATCATCATTAATATAAGCCTCGATCTCCTCCCAAATGGGGTCACTTTCCGTAGTGAGAGACGGAGAAGAGTCAGAAAGTTCCAAAATTTTAGAGGAAGGAGTGGGATTGCCACTCAAAGAAATCTCAACATTCTTAAGTTCAACACAACAAAAAGAAAGCGAAGGTGGGACAAGTGGTGTGCTCTTAGAGCTAGCATTTTCCACCACAACCGTTGTAGTCTCCTTTTCTAATTTCTTCTTTTGCTCAGCATGTATTGTCGACAAACTTTTAACCGTAAAACATGAAAGGATCGGATCAATTCTCGATGGTTTTGGCCCAACTTTTTGAACCACCGGAGGTTGGACGTTTTTGGTACTTCCGTTGTTAGTAGGAATTCCCGGGTCCTTTGTCACCTCGATGTCATTAATTTTGGCCACATTATTTTGGTAGGTTAAAGATTTAGAAGTATGGTTAACGTTAAACGTGACGGCTTCTTTTCCAACTCTTAAAGTGATTTCTCCTTCATATACATCAATCAAAGCATGTCCC
>OU343221.1:139311195-139545821 GCA_910596185.1 Chrysanthemum makinoi | reverse complement strand
AATGGCGTTAATTCACTATTATTTATTTGAGGTTGAAGTAAATTATCACGGGCAAGTGTACTTAGTATCTGAAGGTATCGGGGATGGATGGATGAAGATTCTTCAAGATCTAGTTATTGTTGGGTGACTTTTACCTTTTCTTTTTACCACTTGGTGGAATTGGGCTCTTATCATCTCAAAATAACTATCACTTTAAGGAGTTACGTTGTAGTGCTCAGTGTCACATTCAATTGTGGATTTTCAAAAGGTAAAGTACGTCTATTACTTGATGGTTGGTTGGATGATGAGTATAGAGTACTTAGAGAGTACTTAGAGATGCTAATGGAAATCGGCACCGCTCTTTGGTTCATATGTGCAAGTTTAAGTCACGAGTTCGAGGTAGTTTACTTCAGGGTCAAATTCATCATATTGGGTTTTCTCCATCAGCTGTCACGATAAAGAGCCTACTGAATGATAATGGGGTTGATTACATGTTTTGCCAAAAGAGATTGAAAAGATAGAGCTTATGATGTATGAACACAACAGTTCATGCCTCGTACTCTAAAGAAAATAAAGGTGTACGTGTCAGTGCGCTTTATCTTCTGAAGAATAGAAATCTTCTTATTATGACCATTCTCATCAACATGCTTCATACTTTTTCCATGCGCCATCATCAAGTGAACCTACCTATCATTGATTGTTTTCTCGATTCCACTTTCTCAACTATAATGACGATGGCGACATCATGTGCTAATTTTTAGGGGGAGAAGTGTGAATAGACTACATTTGGATGATGTTCACTTGTTTAATCAAGAATGGCATCTTCGTATGCAATTTTTGAGGGGGAGAAGAAGTGTGATAATTCTGCATGGTTGATTGACTTATGAGAATATATGGTCATACGGCTTCTAACTCATGTAAGAACCGAGCTTCTTCTTATCGGATCATCTTTACATGGAGTTTCTTCTAAGAGCCGTTGGTTGACATCTTCACTAGGATTGATGAGTTTATCGACAAAGTGCTTCCTTAATGCTTCACGATACATCAACATGATGATTCCGACCAATCTCTGTTTGTTTGAGGTGATTGGTAGTTTGGTGTTACCATCTTGTGTGTTCGTTGCGGCCCGATTGCTGATTTCCTTGATGAACATCTTTCTGTTCTTGTTTGATTGGGAGGATTTTAGCTAAAGGATTTGCAAGATGTAAGTTAATTGGGATGTTTTTTGGTGAGATGCTTTTTGGTGTGAGTTGAAGATTAACACACTCTATTCCCCATTCGACAATCTTGAAGAAGGTCGAAGTCTACATTCCGTTCTACATTTCTTGTTATATGTTAGAAGACCAAAGACGTGTTGCATTTAATGATCTAAAGACTTTTGTTCTTAACCGGCATTTATCAAACAGATTGTCGGTTTAAGGGAGAGGACTAATTGGGGGATAATGAAATGTTGAATTTAATCCCCAATTAGACTTGCTCATATTTTCAAAGAAGTTGATTCCCACAAAGTGTTCCAGTTCTTCTCAACAAATTTCTAGTATTTGGGCTTTATGTTGCTGATTTTGAAGTATCAAAACCGCAGGGGGAAAGAGACACACATCTAAACACAAAGCGAGTAAACTTGATGAACTTAATTCTTCTAAGTGATTGAAGATATCCCGAAGACAAATGTTATTACCGCAGAGAAACTCAAGGTTTGACTCATTGCGAGTAAACTTGATGAACTTAACTCTTCTAAGTGATTGAAGATATCCCGAGAAGACAATTGTCATGACCGCAGAGAATCTCAAGGTTTGACTCATCAAGGCTTTTAGCGTTCTTATTCCAACTATGTGGGGGAAGAGATGGAAGAGTTAGTTTCTGAAGATGAAAGAGGTACACAAGTGTGTAATGATTTTGATGTTATCAAAATCATCAGGGGAGAGAGATTGTGTACATTGGGACGCGCTTGTTCACTTGAGTGCTTTTCGATCGTCGAGAGATATAATCACTTATTCCGTAGTTGAAACCGCAGATAGTCCTCGCACATAATAATCATGATTCGCCCGCTTCTTCAATGTTATCGGTTATTCTCCCTTTAGGCATTCGGTACTTCGGTTCTTGAGCTTCATACATTTTCTTCGGGAGAGGTATACATCGGGTTATTCTTTGGCTATTGGACTTAATCGCTACTGATGATATAAGTTTCTTTGTCTTCGGTATGTGTATTCGGTTGAGTGAGCTCTAGTCTAAGAGACTGACTGCATCAATTCAACTACTCGGGGGAACTGGTCTCTTGACACCTTTTGGAATGGATTGCTTCAGACGTCAGTAGAAAATAAATTTGAGAAGATTGTTTTATGTATGGGATGATACGTTGCTGTTGTTCTATTGGATGATATAACCCCGAACGAAGAATCTCGATTTTCGTTCTTAAAAGGAGCAGCTGGATTTATGATAAAGGTGTGCTTCTCTTTGCACCCTGGCTAAGCTTGAAATAGAGCTTTGAATCGCCATCTAATGGATTTTCGGTTTGGGGAAGCTGCCGAGTCTCACTTTCGTGGTTCAATTTCTTTCTTCAATGCAAGAGCTCTCGAAGCTTTGGTGGTGAAAGTTTTAGGATGATGACTTCTATCTTCTCCAACGGGCTGCTCGATATCCTTATCTCGGTACCGTGATCATCATCTCTTAAACTATATCATCTACTCTATCTTTGTATATATTTATCGAAAAAGAAAAAATACAAAAATATAAAACCAACAAAAGCAAAATAGAAAAATATAAAATCTTCAAAAAGCCATAAAAATCAGAAAATTTGAAAAAGACCAAAAATATTGTTTTTCAAAGACATGTCTTCTGGTATCGATAACATCTGCGGTCTTAGAAATGTCATTCAATAATGGCATGGGACCATAGATGAAGTTCGAGCAGGAGGTGTAAATATTCTTTTTCCAATACATGTCTCAAAATATGGCTTAGAGTTACTTCAGACCGTGACCCGTGCTTAAACCATGGTTTGCTATGATTTCAGATAGCAACCCGTTTTTCAAAGAAGGAAAGTGCTATGCTTAATCATTTTTCAAATTTTTCGTGCACTTATCCTAAAAACAAATATGAGGAAAGTGTGTCGGGATCGTTGTTCCTACACAAATGTTTTTCCGTCTAAAATTCTTCTAAAAATATTTGTTGTTTTAAAAATGGTGGAAAATGAGTTGCTTGAAAAATAATCGGTCAGAGTTTTCATTAATTTGCAAACTCAATCAATGACTTCAGCACCTTTAAACTTTTCAATAAAATGAGTCATTGATTGAGGGGGAGAATGTTTTCAAATTTATATCATCTAACGAGCTTTCTTTATTATCCTAATATGCTTAATTAAAAATGAAGTTAACCTATGTTGAAGGACTAGGTGCCTAGGATAAGATTGTTAGGTTTAGATGATTATAGTTTGATAAACACATTATTCCCATACCTTATATGAACTGATTGATATGTTGAATTGACTTTTATTAGTCGATTGCTGTTTGGGTGTTGTCGACCACCATATATCTGTATGTGTGTTCACTAACATATGCTGGTATCTTGGTATAAGAATGTTCCCGATCAGGATCCCACATAATATGATGTTTGGATGCCAAAGGAAAGGTAACTAGATCTTGGATTGACAAATGAAGAAACGGAGCTTAATTGGACTTCTATGAAGAGTTGGCATAAATGCAACGTAAGAGGTCTCATCGCATCGCCAGATGGTTTTCTAAGTGATTGAAGAAAAGGAGCTTAATTTGACCTAAGTTGGCATTAAAATGCAACGTAAGAAGTCTCACTGCATCAGCAGATGGTTTTTCTTCCAAGCCCTACATCAGCAACATCAACAGAAGCAGCTCAACCACCTAACGTTTCTTTGTGCAGGATACCATTTTTAAACAATTTTGAATAATTTGATTAAATTGTTTTGAAAATTGAAAATATTTTTTTTGAAAATAAATTGAACTAAATTTTGAAAATCACCGGACTTCATTTTATCAAAACTTACGTCACTCAATCATCGACTACGGTCATCGATTGAGGGGGAGAGTGATTTAAAATAAATTATTTTCAAACGATATTTCTTCATAAAAAGTCCGGATTGTACAATAATAAGTGGTGATCTAAAGATTTAATGTTATGTCATGGTATGATTTTCTTTAGAATCAAGATCTTTCGAAATGAAATTTTTTCTATTCTTGTTTGATTGTGAAATTGTTTTATTTTACTTAAAGATCTCTTAAAACAATCATACCTGACACTAACAATCTTTAATGTCTTAAAAATGGTCCTTATCTGTCATTTTTCAAAATTAAATCTTGTCACGTCTTTCTCCAAAATTTTCAAAATGATTTAAATCAGATGGGATCACAAATCTCAAATGGTTTGAAATTTTTGATCAGGGGAGAAATCGTGATTTAAATCTCAAATTTGTTTTAATGGAATTGGTTTTAGTCCTTCAAAGGCACTCCTGCCTCAATGTGCCAAACGATTTGAAATACACAATGCACATGTTGAGGAGGAGGATTTATCCAAAAACATGATGAGTATTTAAACCAGGCCACATATTCTCCCATGTTTTCTAAACCGTATTAAATCACTTGGGATCAAAAATCTCAAAGGGTTTGATATTTTTGATCGGGGGACAATTTGTGATTTAATAATGAAATTTGATAAAGGATGATCGATTTGATTTAAAAGTGCTAGTTCTCTCTAATATGTGCTAAACTCTTTCGTTTATCGATGCATATATTGAGGGGGAGCAAATGGTTTCTTAAATGGATTTTGTAATCGTGGATGTGCTTCAAATGAACTCTTGCCTCTATGTGATAAAATGATTTCAAATATCCTATGCACATATTGAGGGGGAGAATTTACCAAGAAAATCAAATGGCTTTTTCTATGAAAATAGTGATCAAAGAAAATATTTCAAAGTCCTCTTGCCTCCATGCGCTAAACAATTTTTAAATCATATGCACATGTTGAGGGGGAGGTTTTCTAAATGATCAAAACTATTAAGGTACAAAATGCTTTGATCTCGTATCACAAGTACCTTGATTGTTTTTCCAAATGATCTATCAATTGGTTTCATGAAGGAAAGAACAATACCAAAAGACCGACCAATTTACTTTATGCATGGTGTTATAAGGATGGTTAGGTTAGGTATTCGTTCCCACGATCCGCCAGAACCGGAGGGATCTACCCAGGAACAATCCACTAGATAGTGTAAAAGTCCTTAGGTATATTGAAAAAAGGAGAAAAGTGAGATATGGGAAGAGTGCGTGATGAGACGAGCTAGTACTAGAATAAACCCAACAAGGTTCTAGTAACGAAGTCTTGGTAAGCACTGAAGGGGTTGAAGAATGAAAAAGAATTGAATGAAAAAAGGGTGAAAAGAAATAGCCCTCCAATAATTCAACCTTAGGGCAGAAACCGGGTTCAATACATATGCTACTGGTGGTTACTAAGGTAACACTGGTATTGAAGAGAAGACGTCATGGACCTAGTGATGCATTGCACTAAACTTCCCAAGCTACTCAAGTTCATCTTAAAAGGGCTTGTTTCATTCTCACGGGGAACCGACATAATCTATCGACTTTCTTTTAGAGATTGTTGATATTGAAGAAGGAGACCCTCTCCCTAGTCTCCGACATAGGAACCAAATATGCACTATTGAGTCTAGAGCCAAGAGATCATCCACAATATCTCATTAGGACACTAAATTCATGAAGACTTGCTGTTTTACACAATGTGGAAAGTAAGATTATATATTAAGAGTCCTACGCGTTATCCTTGTGGTATTGCCAGAACATTCGAGTGATATGAAAATATTCACGATGAAGATGGAAATCCTTCTAGACCCAACATCAAACAAGCTCTTGGTGGGTAATGATTCGTTTGAAAGTGAGTGGTGAAAAACACAATATCAACGTATATCAAAATAACCGTAAAATTCGACAAATTAACCCTTTAGGAAAAAGGTTAACGTACCAAACCTTACGGGTGTGATAAATGTGATACCGGAAAAGTGATTTCCCGGGTCGTGTCCCAACGAGGTGTGAATGGAAGGATTCGTTGAGTTTTGTGATTTGAACTTGAATTGGTTTTAATGATTTGTTGGATTATAATTATGTTTTCTACAAATTAATTAACGGGAAAGTAATTAAGGCAAGGGAACCCTAATAAACTACAAACTAACTACTACTAAGCCTGTGATAAAACGAGGCTAAACGAAGTCCTAGGGTGCTAAAACGTAAAAACGTAAAAACCGGGAAACAACCCGAGCCATAAACGTAAAAATTTTGCAATTTAAGCGCTACGGGTGTGAAATTAATTTTCCTACGTCCTAATTGACTAAAAATAATTTTTGAAAAAAGCCGGGTATTTTTTTGACTTTTAAATTAATTACTACGAATTTAAAAACTATTAGACACTAATTAAATGATTAAAAATTCTAAACTATTTTTGAAAAATCTGAAAAATTCACAGAAAGTGCTTTGAATATCACTGATTCTAAGAAAAATAAAAAACGTGGTGGTTGCTTTTGAAAATAAGCACTAAATAAGCTCAAAAGGGGTTAAGACTAAAACTGCTACACGCTACTTAAAGAGTAAATAGTGTAAGAATTAAACAAGACAAGTCCCAAGGGCAACTGGCATCCAGGTACCTTTCTATCACTCTCAAGGTTGGGAGGTCTCAGGTTCGAAAGCCTCCCCACCCTTTTTTTTTTTTTTTTTTTTTTTTTTTTTTTTTTTTTTTTAGCTTTTGGGAAATAAATCTTAGAGTCAAATTAAAGAAATTTTGTTAAAACTTGACTTCTAAAAACCTTTCAATAAGCTGTTTGCACAGCTTATTGAATCCAGTTTGGACAGAAATGAAAACAACACCTCATTGAGCTTCACAATAAGCGACTGACCCAAACACCCATTTAACTTAAGTACTTAAACATGAAAAGGCTTGGGTAGCGGTTTTATAAACCAATGATCCTAACACATGAGATTTTCTACCTAAAATAAAATGAGAGCAAAAAAAAATGAGGGAAAAACAGTTGGGAAAAGTGCTAACTAAGAAAATCCTAAGTTACTAAAAAGGGGATATAAGCAATGGATAAGCACTAAGGAGAACCTAATAAGCTGTAATTAAGCTAAAACTAAACTAATACACTAAAGTATAACTAATAAGCAGTTAATGAAACTTGATAAGCTAAATAAAAAGGTGACCTGTATGTGGTTGTTATGCAGGCTGAAGAACAGCCTATGGGGGCGTCTTTGGAGCTTATTCTGAATAAGCTAGAGGGGAATATAGCTTCTGAGCTTCTGGCCCTAAGGAGTCCACCAACCCATCTTGCTTTTGCCCCCCATATCTGACCCAAATAAGTTGTTTACAGCTTATGAATAAGCTGCAAAAATCTTGGTTTGGACTGAAACAACTGCATAGAATGTGTTAATCCCAACTTACCCACTTTGACCCATTAGCAGCACCCTTAAAATAATTTTGTGAATTTTTCCTCTTAACCACGTTGGACAAGCTGGTGAACTTGTGATTTTATTTTTAGAATTTTTATCACAACAAAACTTTGCTAAATTTCTTATGAAATATATGACAAAATTGAGTTAAAAAGAAAATTTGACAGATACTTTCGACACCCAAATCTTTTCAAAACTTTTGCATTCACCTCAAATGTGTCTAAATTGACTTGGAGACACTAAAATATGTTTGACTTCTCAGGTCAAAGGTGGTATAAACCTCTTTGACCCACTTTCCTCACTTTAACCCAAACCCTCCCTTAGATGGAAGTTTCAACTAAACTGATTTTCTATTAAAAGGATTTGGAATTTTTTTCTTTGCAACTAAGTAAGCTAACTAACTCCAATTAATGGAAACTTGATCTGAAAAGCAAATAAGACAACTGGAAATAAGCACTTAACTGAGAACAGATTTTGAAACTAAAGAAAATTTTCATTCAATAAATAAAAGTACAAGAGGCTTGAAACATGAAAACTACAAAACTAATTTTTGAAATTTAAACCTAGATTAAACCTAAAACTAGACTAAAAACTTGACTAATTTTGCTAAAGAAAACTGACAGAACTCATTTTTTTTTTTCTTTTGAAAACAAAGAACATTCAAAACATTGTGAACTTCTTAAAACCTTTTCCTACTTATAAAACTTGACTCAAATGTAATAAAAGAAGTTTGACTTGGTGGGTCAAACGGGTAAATAGTGGTTTTTTACCATTTGAAACACTTGACCCAAACACCCCCTTTAATCTGTTAAAAAAAAACTTAAATTGATTTTTCTTTGTTTTGCAAACTACACTTTCACAACTGAGTACTAACTTCAACTTTTGAGACACTTTTCTATGATTTAAAACTAGAGAAAAAACTAAGCACTTAAGTACTTACAAGCTAAAATGGGTTAACAGCAAATTGAACCAAACAATTTTTTTCATTAAATGGAAAAAAAAACATTACAAGTAAAGTAGAAAACTAATTTAACATTAAAACTAGGGTGCCTTTACATTGGCTACAAGCTCCTATTTATACTACTTCTTCAATGGTCTTCAATCTCATTGTGTGCTTCTTGTTGTGCTTCTGCTGTGAGACAAAACAAGCAAAAGCAACCTTTGTGCTTTCTTGAGATGATCCAGTCCATCCATTAAGTAGGTACACATGAGCATGAATCAACCTCCATTGAGTCTTTTAGACATGGATTGCCATGGTGGCAGCCATGGAAAGGAGGGAAGGTTTAGTAGTGGGTTTGGGAGTTGGGAGAACTGTAAAGGGAATTAAGGTTGTGGGTTGAGTGTCTTGGGTGAAGGATTAGGGTAAAGGGTGGATGGTGTTCGGGTTGGAGAGAAAGGAGGAGGAGGGAAAAAAGGTCGTGGGGGTCGTTTTTATTATTGGTTGTGGAGGGTTCAAATAGGAGAGTGGCAGGGGTCAAGTGGAAAGGAGTTCAAGACCAAGGGTGATTTGTATTAATACATAAGGACCATAATTGCAATTCATCAAAAACCAAGGGACCAAATCAGTCAATTTCTCAAAGTTAATCAAGAGGACCAATTTTGACAAGTTTAATTTTCACAAGGACCCAAAATAATAATTTTCAAATAAAATGTCCGTGGGTATTTCTGTCAATCTTTGAAACTTCAGGACCAAAGCTGCCATTTTGCAAAACTGAACTTTGAGGGGTTTTATTTTGACAACTCTTGAATCCCATGGACCTTAAATGATATTTTGTTTTATTTTGATTTACCAGGGGACTATTTTTGACAACTTTTGAAACTTGGGGGACTAAAACTGCCAATTATGCAAACTTGATATGTGTTTCATCTGATTTTGATATTTTTGCATTTGAAACACATAAAACACTTATTTGTGATATTTTTATCATTTTGATGCATTTCTGAGTGTTTTTAAATGTTTTGCAGTTCAGATTTGACCAAAAATGATGAGTATTTACACACTCATCAATCCCCCACACTAAACTATTGCTAGTCCCTAGCAATATTTTGAGAAAACTTAATGGATTTGAATCTCTTACCCAAAGCCATTACTTCTGGGGTAGCCAATTGTTTTAGTTCAAGTAAGAACCTTGGTACAATGATAACCAAAATGATTTTGAGCAAATCACCAGCTTTCAACGGTTTTGATTTGTCTTTACCGAAGCCGTTTGCTTCGGGACTAGCAACTCTACGACAAAATATCTTTGGTGAGCTTGATTACAATTATGGTTTCCAATGCCTTTACCACAAGCCATAAACTGCGGGCTAGCCAACTCTTCATTAATTAAAGATATGGTGAGCTGAACACCATACAATTTTGGGCAAATTGCAAGCCGGCAACGGATTTGAGATCTCTTTACCGAGAGCCGTTTGCTCTGGATTAGCCATCCTTTGTTTATTAGACAAGGCGGACTGATAACCGTAATCTGAGTAAGTGCAAAACACTTACTCCAAAAAAAATTTTGGCCAAAAATGGGGAATTGGGTGGTACTTACATGATAAAATTCGTGAAAATTCCCCCCCACACTTAGAAATGAATATTGCCCTCAATATTCAAAGTACGGCGGGTTATGCCGAAACATAAACGAAAAGAGGAATACTTACGGCCATTATTGAATTTTTTTTTTTTTTTTTTTTTTTTTTTAGAAAACTTTATATACAACAGCGTGGGAAATTCCCCCACATAGGGGGTAGAAAGTAGAAAGAAATCAGAAATACGGTGAAAACCCATATAGTGTGCTACAAGTTTTCATTCTCCGAGTCGCTAGCTTGACTCGACCCCGTATTCATTTGTTCTTGGGGAAGCAACGTGGAAAACCAATCTCGACGGACTTTCGTGCACAATGTTAATAAACATATGAACATCAGAAAGTTCCACACCGACGAGATACAACCGCGGTATTGTTAATAGTAGAAACTATAAAGGATGATACCGGGGTCAAAGATGGTGTCCTCATTCCCTAAAGAGAAAAGGGAAAGAGCAACCACACCATCTGTGAAGAATGGAATAAAGATGTGCATGAGAAGCAAGTCCATTCCTCATCAGTAAAAAGCAAATCACTATTTTTGGCATTTTTAAGCTTAGTCTTGAAGTTTGTATGGTGATTGTCAACAGAATTACCGGTAGGGAGGGTTGGAAACGGTTCTTCAAACCAACAGATTTCCAGAAAAAATGATGTTCCCCTCCGAATCAAAGTAAGTATTATCAATTCCTGTTGGAATCGACTCATCACTAAGAAAGGCATCGACTTCATTCCAAAGTTGTCATTCCCTCATCCGGAGTGAGAGAAGAGTCGGAAATAATAAGACTAGGGGATTATGGATCATTTTTGAGCAATTCTTCAATGGGAAGAATGTCTCCCATTGTATCACAAACATCATCATCCAATCCAGATGAAACTGAAGAGAGTTTGGTTTCATTCACAGAGTTAACAAACTCAATACTATAAACTGATTCCGGAGGTGGGACAAGTGGTGTGCTCTTAGAGCTAGCAATTTCCACACTTATGATAAAGTCTCCGATTCTAGATCATCATCATCAAGAACACTCTCGACTTCCTTGGTACAACTTTCAAACCATTTGTTTGAACCAGGGTTGATTTTCAAAGCTTTTAGCTCAGGCGTTTTGATGAATCCTCTTAACCGTGAAATTTGAGAGGTGCATCGATTCTTTCAGATTTTTATCAATGGTGGCAACACTATGTTTGTATAGAGGTTTGGAGTTCTGGTTGATATTAAACGTGAGTTCTTCTTTGTCAACCCGTATGGTCAACTCTTCAGCAAATACATCAATTAGAGCACGGTTCGTTCTCAAGAAAGCTCTCCCTAAGATGAGGGGAACTCTAGGATCTGCATCAAAGTCTACTACAACAAAGTCAGTAGGAAAGTGAAACTTTCCTAATTTACATGACATCCTCGACTATCCCAAGTGGACGAGTTTTGGTACGGTCCGCTAGCTCGAGTGTCATACAAGTGGATGTAAGTTTAGGAAGAGACAGTTTCTTCCATACTGAGAGTGGCATGAGGTTAATGCTTGCGCCAAGATCGGCCAAGGCGGAGCATTGAACCATCCCCAAGAAATCACACGGGATTAAAACTGACGTGGTCTTCAAGCTTTTTAGGAAGCTTCTTGAGAAGGACCGCTGAGCATTGCTCATTGAGAGGGGTTTTAGCCATCTCAGATAATTTATCTTTGTTGCTCAGTAAGCCTTTGAGCGTGGATGCAAATTTGGGCATTAGAACGAGAGCATCAACGAAGCTTATATCAAAGTGCATTCATTGAAAATTGGAAAATTTTTCCATTTTCTCTTTGGTTTTGTCTTTGAGCTTCTCATCATGCAATCTTGATGGGTAAGGGAGCTGACTAGACTTTTGAGCCGGGATGGAAGTCATTTCGGTCAGAATTTATCTTTGGAACTTCGGGTTCCGGACTTAAAGCTTGGACTACCGAAGGTGGGACGCGTGCGGTACTTCGTGGGCTTGAGATGCACCTGTCCGTTATATCCTTGGTAACTTGACTCATTGCTCCTGGTGGAGGAGGCATTGGAGTCGAAGGTCCATTGTGCGCCTTACCATACGGAGTGGTGACGGCTTTAACTCGGCATTTGGATTGGGAACCTGTATTGCTGGGGAGTCCTCCAGAAGATGACGAAGCTTTGTTCATATTCATGTTCATGAAACTGCTCATCATATTCTTCAACTCATCTGTCTGCCGAGACATGGTGGTATCAATTTCCTTTTTTAGCTCAACTTCATGTTATGATTCTGAAGTTTGCATTGAACGTGTGCTTGACTCAGTAATTTTCATGAAGTCATTTGGTAGGGGAGCTTGAGAAGGTTGTTGATAACTTTGCGATTGGAGCTTGATATGGTTGGTTAAAATTGTTCCGGTTTGGATTGAATTTTTGAGAGTTATTGAAGTTTTGTCCTTGATTCGGAACAAGGCGATTTTGATTGCCATGGTTTGTACAGGAGGAAACCAGGTGGTGTCATACCGCTAGGTGCACGGTAGTGAGGATCAGCTTGTGGTCGGTATTGATTGGGTTTACGAAGCTACGGGAGCTTGGCGAAAAGAAGCATCGGTTGCTTGACAATCATAATACGCGTGTGGACCACTACAAGTTTCACACACCTTGTTCACGGCTTTGATTGGTTCCGGCTTATGAATTTCGCTTTTGATTTCCTTTACCTCTTTCATCATACAACGGATGACGTCTGTTAGAGCGGCTAACGAGCGCTAATCGAAGAGTTACCGGATGAAGAAGTAGGAGTGTTCGGAATATTGACTTTGTTGCGAGAAATAGGAACTTTTGATTTTTTTTCGCAAATCTCAATCACATCTTTAGGCTTACGATTCAAGATATTGCCACCGGCGGCTGCGTTCAAAGAATCTTGATCGTTACCGTTCAACCCATTATAAAAGATATTAACTTGCTGAAGCTCCGTGAATTCATGATGGGGCATTTCCTGAGGAGATCTTTGAATCTCTCCCATGCCTCTCCAAAGTTTTCATCGAAATTTTGACGAAATCCAAAAATTTCATTTTTAAGATTAGTCGTCTTTGATGGAGGAAAGAAATAATTGACAAACTTTTGAACAAGATCCTCCCAAGTTTCGATGGTTCGAGGGGTTCTTTTTCCACCAACTCGGGCTGCCCCTCAAGTGAGAACGGAAATAGCATCAGTTTGATCACTTTTTGTGGTACATCCTTGTAATTGATAGTTGAGGTCAACTTGTTAAACCAACGGATGTGTGGCATACGGGCTTCTCGATCCAACCCGGGAATTGATTCGTAGACACAAGTTGGATCAAATTCGTCTTCAATTCAAAGTGATCAGAATTGATCGGTGGTAAAACGATGGCATCTCCATAACCCTCGGTGGGTCGCCTGGAGCATTCCGCCATAGTTCGTTCGTCGCCATATGGTTTGGGAATAGTACAATCCGTGTTCGACTATTAGGGCAGCGTCTATGAGAACGTCTTCTAGGAATTTCTGCTAAGATCACGAAAAAGGGCTCAATGATCTAGAAGAACGAGTGCGCATGCACTTCCAAAAACAACACTTTCAATTAAAACAAGACCGAGGCAAAACACAGTGACCTTAAACCAATAATCCCGCGTAAAATGATCACTTCTATAAGATAAACGCACAAAGGAGAGGAGAAGCTTATTAGGTCAGCGCGAAGCTTATTAAAAACCCGCCTCTTTCAGCCGCAATTTAATGCAGGCAGTCCTTATACCCCTCACACAGTTTGTTTATCCGATAGAAATAAACCAAATCACGAGTGACACAAAGGCAAGTTTTAAATGTTTTGTTCAGGAACTTATAATGATAACACCTCAGTTGAGAATGTTATATTGATTGTGTCGTCTATATTATTTAAAACAACAAGCAAAAATCTTTTTGTATTTTTAATCTTTTACATATATATACAAAGAAAAAAAAAAATATTTTTGTATTTTTGTATTTTATAAAACAATAACTTGGGGAAGGTTCTTCAAGTCACTAATCGTCAAAAATCACGATATTGTCGCAACACAGTCCCCGGCAGCGGGCCAAAAATTTGATTCGTTTGAAAGTGAGTGGTGAAAAACACAATATCAACGTATATCAAAATAACCGTAAATTCGACAAATTAACCCTTTAGGAAAAAGGTTAACGTACCAAACCTTACGGGTGTGATAAAAGTGATACCGGAAAATTGATTTCTCGGGTCGTGTCCCAACGAGGTGTGAATGGAAGGATTCGTTGAGTTTTGTGATTTGAACTTGAATTGGTTTTAATGATTTGTTGGATTAGAATTATGTTTTCTACAAATTAATTAACGGGAAAGTAATTAAGGCAAGGGAACCCTAATAAACTACAAACTAACTACTACTAAGCCTAAGAAATGATAAAACGAGCAACTAAGTCCTAGGGTGCTAAAGAAAAAAACGTAAAACCGGGAAACAACCCGAGCCATAAACGTAAAAATTTTGCAATTTAAGCGCTACGGGTGTGAAATTAATTTTCCTACGTCCTAATTGACTAAAAATAATTTTTGAAAAAATCCGGGTATTTTTTTGACTTTTAATTAATTACTACGAATTTAAAAACTATTAGACACTAATTAAATGATTAAAAATTCTAAACTATTTTTGAAAAATCTGAAAAATTCACAGAAAGTGCTTTGAATATCACTGATTCTCAGAAAAATAAAAAACGTGGTGGTTGCTTTTGAAAATAAGCACTAAATAAGCTCAAAAGGGGTTAAGACTAAAACTGCTACACGCTACTTAAAGAGTAAATAGTGTAAGAATTAAACAAGACAAGTCCCAAGGGCAAATGGCATCCAGTACCTTTCTATCATCTCAAGGTGGGAGGTTCAGTTCGAGCCTGCCTCCCACCCTTTTTGCTCTCTCTTTTTTTTTAGCTTTTGGGAAATAAATCTTAGAGTCAAATTAAAGAAATTTTGTTAAAACTTGACTTCTAAAAACCTTTCAATAAGCTGTTTGCACAGCTTATTGAATCCAGTTTGGACAGAAATGAAAACAACACCTCATTGAGCTTCACAATAAGCGACTGACCCAAACACCCATTTAACTTAAGTACTTAAACATGAAAAGCAGTTGGGTAGCAGGTTTTATAAACCAATGATCCTAACACATGAGATTTTCTACCTAAAATAAAATGAGAGCAAAAAAAAATGAGGGAAAAACAGTTCGGAAAAGTGCTAACTAAGAAAATCCTAAGTTACTAAAAAGGGGATATAAGCAATGGATAAGCACTAAGGAGAACCTAATAAGCTGTAATTAAGCTAAAACTAAACTAATACACTAAGTATAATAATAAGCGTTAACGAAACTTGATAAGCTAAATAAAAGGTGACCAGATGTGGTTGTTATGCAGGCGAAGAACACTATGGGGCGTCTTTGGAGCTTATTGGAATAAGCTAGAGGGGGGTATAGCTTCTGAGCTTCTGGGCCTAAGGAGTCCACCAACCCATCTTGCTTTTGCCCCCCATTCTGACTAAATAAGTTGTTTACGCTTATGAATAAGCTGAAAAAATCTGGTTTGGACTGAAACAACTGCACGAACAGTGTTAATCCCAACTTACCCACTTTGACCCATTAGCGGACCCTTAAAATAATTTTGTGAATTTTTCCTCTTACCCAGTTGGACAAGCTGGTGAACTTATGATTTTATTTTTTTAGAATTTTATCACAACAAAACTTCGCTAAATTGCTTATGAAATATATGACAAAAATCGAAAGTTAAAAAGAAAATTTGACAGAGATACTTTCGACACCCAAATCTTTTCAAAACTTTTGCATTCACCTCAAATGTGTCTAAATTGACTTGGAGACACTAAAATATGTTTGACTTCTCAGGTCAAAGGTGGTATAAACCTCTTTTGACCCACTTCCTCACTTTAACCCAAACCCTCCCTTAGATGGAAGTTTCAACTAAACTGATTTTCTATTAAAAGGATTTGGAATTTTTTTTCTTTGCAACTAAGTAAGCTAACTAACTCCAACTAATGGAAACTTAATCTGACAAGCAAATAAGACAACTGGAAATAAGCACTTAACTGAGAACAGATTTTGAAACTAAAGAAAATTTTCATTCAATAAATAAAAGTACAAGAGGCTTGAAACATGAAAACTACAAAACTAATTTTTGAAATTTAAACCTAGATTAAACCTAAAACTAGACTAAAAACTTGACTAATTTTGCTAAAGAAAACTGACAGAACTCATTTTTTTTTCTTTTGAAAACAAAGAACATTCAAAACATTGTGAACTTCTTAAAACCTTTTCCTACTTATAAAACTTGACTCAAATGTAATAAAAGAAGTTTGAATTGGTGGGTCAAACGGGTAAATAGTGGTTTTTTACCATTTGAAACACTTGACCCAAACACCCCCTTTAATCTGTTAAAAAAAAAACTTAAATTGATTTTTCTTTGTTTTGCAAACTACACTTTCACAACTGAGTACTAACTTCAACTTTTGAGACAACTTCTATGATTGAAAACTAGAGAAAAAACTAAGCACTTAAGTACTTATAAGCTAAAATGGGTTAACAGCAAATTGAACCAAACAATTTTTTTCATTAAATGGAAAAAAAACATTACAAGTAAAGTAGAAAACTAATTTAACATTAAAACTAGGGGTGCCTTTTACATTGGCTACAAGCTCCTATTTATACTACTTCTTCAATGGTCTTCAATCTCATTGTGTGCTTCTTGTTGTGCTTCTGCTGTGAGACAAAACAAGCAAAAGCAACCTTTGTGCTTTCTTGAGATGATCCAGTCCATCCATTAAGTAGGTACACATGAGCATGAATCTGAACCCTCCATTGAGTCTTTTAGACATGGATTGCCATGGTGGCAGCCATGGAAAGGAGGGAAGGTTTAGTAGTGGGTTGGGAGTTGGGAGAATTGGGTAAAGGGAATTAAGGTTGAGGTTGAGTGTCTTGGGTGAAGGGATTATTGGGTAAAAGGGGGGATGGGTTCTGGGTGGAGAGAAAGGAGGGAGGGAGGAAAAAAAAAAGGTGTGGGGGTCGTTTTTATTATTGGTTGTGGAGGGTTGCAAATAGGAGAGTGGCAGGGGTCAAGTGGAAAGGAGTTCAAGACCAAGGGTGATTTGTATTAATACATAAGGACCATAATTGCAATTCATCAAAAACCAAGGGACCAAATCTGTCAATTTCTCAAAGTTAATCAAGAGGACCAATTTTGACAAGTTTAATTTTCCCAAGGACCAAAAATAATAATTTTCAAATAAAAATGTCCAGGGGTAATTTCTGTCAATCTTTGAAACTTCAGGGACCAAAGATGCCATTTTGCAAAACTAAACTTTGAAGGGTTTATTTTGACAACTTTTGAATCCCATGGACCTTAAATGATAATTTGTTTTATTTTGATTTACCAGGGACTATTTTTGACAACTTTTGAAACTTGGGGGACTAAAACTGCCAATTATGCAAACTTGATATGTTTTTCATCTGATTTTGGTATTTTTGCATTTGAAACACATAAAACACTTATTTGTGATATTTTTATCATTTTGATGCATTTCTGAGTGTTTTTAAATGTTTTGCAGTTCAGATATGACCAAAAATGATGAGTATTTACACACTCATCAGGTAACATGTGAGATCTTCTCGTAAGATCAAGCTTGTGATAACTGGATTGAAACGATGGGGCGATTCACTTGTGAATCAACCTTGGTCCAGGAAAAGGATTGACGGATACCTTTGAAAAACCGGTCGTTGTGCTCAAAAAATCTTTTCTCTAGCGCTTCGACTGTGTATTATGTTTTCAAATTAAAAAGGTATTTATGATTGAAAATTGATTTCTTCTTCTAAACCTTCGTCGTATTGCAAAACTCTTTCTCTTAAGCAATACGCGACTATTTTCAAATCATTTTCTATTAATCAATAAATCTCAATTTGCTGGTTCACTCACTCCATGTTGTCTTCTTTGAGGCGTTCCGGTTTGAGAACGGCTAGAACAGCTGAGAAACCCTGTCAAGGAGATTCTTCGGAATTATACCTGATCACAGGCAGTACTTGTACTGATCAATGGGGAACCGTGGGCCGCGTACCTCAATTCAACGAAAGTGATCAAAGACACTTTCGTGTGTTTTATTGCTAACTGTTGTTTGTAGGTACATCTGGACGGTTGCAGCTGATCAGAATTGAGGAGTCAATCCAAAGCCGCATGCTCACAGCATCCACACTGAATTTGAAGAAATCATGACTTGTGCATATCTACAGAACCTGGCTCAGATATTTTTATACTATGTTCCTGCTGTGCTGCTGCAAATATCTTGAACCAGTAAAAGCTTCCGCTACTCTGATGGAAAGATGTCATGGTCCAAAAGTGTGAGCATGTCGGTCCGAAAGTCACAACTTCACATGATGGCAACACAATAAATGGTGATCCATAGATTTACTGTGGCTGATGATCTTAAATAAAGCTCAAAGATCATCAAAGATGTGGATCATTTAAAGGCCTCCACTAAAAGTACAAATCAATGTGGACTTTGAAGATTCGCTACTAAAGCATAAAGATTGCGGAAATGAAGAATTCAAGTCTACGAGCTCAAGAACAAAGTCAAAGATAGAATGCTAGGAAGCAAAATGTATTTCATGGGGTGACCTCCCTTAGGGGGAGATTGTTAGGAATTGGAAATTCCATGTTAAAGTGTCGGTCACCCCAAATATTATCTATCATAGTTTAGCTCGTAGACTTATAGTTATTTACATTATTATGTAGTTAATTAGTTAGTCAGTAGCGTAGAATAGTTTAGTGTAGCACCGTGGAGGAAGGACGGGTCTTTACCCACTGTATGCCTGATCCACATGCCGATAGGACGTCGTATTGTCTGTAACTATAAATACCCCTTCCATCTATGGAAGGGGTGGAGCTTTCAATCTAACCTTTTACATTCTTGTTCTACAAGTCTCTACCAAGAAATCTCCCTCTCTCTCTAATTTCTCTCTCTAATGGCTAACATGTATTTTGATCATCCAAGACCACCCGAATCATCAACACAATAATATTATCGATCCTTCATTTACATTGGTATAAGTGTAAAGGATTTTTGGGTAAAACCCTAGTTTTACGCCTAAGCTAAGCTTTTATCCTGTTTACGCGTAAGCTCTCACTACGCGTAAGTTCTCTTTTACGCATAAGTTGGGTTTTACGCGTAAGATTACTTTATACCCCTAAGCTGATTTCTACGCATAAGGTTACTTCATCAACAAACTCTACGTTTCATTCGACTACAACGATCCATCATCAACACAAGTTTCAAGATGTCTCAACCACCATACTCTCACTACTTTCCTCAAGAGTATCCTCAACAACAACAACAACAACAACAATTCTATCAACAATTTCCTCCACCATTTCCACAACAATTTCAACACTTTCCTCAAGGAGCAATTCGTCTTCCACCACAAATGGTTCCACCAAACCCTTATCAACAAGTACAACATTACACATACTTTCAAAATCAGTATCCCACCAAGTATGCTATGAATGTTACAACACCAAATAAACTGTATTGGTTTTCAAAGATGTGTGAAGCTTTAAGTAGCCAACAATCCATTCATGAAGCTGGATCCCTTGACAGACCTCCAATTCTCACTCCCGAAAAATACGATCAATGGTTGATAAGGTTCTTTAGGTTTTGTGATCTAAAGAAGCCACATGGAAAGTTTTTAAAGAAGTTCATCCTTGAAGGTCCTTTTCAGATGCCTACCCTCACTGTACTCGGAGATCCGAATGCTAATCTACCAAGAGATGATGTCACCAACGTTGTCGGTCTTGATCAACTTACTACTGACCAACTTCTACACTTAGAAGCCGATGAACTTGCAATGGAATATATCCTTTTGGGATTACCTAATCCGATACTTCGTAGTGTTGATACTCAGACGACTGCTAAAGCAATGTGGGAGCACATTCATCTTCTAATGGAAGGCACAAAACTCAATCAAGAGGATACGGAATCCAAAATCTACTTAACATATGAACACTTCATGATTGAACCAGGGGAGACATTAGAGTCCTATCATTATCGGTTCTCAGACATCATCAATGACTTGGAAAAACATAATACCATTATGCCAAGGATTGCAGTCAACACAAAGTTCCTGAGCAGTCTTGGTCCTGATTGGGAAAAGTATGTTATCTTTATCCGTCAAGCGAAGAATCTTCATCAAGCTAGATACGGATTGTTGTATGACTATTTGAAACACCATCAAAAGGAAGTCGACAAAGAAAGAATCATCCGTGGAGTCCCTACTTCGCCTTCACTTCCGGATTCCCGACCTTGCCAACAACCTTCACAAATCCTCCACAACCAACTTCTCGGATCACACAATACGATCCCTCACAGCAACAACAGTCACAAGAAAATCAACTGGTTCCATACAACAGCAACAATGATCAAGCACTTTACAGTGAATCTAATGCGGATGCAGAAGCTTTCAATGCATTGCAACAAGGGTTTGTCATGATTTCTAGAGCCTTTGGTCGATATTCTAACAAATCCAACAATCGCATTCGTACCTCATCCAACACAAGGAATAAAGCTGTTGTTAACAACAGCTGAGTTGAAGTTCAGAATCGTGGTAATGTTCGTCAGATGGGTAGTGGTCAAGGATTTAATCCTAATGGAAGGAACAACATGGGTGCTTCACAACAACAAAGGGTTCAAGTGGTTGATCAGGAAAATGCTCAAACTGAGGTTAATGGTCTTCGATGCTATAACTGTAATGAGAAGGGTCATTTGGCTAATGCATGCCCAAAGCCGAGGACAAGAGGCAGCGCTTATCACAAAGAGGCTTTACTCTTGGCTCTCAAGGATGAAGCTGGTGGAACGCTTACCAACAAGAATTAGAGCTTCATGGCTAATGCAGATTCTGATGATGACATGGAGGACTTGCACGCTAATGCTGCTGTGATGTTAATGGCAAACATGCAATAACTCCACATGAGTGTCACATGACCAGTGTATGGCATTCTCATTAATGATCTAATATCTTCGCCCACATCTGCATCCGACGAGGCTCAGAGTGTTCAACATGAATCTTCTACATATCATTCCGATGATAATCAAATAGATCCCCGTAGTTATATTTGACGATCAAGATGACCTTATGGTTAATATTGATAATCAAGTTGACTCCGTGGTTATATTTGAGGATCTAAACAATGATCAAGTTGAGACTCACGTTGAACAAGACGAACCTTCGTCTAATCCAGATCTTGAGCTCATGACCAACTTAATTAAGACCACCTAATCTCAAATAGAAAAGTGCATTGACATCAATAAGAAATTGCAAGAAAAAATTGCACTGTTGACTAAGGACAATGAATGCTATAAGTTTCAACTCAACATTTTTGTAACTAAAAAGAAATGTGAAAAAGGTTTTGAAGTCGCATTTGCTAAATTGTACCAAAATGAAAAATCCTTGGAAAAACAAATATGTGATCTAGTTGCATCCAAGAATGCTTTATTTTCTCAAATAGAACAACTGAAATATGATCATAAACAACAAATTAACGCTCTCACTTCGGAACCTCAAAAAACCAAGTCTGAGTTGTTAAATTGTCAAAAACAGTTTTGTGAATACAAAAAGCATTCGAGGAAACAAATAGATGACTATCTTGAGGAAATTGTAGATTTACAACTCAAAATCAAAGAGTTTAGAAATGTTGTTTACAAACATGGAGAGTCAATTACAACGATACAAAATTTTTCTTTTAAACCAAATGCATATGGATATGGACCAATTCATGCTGATTACAAACCACGTTTTTCACATAGAGCATTCAAACCAACTCCTCAAGTCTACAGTGCAGAACATCGAATTGATGATTCCATTATGAATGTTGTTGAATATAATCATGATGAGGAATTAGATGCAGAAGAAAAGAGTCGGTAAAAAATGGAAAATGTTGTTTATTGCAAACCATTTAACTATTCCAAAGCCATAACTTTCGTCACACAACAAGATAATTCTAACACACCTTGGGTTATCACACCACCTCCTGAGTCCTCTTCTACTGATGGTCCCTGACACAATGTTGCACAAGTTAATGGTCCTTTACCGTCTTTCAGTGAAGTTAAATCATTACCCGACAAATTTCAAGTTCTTAAATATTTTGCTACATTCATGTCTGACATCAAACTTTTAGAATGTGAAATTGAAGTTAATTCTGAAATAAAAGCTGAACATTTTCAATCGCCACATGCGCGAAATCAAAGAGATATTTTTCAGAAAAGACTTTTACCCAATGTTCGAAATTTGAAAATGTGTGCAATATATTGGGAACGAGATCTTCAGAAGGAGATTGGTCTTATGAAAAAAGTTTTCGATCAAACAGAAACATCGATTTCAAATACAAAACGTAAAAAGAAACTGTTACGAAAACAAGTTGACCGACTCTTGGAAGACGTTATCTGTGCTGATACCATAAATGTTGTGTTATTACATTCTGTTGCATATGCATTTGATTATATCGCTGTTGATTCTGTTGAAAATGTTGAGAATACTGATACTGTGTCACAAATTGAGTCTTTAAAAATTGAAAATGAACGATTATTAAACAAGCTTTTGAATGAAAAAACGTCGTCTTCAATGGTGTGAAAAATATTGTCAAAATCGTGAACTTGCTTTGCAAAACAAAATCAACCAGTTGAGTTCCAAAATTTCTAATCCAAAAATAGAACAACTGGATGATGAAAACGTGTCTTTAAAATGTCAAATTTCAAAATATGAACAAGAAATTGCCAAAGTCAAAACAAAATATGGTGTCATATTTGATTTTCTCAAAAAGACTCGTGCTCAAGAGTCTAAAGATACTGATGATCATCTTGCATACACCAAAGATGTTTTACGAAAAAATGGAAACACTCACTCTGAAAATCAAGATTTGTTACACACAATTCATGATATAAAAGCAGAGTTAGTGAAACTTAAGCAAGATAAGATTAGCAACAGAAATGAACTTGCCCCAAGAATGTTTAAAATTGACACTAGAACGCCTAATGACAAACCACAAGATACTAATTTGCTTCCTTCAACTGAAACAGGAATAGTTGCCTCTTTTCCCAACGCTTGCACTTCACAGCTTAAGAGCAAATCAAGGAAGAATAGGAAGTCGCGACATAAGAAAAGAACAATAAAGACCTCTGAAGGAGAAGAACACCTTAGAATTTTGATCAAGACTCAAGTTGCACCCACTTTAGACACTGCGTTAGACAAATGTAATAGAAACATTGATGTAACGAATGCTGAACCTTTAAGTACTTTGAATGTTATGTTTGAAGCATCTTGTGTTGGTTGTCATAAAAGCATGTTTTCTGGTTGTCATGATAAATGTGTTGCTAATGCTATCTTATCTCGTAAGTGGAACAATTGAAAACGGAATACCTCTAGGCCCACTAATGCTTCTAAGTCTGTGCAAGGTAAACCGTCTTCTAGTCCTCATGCTTTAATCATTGATGTACCTATATAACCCCTTCACCTCCTAGGAAGAACTTATCACCTAGTGCATTCACTAAGACCAAAGCTAACACTAGTTGGAGATGGCAGAAATGGTTACACAATACACTTGGCTTTAAATGGATACCTAAAATCATTAACATGTGTGTGTCTTCTGTAACTGTAACGGAACCCTCTAACTCGTCAGGTTCCACCTCTACTTCTATTCCACCTGTGTCGTCTGTGTGTAATGCAGGTGATACAGATCATTCTCTGGATTGTTGATAGCGGATGTTCCCAACACATGACAGGCAATCTCAAACTGTTATCAAACTTTGTTTCAAAGTTCATCGGTACTGTCAGGTTCGGGAATGATCACTTCGCAGCTATCATGGGCTACGGAGATTACATCAATGGGAAAATCGAAATTAGCAGAGTTTATTATGTGGAAGGTCTAGGTCACAATCTCTTTTCTGTCGGTAAATTTTGTGATGGAGATTTGGAAGTTACTTTTCGAAGGAAACTTGTTTCATTCGTGATCTACAAGGAAACGATCTTATGTCTCGTACCCGCTCATCAAGTCTTTATACAATCTCAACGCAAGACATGATTGCTTCATCTCCCATCTGTCTACTTTCAAAGGAAACATCTACAAAATCTTGGCTATGGCACTGTCGTCTCTTACACTTAAACTTTCAAACCATAACCAATCTTGCACGATACAAACTTGTTGAAGGTCTCCCAAGATTTCGGTATTCTAAAGATCATCTATGCTCAGCTTGTGAACAAGGGAAAAGCACTCGTGCTCACTTTCCTTCAAAGGTGGAACACAGCTCTCAGCATGTGCTTCATCTTCTTCACATGGATTTGTGTGGCCCGATGCGTGTGCAGACGATTAATGGCAAACGCTACATTTTGGTAATTGTCGATGACTACTCAAGATGGACTTGGGTTTATTTTCTTCGTAGTAAAGATCAAGCTCCACAGATGATCATCACCTTTCTCACGAAAATTCAAGTTCAGCTCCGGAATACAGTCAGACAAATTAGAACAGATAAAGGGACTGAATTTGTGAATCAAAATCATTGTGAATACTATGAGAAAGTAGGAATTGAGCATCAAACATCAATTGCACAGACACCAGAACAAAATAGAGTTGTTGAAAGACGAAACCATACGTTAGTGGAAGCTGCAAGAACGATGTTAATAAATTCTAAACTTCCATATTACTTGTGGGCTGAAGTCGTGTCAACTGCATGCTACACACAGAACCGTTCAATGATTACCAAACGCCACAACAAAACACCTTATGAGCTTATCCAAACCGCAAACCAAATCTAAAACACTTTCATGTATTTGGTTCTTTTTGCTACCCAAATAATGATCTTGATGACTTTGGTAAGCTCAAGGCTAAAGCTGACATTGGAGTCTTTGTTGGATACTGTGAAAACTCTAAGGGATACCGAATATGGAATCGTCGTACAAAGGAGATTATGGAAATGATTCATGCCAATTTCGATGAGCTTACAGAAATGTCTTCTGAGCAAAACAGCTTGGAACCCAGACATAACCGTCTAAACTTCCCCAAAACCCATCATTAGCTGAACCAAGCCTGCAGCTTACTCGTCGTCAAATGGAACAGCTATTTGCTCCTCTGTTTAGTGATGATATTGATCAACGTGCTCCAGATGTCTCAAATGTCTCCGCTGCTCAACCTGATAATAATCCAATACCTGATACACCTGAAACAACAACAACTATTGAAGAAGCACCTCCAATTGATTCTACAACAACAACCGAATAAACCGCTGTCACACCCCCAAATTACGTGTTTTGCAGCGGAATTGAATACCTTAGGGAGGACTGTCATAGCATCAAAGTTACAGTTATATCGAACGACCTAAAGTGTCGTTTAGAAAATACATCGTTTAATTTATTAAAACAATCAAAGTTTACAAAATGTAGGTCCCAAATGAAAATCAACTTGTGCGGAAATAAGTTTGTTACAAGCCAAACGATGTTTTTAAAATGCATAAATCCAATGGCGACGCGTCGTCCACCACGACTCTATGATGTGTCCAAATGCATGCCATGAAGTGAATGCCATAGATACCTGAGATAAAATAAATTTCACGGGTCAAGATAAAATATATTTAGGTCATAAAAAAAATTATAAAAATACATTTCTTGCAAAACTTGAGTGAAATAATAATATTCGTGTAGTTTTTAAGAAAACCGTAGTAATAATATAAATTTAACAATTTACATACAAAAATGAATTTTAAAACACGAGGTAACTCAAAATATAGTTTTTATAACTAAATGTAAGTATAAAAATGTATCGGGATCATTTTGGAAGTATCGGATCAAATGTTCAAAAATAATGTTTACGCGATAACGTTATTTTCCCAACAACTCATGTTGGGATGTTTGTAATTAATAGCCTTCCAACAACTTAATTTGGAGCCATTAATTCTTGCATGTTTGTAAATTAGTAGCCCTCCAACAACTTAATTTGGTGCCACTAATTCTAGTATGTTTGTAAATTAGTAGCCCTCCAACAACTTAATTTGGTGCCACTAATTCTAGTATGTTTGTAAATTAGTAGCCCTCCAACAACTTAATTTGGTGCCACTAATTCTAGTATGTTTGTAAATTGTTAAATTTATATTATTACGACGGTTTTCTTAAAAACTACACGAATATTATTATTTCACTCAAGTTTTGCAAGAAATGTATTTTTATAATTTTTTTTTATGACCTAAATATATTTTATCTTGACCCGTGAAATTTATTTTATCTCAGGTATCTATGGCATTCACTTCATGGCATGCATTTGGACATATCATAGAGTCGTGGTGACGACGCGTCGCACATGGGATTTATGCATTTTAAAAACATCGTTTGGCTTGTAACAAACTTATTTCCGCACAAGTTGATTTTCATTTGGGACCTACATTTTGTAAACTTTGATTGTTTTAATAAATTAAACGATGTATTTTCTAAACGACACTTTAGGTCGTTCGATATAACTGTAACTTTGATGCTATGACAGTCCTCCCCTAAGGTATTCAATTCCGCTGCAAAACACGTAATTTGGGGGTGTGACAACCGCATCCAATGACACTGAACCAGCTAATGATCTTCTGAACCAAGAAGTACCTACACCTGTAGATTATGATCCAAGTGCGTTCTTCAATCCTTTTGCTAATGAAACTGCCACTTCTGATGTTGCGGAATCATCCACAAGCCATTTGAATCCTCCTAATCTGCACAATGTATATCAACATCAACCCTCCACACATCGTTGGACTAAAGACCATCCTCTTGTAAACATTATTGGAAACCCGAATCAACAAGTCGTAACTAGACAACGCCTTCAGACTGACGGTGAACATTGCATTTATGCACTCACCGTCTGCCAAGCTGAACCAAAAAATATTAAAGAAGCAATGACATATGACAACTAGATCGAATCCATGCAAGAAGAACTTAATCAGTTTAAACGTCTTGAAGTATGGGAATTGGTTGCAAAACCAACAGGGGTTTATGTTATTGGTCTGAAATGGATTTGGAAAAACAAGTTGGATGCTGAAGGTACGGTTATCAGAAATAAGTCATGTCTGGTGGCTAAGGGTTATAGACAAGAAAAAGGGATTGACTATGAGGAATCATTAGCATCGGTTGCTAGACTTGAGGCTGTACGAATTTTTCTGGCATTCGCGGCTCACATGAACATCACAGTCTTTCAGATGGATGTCAAAATCGCTTTTCTGAATGGTAAACTGAAGGAAACGGTCTATGTCAGTCAGCAGAAGGATTTGTTGATCCAGAGTTCCTAATCACGTCTACAAACTGAACAAGGCTCTTTACGGTCTCAAAAAAGCCCCCCGTGCGTGGTATGATAAGTTGTCATCCTTTTTCATGTTTCAAAAAATTTTCAAATGATCGGTCGACCCAACACTGTTTATACAATATCACGGGGAACACATTTTAATCGTTAAAATTTATGTGGATGAAATCATTTTTGGGTCAACACATCTAAAATACTCAAACGCTTTTTTAAAACTTATGAAAAAACATTTTGAAATGTCCATGATGGGTGAACTTACGTTGTTTCTAGGACTGCAAGTTCATCAATCACCCCGTGGTATTTTCCTTAGTTAATCCAAATATGCTCTTGAAATTTTAAACAAACATGGAATGCAAAACTGTGATACCTATGCCACACCTATGGTACATACCAAGAAACTAGACGCTGATTTGCATGAGAAATTGGTTGACCCTACCAAATACCAAAGTATTATTGGGTCTCTTATGTATCTAACAACCAACAGACCTGGTATTGTCTTTGTTGTATTCCTTTGCTCCCGTTATCAGTCGAGACCAACTGAAACTCACCACTCTAAGGCTAAAAGAATCCTTCGATACCTAAAGGGAACCATTTATTTGGGAATCTGGTATCCAAAGGATTCTGGTTTTGAACTAATAGCTTTTTCAGACGCTGATCACGCAGGTTGCTTAGATTCTCGGAAAAGTACTTTAGGTGCTCTATAATTTCTTGGTGATAAACTGGTGTCATGGCAATCGAAGAAGCAGGATTGTACATCGCTGTCCTCAACCGAAGCAGAATATGTAGCCATGTCGGCGTGTTGTGCTCAAGTCATTTGGTAGGGAACACAACTCAAAGACTATGGTTACGTATTTGACAGAATCCCAATGTACTGCGACAATCGAAGTGCTATGGCGATCTCGTGCAACTCTGTCCAACATTTCAAGTCCAAGAACATCGATCTTCGATATCATTTCATAAAGGAGCATGTGGAAAAGGGTACTGTTGAATTATATTTTGTGGGTACTGAACACCAATTGGCGGAACTTCTCACCAAAGCATTAGCTCCTGCTAGGTTTACTTAGTTGATCCACCGGATTGGTATGAGGTGTTTGACTCCAGAAAAACTGGGCGAACTTTTGACACATTCGTAAAACTAGTCAAACACCAAAATCTCTTTTGTAAATATTTTTTAACAAAAACAGAATAGAAAAATATAAAATTCATAAAATACAAAAATATCCTTCTATCTAAATTTCTTTCAACATTGCAAGTACAAATATTCCGTCAACACTTTACTCTTTCAAACAATTCAATATTTTCACGGTTAAGTGTTGAGGGGGAGAACGTAAATATTTTCTGTGTCATAAAACCGTGTACTTGCATGTTACCTATTATTGGTTGTTTCTTTGATAATGGTGGATACGTTTCTTGTCTCTAAACACTCCTCGGACTCAAATTTGTAAAATTTCTCTACTTTAAGTCGAGGGGGAGTGTCGTTAAGTTTCTTTCCAAACTTTCACTTCTTGCTTAACCTAATTGGAAGTTATGGGCTATGGATGAAAATGGTTGAGGTGGAGGGGCCATATTTGTCAAAAGTTCAAACTTAATTTAACAAAACCTCTTCACCTAATTTTACTTACATTTATTTCAAACATTAATTTCTTCAACCACCTTCATCCTACACCTATAATTCATCTTCCAATCCGTGTTATAAACTTCAAATCTGTAAGTGATATAAGTTTCATTGAGTAAATTCAAACATAGGTTTTTAATAGTTTGTAAATCCAACGGCTTGATCTTTCTCTACGCATGATTCAAGCTTTTACGGTTACGCATATAAACTTGATATCATGTTGGGTTGTTTTCTGTGAAATGGGTGTGCTAAAATGCTTCAAATATCATTCCTAAACCTGTTTCCAACATCTAATTTAACCCAGAAAATGTTTTTAATCACTTTTCAAGATTTAGGGTTTATGCGTGAGTTTTGGGTATTCTTTATTGTGAATGTTTAAGGACAATTAGAAGCTTGTAAGATGTTTGAAATGTGTTTAATTAACCAATAACACTCTTGTATCTAACCCAGAAACATTATAATGGTGAAATTTAATTTTAGGGTTTAAGTATTCGAACAATTGGGTACTTTTGATTCAAGTAGTGTTTGATGTTAAAACTTGTTGAAAGCAACTCATAAGGCTCCTAAAACATCCCAGAAATAATTTGGTTGTGTTTTTGTGGTTAGATTGTTTAGGCGTAGGATTTGAATCATTAGGGTTTAACCTTTACGCTTAAGCTAATCCTACGCGTAACAATATTAAATTTGTGATGCCATGTGATTTTAAAAGAATTTTGAATAAAATGTTAATGAAGATGTTATGAATGATTTATTTTCAGGTTTTACGCGTGCAAAATCAGAATCTAGGTTAAAATTAGATTCTATGCATAAGGAATACCTTACTCGTAGATGTTACACGTAAGAGAAATCTTACGCGTAACTCTTACGCATAAGGGTCTACAAAGGGATTACGCGTATCCTGTGAAGGATATGCGTAAACTTGGTTTCTTACGCATAAGGCTTGCTCTTACGAGTAAACCTTATGCGTAAGTCCCAACCTACGCTTATGCGTAAGGTTTATGCGAAGAGTCTATTCCTACGCGTAAGCTTTCTTACGCGTAAGATGGACTCCTACGCATAAGCTTAGCTCTACGCGTATGGTTACTATGTTTATGCATAAGCTTACAACGCATACAAACTTGTAAATAAGTTACTCATAATGTCACAAGACCAAAATGTCACTAATAAGCTATAATTGTTAAAATGTTGTGTGAATAAGTGAAAATTTGGACTTTAATCTTCAAAATTAATACTCACGTAACTAATCACATCAACTTTGGACTATTGGACAAACAAGTGACCTTGGACTCGTAACATTCATTAACATAACAAATTCAATAATTAGACAATAAAATCAACTTTTAACTAACATAATGTCTTTCGATATGTTGGTTCTTTTGGCTAAATACCTTTCAGATCAAGATATGGATATCAACATGGAAAATGTTAACGCACCAAACGAGCTCACAATGTAAGACATATTCCCTACTGGTTATAGCATGAAGCTTGGAAAGAACAACCTTAAGGTTGATTTTGAGAACTTCACATGCTCAGAGTATTCATGCCGGATTGCAGTGGATATTCTTAAGTCTCATCCCTACAACAACATGCTCACAAACTATGCAACTGTGCCAGAGATCTACATTCACCAATTTTGGCATACAATGAAAAAGGTAGATGGTCAAGATGCTGTCACGGTTACTCTTAATTATAAGCAAGTCGCTGTCACTGTTCCTGATTTACGAGAAATTCTTCTGCTCCCTGCTATCCAGCCTGCAGAATATGTGCCAATTCCAAATGAATAGGCTACACTACAATTTATGGTCTATATTGGCTATGATGAAGCTGCGGGAATCATTACCAAGCATTCTTCAGTCGATTTAAAGAATATTCCTCAGCTGTGGAGAACTCTATACATCATGATCGCCAAGTCTGTTTCCGGAAGAGACAGCAGTCATGAGCATCCCAAACTAATGCACCTACAAATCTTCTGGGGCATAGTCAAGAAAATGCACATAGACTATGCAAGTCTGATCTGGGAAGACATGGTGTCTCACCTCAAGAAGCTTGGCACAAAGGTTCCTTTCATCAGATACACGAAGTTGCTGATCCAGACGATACTCGGGAATAATCAGGACATTCCCTTGAGACTTGATGACCCCAATCATCATTCTGCTTTGTTTGAGGCTCCGCTAAATGTTGTCAGATTTAAATACTCTTCAACAAAGAAACAAGGTGTTGTACTGACTGACTGCCTTCTCACTGATGATATTAAAAGACTTCCATCGTATTCACGATATCAAGAAGCAGTGGCCTTGGGCAAAGTCGGTTTGATGGATGAAAAGTCTTCAGCCATCCCAGTCAAGAAGACCAGGAGATCAGGCAGTGTTGGAAGTGTTGCAAGCACTGGGAGTGCCCGTAAGTATCCCAAGAGGAATCCTCCCCGAAAAAGAAAAGTTCCATCTAAGGGTGCCATTCCTACTCCTAAACCGGCACCTAAATTAGAGGATCAAGACTCCGAGGATACTGAAACTGGTAAGGAGGTTCACTATCTAGAGTCTGTTACTGATGATACAACATCATTAAGGATAGCTGACAAACCACCAAGTCCTAAAGTAGACAATGGTAAGACTCCAGTGGAAGAAGAATAAGAAGAAAGTTTGGATGATGAACCTAAGGATGAGAACAGAGAGTACCACAAGACTCTCAAAGAGCTAAGGTTAAAGTATGCTGCTTCTGAATTCAATCGTGAACAAACAAGAGGCCGTGGAGGTTCCAGTGGTGGTGCACTGACAATACCAGTTCGTGATGCGGTTAATCAACCCGATAAGCGAACTGGTGCCACTGCTAAGGAATCTACAGAACAGCAACAGCTGAACTACGATGTTCCATTCACCTTTGAGGAAGAAGAGGAACAAGAAAAGGAGGAGAAGATCACTGATAATGATATTGGGGAAGCCGCTAGGGAAAGAGCTGAAGAAGAAGCTCGGGCTAAAGAGGAAGAGGTAAAAGCGCAAGAGGAAGCTGATAATTATCTACTAGATAATCCTGAGCACAACCCGAAAGAAAACTCTGAGCCACCTAAAGACCTAGAGCCTTCTCATGAGTCATCTTCATCAGATTCATCATCTAATTCATCACCACCACCATCCAAAGAGCTACCACCAGATCAACCTCCAAATCAGTCAAGAAACTAACCGATAATTAGGCATCACGTGCCAAGACAAAGATTATCAAAGCTATTAAACAAGCAAGGAAACGCAACGTTGTTAACAAGAAACGGAATCAGCTTGCCGACAGAGTCAATCTACTTCAGAATGTGATAAACGAGTTTTCGGAGGAAAGAGAACAAATCCAGCAGTTTGTCAATCGAGATATCCAAGGGGAAATGGACAAGACGATAAGGGACTACACTCACAAGTTCCTTCTCGACACTGTCCCTGGAGTTACAAGAGAGATGTTCGCCAGACAACTCTTTCCACATCTCATGTCATTGGTCAAACATACACTGGCAAATACCCCATCAGTCATGGAAATCAAACCAGTCCCGTCTCCGGTTGTCTCCGATGCTGAATTGCTCTCGAAGCTGGTAATGCAAATGTCTCAACGATCCGAAACTTTCACTTCGGACGAAGCTAAACTTATTGAGGCATTACTAGAATATCAACTCAAGACATCGTGTAAAGAGTCGGCTGGTAAGGTTAAACGACCAAGAGACAACGATGATGCGGACAAGGATTCTGAGCCAAAACGCAAAAAGAAAACTGGCGTATCATCATCTATGCCTCCACCACCCCCAAGGACCACCACCACAAGATCTCCACAATGACCTCCTGCTAGTGACAAACCTTGGGACTCTGAGTCTTTACCACCAAAGGAGAAAACTGGTGACCATTTTGAATACACCAGTGGTGATGATGAGGAGATTCTTGAGCCCCAACAACCGCCCTCATCAACACCATCAACCAAGCACCAATAAGCATCATCCTCCAAGCCAAAGAAGAAAAAGTCTACTACAGTTGTACCTTGGTTGGATGAAGATGACACTCAAGAATACGAATGGTTCTCCAAACTTGTTGATGCAATCCCTCAATTACCGGAAGGCCAAGAACCGGTAGATGGTCGAACCATAGAGCATGTCAAGATCATTCAAGAAAAATTTAAAGTGAAGAAAATGATGAAAGGAATGTTAAGAAAAATCAAGAACGATGCCTTTCAACTGCTAAAGGAGAGCTCCGACAGTGCCATTGAATTTGAATATCATCTCGACAACATAGCACAAGCCATGTCTAACAATATTGATTGGCTCAACCCTGAATACAACATCGACTTCACCAAACCTGACAAAACTCCATACTACACTGACTGGACTAAGCCACTACCAAACATTGGTCGACCTGATCAACAAAGGATTCCCTACCGGTACTTCTTCAACAATGACCTGGAATTTCTTCAAAACGGTAGCGATGTTAGCAAGAAATACGCTACCTCACTCACCTTCAACATCCCGGCAGCAGTCTTCTCCAATAATGTTTCCATCGAGGAAGAAGCCACATGAATGTTCATTGATAATGTGGTTAATTACGACCTCGATGCACTATATGGAATTCATCATTAGCCTGAACGAAGAATACTTTACTACATAAGCTGCCAGGTACTCAAATATAACAAAGAGGTGTACAGTGACGAACAGATCGTTGCTATAATGCATGTCAGCCTGTCTACTAAGTGGGACTACTCATTCCTGAAAGAAATCAAAGTGAAACGCCAAGAAGAACAGGAATATGACTTTACTGAAGCGGATTTTCCGAGATTGTCACTCAATGACATTGAAGACATGTATCTTTCTAAGGTACAAGGTCGAATGCGACAGTTCTCCACCAACATCCAGCTCCAGTACATCAAGTCTTTGCTAATATTCATCAGAAGCATCGTTATCCAGGAACGTGTTGAAGACCTTCAACTTGCTGTGGAATCATACCAAAAATGTGTTAATATCACCAAACCACTACTAAAATTTCCTGACATCAACCATAATTGCTTCATAGCATGCAATGAGCTTCACAAGTTTGGGGATCACACTCTGAAGAAGGTTCTTGACAGGTTAGCATATCGGTTAAAGGAGATTCATGAAATCATCAGGTCAAAGAAGCGGTGGAAGTCTAGGGAAAAGAGGGATACGAAGAAAATCGTCACGAGGATTGATGAAAGGTTATTTTGTCCCGATCAGATAAGGAATTTGGAGAGTTTCGTGGTTGGATGACAGAGTTTCTCTCTCACGGGGTATCAATGTCAAGATAGAACTCCTGAGGTTATTGACGGATTGCCTGGTACTCCTTAATTTGTTTCCTTATTGATATTTGGATATTTTGATTTGTATATCATTGACAATAAATTGTGCACACATAACAGTGTACAACCCGTACTTGTAATGAAAGGACCCTGTGGTACTCTTCAGTGCCACACTCCTATAAAAGGAGCGAAAGCTTCTTAGTTTTGAGTAAAACTTATCAAAACTTTCATTTTTAAAGTTTTGCTCAAAAGAACAAGTACTTCCCCTTATGTTATTCAAAAACTCAAAATTTAGTATTACTTGTTGATGGGGAGTACTTGCTAAAATCTTTGTTCACAAATGGTTCTTTGTGGAAATCTTCCCACAAAACTCGAAATGGACATATTCGATATCAAAATTTCGTCAAAAATAACATTTATATGCCATTTTTTAGGGGGAGAAAATTTGTGTGATACAAATATGTTGTGAAAATTGTGATTGAATCTTCGTGCTAAAGACTTAACCATGAATTGACGAGATCTGAACTGTCATACATCGAAAAGATTTGTCTTTCAAGACTTATCCAAGTAGATTATACCTATTCGAGAAGCTCTTGATAGACATAAACTTTGACGGGTTTGACAACCTTTTGAGGTTTGTCCACACCTTCAAGGTAGTTATTAGAGCTACTTGTCACCTGAAAGGTGACAATGTAACTCTTTAACTATGAAACGTAACCGTGTCTCGCGGGGAATTGTCTATCTTGAGTCAATCAATTAAACAGTGTGCTCTTTTCTCTCACCATGTAGATTTCTGTCAAAACACTTAAGCACGTGTGGAGGGGGAGTATTTTTGCATATGATAAAACTCTCACAGTGTTACAAAATGTTTTTACTCATAAACACTTTGAGAGATTTTCAAGAAAATGGTTTTATGGCAACATAGGTTAGTCATGGAGTTATAAGGTGACTAAGGTTAAGAATAACCGTCCTATGATCTGCAGAACCCGGAGGGATCTACCCAAGGACACCACAAATAGTTAGAACATAGAAGTCCTTAGGTATGATTATAAAAAGGAGAAATGAGAATCAGAGAAAGAATGAGTTGAAGAATTAAAAAGAAAAGTAAAGAAAAGGGTGAAAAGAAATAGCCCTCCAAATTATTCAACTTAGGGCAGACACCGGGTTCAACTCATATGCTACTGGTTGTCACTAGATGACACCGGTATTGAAGATCAAAATCGGCATGGACCCAGTGACGCATCCACTAAACCTTCTTAGCCACTCAAGTTTCTCTCAACAGAAGCTTGTTTCATTCTTACTGGGAACCCTACGTAAACTATCGGCTTTCTCTTAGAGATTGTTGTTATTGAAGAAGGAGACCCTCTCCCAAGTCTCCGCTCAGGAAAACCAAAGCGCACTATTGATTCTAGAGCCACGAGATTCATCAAAAGATCTCTTAGGAACACTCAACATTTCATCACTTGTCGTTCAATAATAAGGACGCAAGTGATACTATTATTGAGTCCTACACAGATCTTAGCAATCTGTCGAGAACATTTATGAGGGGTTCACATCAGTGATCCTCAGTGATTGAATGGAAACTCCTGCCAGGGTCAACATCGAACAGCCCTGACAGCAGGTCACTTCGGTAACTCCTTGTGAGTTATGCTTAATGTTGTCTCAAATGGTCTACAATCGTGGGGTGATGCTTCAGTGTACCTCAGCGACTCACCTGAACTGTAGGTGTACTTCGATACATCGTGTTATCCTACTTGAGGGACTCCAGTTTAGGAACAGCCTTTGCTAGAATTAGAGATGTCTTTCACACTATGCTGTTAACACGCTCGAAGTTCGAACTTGTAAGTGCTGGAAATCCCGCTAAGGAGATTCCTTTCAAGAATCGAGTCCTAAAAATGTGGGTCATTACTTGAACTTGTTCAATGTAATACCAACTATCCCTTATGGGATTCAAAGGGCTGATTCGCCCGACCAAGGTGAATGGAATCAATACATTAATCAGAAGAACAATCGTAGTGGTCAATTCTCTAAGAAATGACCACAATGATCGATTGGTGTTTATCACTAACCCATTCCTATGTTTTCTTCTTATGGATGCTCCTGCGAGATGATCGTGTTGATTCTCCATATGCTCATACCAACAACAACGTAAATTAAAGTTCTCTCGAAAAGCAACAAAAAACTCAGACTGATTCTTCGTCAAAGCCAAAGAATCTACAAAGTTTAAAGACTAAAGAGAACTACATCAACACTGTAATCCAACGTCAAAGAGCTTGTGAGCATGTTGGAGAAGGACGTGGAGGCACCTGAGCAACGAAGCGGACCTGATGCAGATTACCACAACATATCATCACCATATCCACACCAAAACAAAGAACAAAGATACATGAAGACGTCAAAGCTGAAAAAGTCAAAGAAAAACAAGATCCTCACACTGGGGAAATTGTTGGAATCACGGCACTTCTTCTCACGAGAAACAAGAATGTCAGAAGACGTCGAAGCAACTATTACATCAACACCAACAACGTTTCAATATTACTTAAGTAATTAATTACCAACACTTAAGGGGAGATTGTTGGAATCACTCCTAAACTATGTTTCAAGTGTTTGTAATCAATATGTAATAGGTTGCTTATATAGGCTTTTATGTTAGTATTAATGGCAAGGCTTATGTAGAAAGCCCATAAGCCTTGGCCCAAACCCAATAAGGAAGGAAAGGGACTTGTAGTGTTGCCCTAGTCCCATCATTTGAAGGTTGGTTGTTCACATTTCATAATATCCTACGCATAACTTTCACATACTCATATGTGTATATTGTGTTTGTGTGTTCATCCACTCTACTTCATATATACTTCTTACATATTGATGCTTGTGTTACAATATGGTGACCTAATAGTTAGTGATGAAAATAACTCACTAAACCCCAAGTCTCCTCAACAGCTATAAAGAGTAAAGACTTAAACTGAACACCTAGAGACTGAAGGCTAAACACTAAAGTAAAGGCAGGACAAGGAGGGATAAGTTTGAAACGAATCAGGGGAAGTCCTTATCAAGCAAAGGTCAAACGTTTCCTTAAAGGCTAATGAACAAGAGTAGTGTTATCACTGCTATTCTGAAAGCACCATTGTCTTATACCCAAAGTAGTCATTTGTAACACAGACAAAATACGTATGTATTTTGTCCAATATAGCTTATGTTACTTTTGTCTTCTTTGAAATGGTAGTACATGATACTTGTGTATAAATAAGATCGTAATGCAGGAGTAAATGTCGGTGGGTTTGTGCACTTAATACGTAGACATTCACCAAACAACTGGCACTCCTCTAAATACAACTAAGTCCCTCAGGATATCTCAGTTAGTTTAACATAGTTGTACTTAAGTTTAGCTTAAGTTTAGAGAAGAGGTTAGCATACTTGTCATTCATCCCAAGTGTTGTTCCGCAAACACTTGGGCATAAATCGTTGTCAATTGAAAATAGAATTAAATATTGAAAAACTGTGTCTCTTTTACTTTACGTTTATCTTTCACAACAGTATTGATTGTACAATAATTTGTACGACCAGGCCTTCGATGGTGATCGAAGGGTATGAAGGGTGATATGCTTGCGCCAAACTTGTAGCCAATCTGCAATAAGAAATAGTAGACACTTCGTTAGTGATTGCAGGGTTGGGCCCTCGCGAACCACCTCCTCAAGTGAGACTAAGTATGTGATATGAGTTGTAAATAATATGATGTATGTGAAATACTGTGTTGAGTGAACATACCATTGAAATGACTCGTCCAACCTATTTATGGGTGATGAAAATAGCTTGAAGAGTGTTAGCACACGTTTAGGAGATCATGGGGGCGCCCCCGATTTGTGGTAACCGCTAGGGCTTCATCCCCACTATATCGGACTTGGCGGGGAAGCTAAGGAAATAGTAGGAACGTGGGGGAAGACCAAGTCAAGGTTCTTCTTTGTCTAGGCATCTTCAAGAGAAGACACCGAAGGACATAGGCCTTCGGTTGGCGGATTCCCAACCGTAACCATGTCAATGATGAATGATTTTACGCCACCAATGAATTATGAAGAAAGACTTGGGTCTTCGAATGCAAATTCGATCGAGGCCGAAGCGGGGGTCCTTTGACCGACGGAGGAACGCCATCAAGCCCCCTACCGAAAGTGATATGTACGAACAAGAAATATTGCTTACGACTCATAAATAAGAACGAAACTTCCCCTTCGTCACAAAAACGAACGAAGATGAAAAGTCTTGCGCCTATTGACCGTAACTAATGCAACTAATTATCCTAACCACCCCATTTCCTCGGTAAAAGAGAACATCTTTTCATAATTTAATAGAGTTTTGAAATCCGGTGGTAAGGGATAAGTAATTACACGTGTAGGGCCGAGATTTTTCATCTTGTAGGGTATATAAAATGTAAAACAAGAAAAACCCTAACAAAGTTTATCTCTCGCCCAAGTTTTTCACCTACTAAAACCTCTTCCGATCAAGCTTTCGATCAAACAAGGTAAAGTGCTCCTTCTTCTCTGAATTTCAAATACATTATTGTGTATTTTAGAAGGCTCCATGTCAACCAATAAAAAAAATTTAATAAAGCAACAAGGTTGCACATTAACAAGGGAGGAGCTTAAAGCGTTCCTCACTGATTACCCAATTCCAAAGGAACATAAAATCATGCTACCGAGTAGAAATCAAGGGATATTTGATGCCCTTGAAAATTATGTAGGCCTTTATACCCATGCCTTCACCACTTCCAACCTTAGAATACCTTTGCATCTTATGATCTTAGAATTCCTCAGGTATTATGAGGTACATATTTCTATGTTCAGCCCTTTTGGCCTAGCCAAGCTTACAACATTCATCGTGATGTGCAAAGCTTATGGGTTCGAACCATCCTTGACTGTGCTTAGGGTTTTCAATCTATACCCGGAGGAGATTGGTTGACCTTGGCCAAAGGGGTGAAAGGGATGTTCTATTCTGATAGATAGGCCTTTACTTAACATAAGGAACTAGAAAGGCAAATTCTTTTATATCCAAAACACCATTATCCTCCGATACTCGCATTGGTAAACCCGAATTTCAATATGATGAAAAAAGGTTCAACGATCCATTCCCTATACCGTGGAGAAGAAACCCTTTGTATCAACGCTTTGGCTCGCCATCCACTGACCGCCAAACATTCCTCGAGCCAATCCTTTTCATGGTCGGCATTGCCGAAAGATGGGAGGGTCTCTTTTGGTACCGAGATTATTTGTGATGGAGAAAGTATGTACTTTTTTAATTAAAATAAAAAATAAAAACTTATCTTTCTGATATTTATCTTATTTGATTCTCTGCGCGGAGATGTCGTTCAGGAACTTTGTGGTGGCTGGTGGTGCAAAGGAAGTAAGCTTCCTTCCAAAGAATCCCCAAGAGACAAGCTATGGCGTGGGCTCCCCATCAGTTTCCATAAACAACAATGATGTGGAAGCCCACCCATTGAGCCGTATCGTCGCTCCTCCGTCAAAGGAACCCATAGATGTGGAAGATCAACTTATGGAGAACGTTGCTGTCGACTCGACGAACCGCCCGGCGACGCTTGGTCATCGTAGGACCCTCCGGCATAGGTGAGAGGGTCCAAGGAGGAAAGGTGGCAAGTGCTAAAGCTGTGAAAAGTAAGCTCATCCTACCTACTCCTCCCTCTAACTACCCGCAAAAGAGTACCTGTGGTAAGGCTGGAATTTCCACCATCGAAGGGCCTAGCGGCGATGATATCCATGGTAAAGTTTCTTACCTGTGAACAAAATTTAAGTACCAATAATAATATATTAACAAATGTAAATATGTTGCAGGACTTCCTCGATACGAAAAGAACTTCCTCTCCCTTAGCTTGTCACGAGCTCGTGGGCCATGTGATCCCACCCAAATGGAAGGGGGTGATGGATAACATGTCCATAGAAAGGCTCTACGACCTTCATGACAAAAGCTATGTCCGACAGTGCATGCTAGGTAACCAACTCAACGCTAGGACAAGGAACTGCTTGTTTTGTCACCAAAGCTCGAAGAAATGGATGTTATGCCGAGAAGGAGAAGGCTAGGGATCAAAAGTATGCAGACTTGGAGAAGAAGTGTGAGGATGCCTTGGAAGATTTTGAAAAGAACCCTTGGTGCAAGATCTCGAGCTAAGAATGAAAAGCTCAAAGGTCAACCGGCAACGAGTGAAGCTGAATGCAGCAGTCGACTGTCGAAGGCTCACTGGTCGTAGGCTATAAAGAGCAGATATCTGTTCTTTCATCCAAGTGTGGAGGCCTTGAACAAGAGAGGGAAAAGTTGCTGGACCAAGAGATCAAGCTCAGAGAAAAGGTAGATGGTTTAAACCTTCGTCTGAAAATGCTGAAAAAGGACAGGGTGGACTTGGTAACCAAGGTGATCCCCTATGTCGATATGGAACTTTACCATAGCGATGATGTGGGGATTGCCATTGGGAATGTGGTGAATGCTGCCATTTTCCATGGCAAGTGTACCACTTTGGAGGAGATAGACAAGACTGTGGAATCGGTGGTGCTAGAGAAAGTTTTTTACTACAGGGCAACTCATGAAAAAGAGTATGATGATGCAGGTAATCAATTAACTGCTTTAGAGTTCCCTTTCCTTGCAGATGTGACGAAGGACCCAGCGGCCTCAATTGAGGACCTGCTGGCCAAGAAGCCAAGGACACCAGCCTCCATCTTCCTCCAAGAATACTCCGTCACCCAAAGTCCCCTCCCCAGGTTCAGCTGATCCCACTCATTCCAAGGTTTGATGAAGGCAACCATGTGGTTGTAATTTGATCCCCATGGTGGTATGTACCCTGTTTAAAACAATTGTCTATGTTCCTTTCCAGGCTTCGTGCCTGATGAAACAATTAACATGTGGTATGTGTGATGTAGGCTACGGCCTAAGACAATATTTAATTTTGTTGGATCGTTAAGGCTTCTACTGCTTTAGACTAGCTAGACTAGTCAGTAATCTACATTGAAGCCACTAGGGCTCGAATTTTTGCCATGTGTGATTCTTCTCTTTTTATTTTTACTTGCGTAAAAAATATTTTTTACAACCTAAGGTGTATGGTAGATGCATAGCCTCATTGTGAGTAGTTACTTCACCAAGAATATTAGCAATCGTATAATTTGACTGCTAACAGAGGGTCGCGACCCACTCCATCTTGATCCTTTGGGCAGCGAAAGGCTTAAAATACCTTAAGGCCATATAGGAAAGTTAATGTGAAGTTGAGATGGATGTTATGCATATGAGCAAGACATGTGGTTTAGTCTTTGTACATCACTTCGACATTGAAACTTATAAAGCGACTTGGTGGACAAATCTTTGTTGTATTGAACGAAACAAGAGATTTGAGGGAAATGTGTTATATCATTAAGTGGGTAGGGAGGATTACATCATTTTAAGAAGTGAATACTAGACGCCTACCATTAATGCTTCTTTCACCAAGTGAGAAGAATGCAAATACATTGATTGAAAGCAAAAATAAAGAATGTTCATGGACATTGTAAGTTTCATACGTAGAACTTACGAAGGGTAGTTCCATTCCAGGTTCTATCAATAGCTTCTCCATCTAAAGTTTCCAGCTTGTAGGCTCCGTTGTCATGTGTGCTTCTTAATAACGTAGGGACCTTCCCATGTAGGTCCTAGTTTACCCTGGTACTCAGCCTTACTTATGCTGTTGAGTCAGAGGACGTATTCCCCTGGTTTGAAGGTCGAAGGCCGAACTCGACTGTTGTAGTACTTTTCAATTTTTTGCTTATGGATAGCTTCTCTAATTGAGGTTATTTCCCTTCGTTCTTCAAGTAGGTCCAGGTTACTATGGAGTCTTTCTTTGTTGTCTGCTGCTTCGAAGTTCATGACCATTTCTGTTTTGACGCTCACTTCCGAAGGGATGACAGCTTCCGTGCCATATGTCAAGTTAAAAGGTGTTTCTCCGTGACTTGACTTCGTATGCGTTCTATGAGCCCAAAGTAGTTGAGGTAGTTCATCTACCCAACCGTGGGATCAGATCCCCCGTTCTATTCCTTGTATGATGTCTCTGTTAGTAACCTCCACTTGTCCGTTACCTTGAGGATGGTAAACGGAAGTGAAAGATTGTTTGATATTCAGACCTCTGCAAAACACTGGGAATACCCCTTCGAAGAACTGCTTCCCATTATCTGAAATGATGATATGAGGTACTCCGAATCGACAGATAATATGCTCCCATACAAACTTTTCTATGTGCCTGCCTGTGATGGATGCCAAAGGATTCGCTTCCACACATTTAGTGAAGTAGTCGATGGCTACAACCAAGAATTTTACTCCTCTGGGAGCAATTAACAGCGGACCTACGATGTCTATCCCCCATTGGCTGAAGGGCCATGCGGAAGTCATGGAAGTCATATCTTGTTTTGGTAGCCTTGGGACCCTTGAATGTACTTGACAGGCTTCACACTTCTGAATGTATTCAACAGCGTCCCTGTGCATCGAAGACCAGTAATATCCAACCATCATGATTTTGGAGACAACGGAGGGCCCCCGCATGAAGTCCGCAGATCCTTCATGCACTCTTGAATGATTTTGGCAGCTTGTCTAGATCCTACACAACGAAGCCATGGGGACGTGAAAGGATCTTCTGATAGATAATTTCCCATGATTCTCAGAGGGTGCTTTGATGCGGACCTTTTGAGCTAACTTCGATCTTCCGGCAGATACCACTTATTAGATATTCTCTAATTGGAGTCATCCACCGAAGTCTTCCTCCTGTGATACGCCGACACCTCCTTTCAGACGATGGACCTATCTGCCAACACTTCAACCAGAACCTCCTTAGTTAAATGAGCAAATCCCATTGATGCCAGTTTGCTAAGTGCATCCGCCTTCTTGTTTTGATTTCTCCGAATATGCTCTATGTTGTAGGATGCGAGCCCTTCGAGCATTTCCTTGGCCTTATCCAGGTATTGCTTGATCACAGGTTGTCTTGCCTCGTAGGAGCCTTTTATCCGGTTGGCCAACAGCTATGAAGTCAACGAAAATAGCTAAGTCTTCTTCTTCCATGTCTTTGGCCAATCGGAGGCCTGCTAGCAAGGCTTCAGACTGCTTCATTGTTCAGAAGGCCGAATTCAAATGGAGCGCATAAGTGTACTCCTTCCTTTTGGGATCAACAAGCATGAGACTCGGCCAGAACCGCTCTGAGCCGAGGCTCCATCAAGATAAAGTTTCCACCCTTCGACCTCTTTGTCAGGCTTCTTTTCATCAACTTTTGTGTCATGCTTTGGTTCGGAGGGTGTTTCTGCTAAGAAATCTGCCAATATTTTCCCTTTGACCGAGTTCCTGCCCTTGTATTCAATTTCGTGTTCTCCTAGCTCAATAGCCCATTTAGCTATCCTTCCAGATTTCTCCGGCTTAGAAAGTATCTGCTTAATTGGTTTGTCGGTAAGTACGGTTATGGGGTGAGCTTGGAAGTACTTTCAAAGGCGTCTCGCAGCATGGACCAAGGCCAAAATTAGCTTCTCCAATGCCGGATAGTTTAGCTGAGCTCCTTGTAGAACCCTGCTAACAAAGTAGATGGGGATTTTCTTCCTCTCCCTTTCTGCCAATAACATAACGCTGATGCTTTCGAAGGAGGTTGCGATATACATAAACAACACTTCGTCTTTGATTAGGGCGGTAAGTGTAGGAAGAATAGCCATGAAATCCTTGAGCTTTTGGAAGGATGCTTCTGCATCTATACTCCACTAGAACGTCTTTTTGTCCGTGCATCCTTTGAGTGTTTTGAAGAACGGCAAAGATCTGTATGCATCCTTCGATAAGAACCTGCTCAGTGCTGCTAGCTTTCCTTTTAGACTTTGCACTTCCTTTAGGGACTTAGGAAGCTGTAGATCCGTGATGGCCTTGACCATCGAAGGATTGGCCTTAATACCTTGCTTGGTGATCAGATGCCCCAAAAATTGTCCTTCTTCACACCGGGAACACCGCTGGGATTTAACTTCATGTTGATGGCGCGAAGCCTGGGTCGGTTTCTTGATGTCGAGAGCATGTCCTCCTCCGATCTACTCTTGATGACCATATCATCTACGCACTCCCGATTCCTACCTATCTGCATGTGGAAGGCTTTGTCCACTAAACGTTGGTAGGTGGCACCTGCATTTTTCAAACCAAAAGGCATCTTTTTGTAACAATAAACGCCTTTTCCTGTAAAAAAGGCTATCTTCTCTTCGTCCTCTTCCGCCATTTGTATCTGATGGTAACCCTTATAAGCGTCTAGGAAACACTTTAGCCGAAACCCTGACGAGGATTTCACCTTCCAATCAATTTCTGGCAGAGGGTAGCAGTCCTTCGGGTAGGCTTTGTTAATATCTGTGAAGTGCACGCACATTCGCCATCCTCCATCATGCTTCTTGACCATCACCGGATTGGTCACCCAAGTTTGATACTTCACCTCTCTGAGTATGCCTGCTGTTACAAGCTCGTCCACTTCTTTGCATACGACAGCGCTTCTTTAGGGAGCCAGGCTTCGACGCTTTTGTTTGATGGGTTCAATATGTTTGAACTCATTGAGCTTGTGTTCAGTGCCGAAGGGCTTTCCGTCTATGATGAGAGTTCTGGGGACTCCCGTCATGTCAGAGTAGGTCCATGCGAAAACATCTGCATTAGAACGTTGTACATTTTCCAATTCTGCTTTAAAGGAGGTTGGGAGCCATTTTCCGATTACCACCGTCTGATCAGGGTAGAGATCATTTACCACAATGCATTCTTCAGCGTCAGTACAGCTGAGAACATCCTTCGGAGGCTCTTCCGAAACCTGTTTGATCCTTTTGCCTAATTCCGTAGGCCCCTTCACTTTATAGCTGGAGAAAACGGTTCCAATGCCGAAGGGTGTTTGGAATTTGATCGCGGCATGTATGGTTGAGACAACGATGCCCATCTTCTGCATTGCCATTCTCCCTATCAATAGGTTATAGGGAGATTCAGACATCACGATCATGAAAACCAGAGTTTCTGTTCTTTTTAGCCTTCCTTCTCCAATCGTAACCTCTAGAGGGACTCCTCCCAAGGACCATGAGTGTTCCCCTGAGAACCCTACTAAGGGTACCTTCGAATCTACTCTCTTCGACCTTATCGAAGGTTTGAGTTTTAGAAAACAGCGTTCGTAGATAACTTCGCAGGAGCTACCGCAGTCGAGGTAGGCCTTGTTTACTTCTTTGTTGGAGATCAAGACCTTGATGACCACGGGGTCATTTGAAAGAACTTTCCCTATGATTGAAGGAAAAGTGACATCTCCTACTCCGCACAAGGCTTCCTAGGTTTCTTTCCTTTTCAAACCAGAGTCATCCTTGTACACCATGAGGATGGGTGCTTCTACAGGTGTGGTATCTTTCCCCAACTGTGTGTCGGAGACCTTTTCTTTACCTTTATTTATACCCTTCACCAAATGTCCCGATTGGCCGGACTTCACGGCCTCTTCTATCTATTTCTTGAGCTCTCTGCAGTTGTTGTCCGTAATCGTCATGGAAGTAGCAGAATTTGGAAGTATCTCTGTGCCTTCCTCTGTTTGCCAAGCAAGGAGGAGGATCAAAGGTCTTCGCAGCTTTTTCCGTAGCAAGTATCTCCCTTGGAGATTTGGACAGATTAGCCAAGAACCCATGGTTGATGTTTTTGTGGTACGGTGTAAACCTGTCCATGTTTTTGTGTTTGTTCCTTGACCTTTCCCACGAAGGATGCTTCGGGGCTTTATTGTGACTTTCTTTATTTTCGACCGGAGCTCCGTTGGTAGACACTTCTTTTTCTTCGATCCAGGTGTAAGCCTTCTCCACCAAACCCTTATAGGTTGCAGGGAGATCAGTGGAGAGGAATTCAACTAAACTTATGTTTCGTAGGCCATGCACGAAACCTGAGATGCGCTGGTCCTCGTACAAGCCCATTATCTGTAACGTGTCATCGGAGTATCTGGTGATGAAAGCTCTGGTGCTCTCGTTTTCCTTCTGCTTGATGTTGTGCACTGTTAGGTGCGTTCTTGTAAACTTTTTTCTCTGGCTGAAATTTGATCTGAACTTGGCGTTGAGATCATCCAAATTCACAATGCTACATGGTTTTTGCCGGTTCCACCATATACGAGCAGAGTCTCGTAGGGTGTATGTAAACATGTGACAAGCAACAGGCATAACCCACTTCTGCATTCTAATAGCCCCTTCGAACAAGTGTAAAAAGTTATCCGGATCCCCTTTCCCATCGTAGGTACCAATATGCGCGGGCATTTTCAACCCATCAGGCAAAGGGTAGTCTTCTATCCATCTTACGAAGGGTGTTGTAGAGCCCATGGGCTCTGAATAAAGGCAGTTATAAGGTGGCATGTAGGTAGGGGCAGCATTGTACGGGTTATGATTTGGAGGTATTCCAACAGGGTTTTGGTTAACATATTGAGGGTAAGCAGTAGGTATATAAGGTGGGTGACTTCTAACAGGGTACGAAGGATATACCATAGGTTGCCCGTAGGGCATACTTCCGTATGGTTGAGTAAAACTGGGGTTGCTAGCCTGCCCATTAGGTGGGGGATAAACCCCTTGAGGGTAAGATTGAGCCTGAAAAGGAGGGTACATACCATGAGGAGGAAGATTTCCTCCCCCATTCATTTGAGATGGATTGCCTTCCACGCCGGATGCGTGAGAAGGCTGCAACGGAACCCCTACCTCAGTTCTTCCCAGATGAGCTGCCAAAAGTGGTGGCAAATTAACCTTCGTAGCATCCCTTCGGTGACTCCTTCCATTGGAGCCTTCTATAGTGCCTTCCCGTCTAGTCGGAGCCCTCTCCGGAACGTCTTCAAAGCGAACCGACCTTCCACTAGGCCTTCGACTGCTCGGAGACCCTATCCTTAGCACTGAGCGTGTAGCCCCAGGAACCAAGGGCCTAGTCTCCATCTCCAAATCTTCGTCATATTCATCGCTTGAGTATTCTAACTCCCTACGCATCTCCACATTTCGAGCTTGCCTCCTTCGAGCCCTTAGTAAAGATTCTAATGCTTCGATGTTAGCTTCGACAAACGCTGGACTAATTACCGGTTCAGGGTTAGCCGAGGTTGAAGCATGGTTGTTGGGAGTTATTTCAGGGTGAGATCGTGTGGTAAAAGTGGATGCGGTTATATTGGGAAGGTTGTTAGGATCATTGACTGGGATTGGTGTCAAGGTCGAGAAACCCGGAGGGGGTGTATCTTCTCTTCCTTGATTCATGCCGTAAAACTAGTGAGAGTGATTGACTGGGTGTAAGTTTGGAATAACGAGACCAATAGTAGCGGGTCCCACGGATGGCGCCACTGATTGTACAATAATTTGTACGACCAGGCCTTCGATGGTGATCGAAGGGTATGAAGGGTGATATGCTTGCGCCAAACTTGTAGCCAATCTGCAATAAGAAATAGTAGACACTTCGTTAAGTGATTACGCAAGGGTTGGGCCCTGCGAACCACCTCCGGCGTGAGAGTAAGTATGTGATATGAGTTGTAAATAATATGATGTATGTGAAATACTGTGTTGAGTGAACATACCATTGAAATGACTCGTCCAACCTATTTATAGGTGATGAAAATAGCTTGGAGAGTGTTAGCACACATTTAGGAGATCATGGGGGGCGTCCCCTAATTTGTGGTAACCGCTAGGGCTTCATCCCCACTATCTCGGACTTGGCGGGGAAGCTAAGGAAATAGTGGTAACGTGGGGTGTAACATATTGGATTTCACAAACACACTAAACCATAAGCACAACAAGGCGTACAAGATGATTCTAGAGAGAGAAAGTTAGAGGTTTGGGAACTTTTAGTGAGAGAAAGAAAAATCTTATTATGAGCTCCAACTCTCTACCTTGGGAGGTAGAGAGTATTTATAGTCATTACATAAATCACCACCTATCGGGCTGTGGATCAGGCATACAGTGGGTAAAGACCCGTCCGTCCTCCACGGTGTTACATAAACTAAATACTACTTAACTTATAATACACTACGACTACGAGCTTACTAACGATTACATATACTTGAGGTGACCGACTCTTTAATACTTGGATTTACTAAATCCTAACAATCTCCCCCTAAGGGAGGTCACCTCAAACATATACTATGATTACATTGAATACAAACAGATATTACATTAAACATTATTCTTGCATTCTTGATGTAGTACTTTGCTCCGAAGCTCGTAGTCATTGATTCTTCTCATTGCATGTTTGGTTAATCCAAGTGGAGGTCTTTTACTGATCCACGTGATAATAATTTTGAGCCAGCTTTTGAGATTATCAGTTAACATTCATCTCTGAATTATCCATTGTGGAGTTGGTATTAGGTGATGATGTGACATATGGACCGACATGCTCACATTCTAGATCATGATATATTCTTATCAGAGTAGCGGAAGCGTTTATTGATTCATGATATTGGCAGCAGTGTAGCAGAAGCATGAAGTGAAAATATCAGAGTCATTGATGCATTAATCATGATTTATTTAGAGCTGAATGTGTTAAGTGAGCATGCGGCTATGGATTGACCGCTTCATTCTGATCAGCTGCAAACGTAGGGCGTACCAGCATACAACAGTTAGCAATAAATAGCATGAAAATGTCTTTGATCACTTTCGTTGAATTGAGGTACATGGCCCACGGTTCCCCATTGATCAAGATAACCACGCCTGTGATCAGGTATAATTCAAGAATTTCTTGACAGGGTTTCGAATGCTCTAGTCGTTCTCAAACCGGAACGTCTCAAAGAAGACAACACGGAGTGAGTGAACCAAATAAATGAGATTCACTAATTGACGAAAAGAGATTTGAAAAACAATCGTGTATTGCTCAATAGAAATTGTTTTGCAATACAACGAAGGTTTTAATGAAAATCAATTATCAATCATAAACACCTTTTATTTTTAGAAATACGTACGCAGTCGATGTGCTAAAGAAAAGAGTTTTTTAAGCACAACGACCGGTTTTTCAAAGGTATCCGTCAATCCATAACCTGAACCAGGATTGATTCAAAAGATTGAATCGCTCCATTGTTTATGTCCAGTTGTCACATGGTTGATCTATTGGATAGATCTCACATGCCACCTACCAGGAGCTTGTTTGATGTTGGCTCCAGAAGGCTTTCCATCTTCATAGTAAATATGTTAGCATATCACTCAGATGTTCTGGCAATACCACAAGGATAATGCGTAGGACTCATGATATAATCTCTCTTTCCACATTGTGTGAAACAGAGAGTCTTCATTGAAAGTGTCCTAATGAGATTTATTAATGATCTCGTGGCTCTAGACTCAATTTGTGCATATTTGGATCCTATATCGGAGACTAGGGAGAGGGTCTCCTTCTTCAATATCAACAATCTCTAAGAGAAAGTCGATAGATAATGTCGGTTCCCCGTGAGAATGAAACAAGCCCTTTTAAGAGAAACTTGAGTGGTTTGGGAAGTTGTAGTGCAGTGCGTCACTGGGTCCATGACGTCTTGTCTTCAATACCGATGTTACCTTGGTAACCACCAGTAGAATATGAATTTGAACCCGGTATCTGCCCTAAGGTTGAATAATTTGAGGGCTATTTGTTTTTACCCTTTTCTCATTCAATTCTTTTTCATTCTTCAACCCCTTCAGTGCTTACCAAGACTTCATAACCAGAACCTTGTTGGGTTTATTCCAGTACTAGCTCTGTCTCAGTCCGCACTCTTCCCATATCTCATTTTTCTCCTTTTTTCAATATACCTAAGGACTTCTACACTATCTAGTGGATTGTCCCTGGGTAGATCCCTCCGGTTCTGGCGGATCATGGGAACAAATACCTAACCTTATCATCCTTATATCACCATTCATAAAGTAAAGTTGGTCGGTCTATTTGGTATTGTTCATCTGCCATTGGAACCAATTGAAAACCATTTGAAAATCAATCCAGATACTTAAGATATATTATCAAAGCATTTTGTACCTGAATCTTTTTTGATATTTTTAGAACAAGAGCTCCCCCTCAACATGTGCATCAAGTGTATGAAATCATTTTGCACACGGAGGCAAGGAAAAGAATAAACTTCTTTGATTACCATTTTCTAAAAGATATCAACATCACTTCCCTGATCAAAACAAGTAGATAAAGCATATTAGGGAAGGATGAGGTTTTCATAAGCTTGCTCCCCCTCAATATGTGCCTTGAGGTTTGACAGAGTTTTGCACATACAAGAGGGAAGCTGCACATTGATCACGTTTCAAATCTTTGTGGTTTAAGATAGATGCTCCCCCTCAACATGTGCATGGAAAATTTGAAATCGTTTGGCACATGTGGGATGGAGAGCTTGTACATCCTTATAAAACCATTTACCGAATTATCAGATTAAATTCAATTTAAATCACAAATTCTCCCCCGATCACAATTGTCAAATCATTTGAGATTTGTGATCTCTGTAGATTTAAATTGATTTTGAAAGATTTTAAGGAGAATTGTGACTTGATTATGAAAGCGTTTTAACTGATAAGGATCAGATTTTGAGACTTTAAACTCCATTGAATAAACATGCATGATTATCTTTTGAAAACAATTGAATGACAAATAACCTTTTAATTTAATTGAAATCATTCTCCCCCTCAATCAATGACATAGGTTGTTGATTGAGAGATAGATATCTTGACAAACTTTTTAAGTTCAGATGATTATCAAAAATAGAGTCCGAGTTATTTTTCAAATCAACTAGTTTTCATTAGATAGTAAGAATTTGTTTAAAGAATCAGAGCATGAGATTTGAAAACCAAGATAAAGCATGGCTCTGTTCTTTCTTTGAAAAGCGGGTTACTGCCTGAAAATGACAATAAACCATTTAATCTCTTTCTCTCAAAAATATTTTTCATTTTTGATTTTTTGATTTTTTATTTTATTTTAGTTTTTTATGAAAATTCGAACAACATCTAAAGTCCCGTGTCATTCTTTGAATGACAGCATCAAGACCCTAGATATTATCGAATCGAGAAAAACATGACAAAAAGACAGTATATATATATTTTTTTGAAGATTTTATAATTTTGTGTTTTGTTTTTCGAATAGATATTGTTGGAATCGCTCCTAACACGTAAATGTAACGACATTACGGGATTACATTATCTATCTTATTTAGCCAAACACAAGGACTAGTTATGTCATAGTTTAATAGTTATGTATGTGCTTGGCTATATATACCCCTCCATACTTCCATGGAGGGGTGAGTCTCATTTGTGTATTTTTCACCTTTCCTAATAATAAAACACATAGTTTCTCCCTTCTCTTCATACTTTCTCTCTCTAACATGAATATGATGTTCTTTCATCTTCCCCGACCTCCCGATTCACCAAATCATCCATACATACGATCCTAACATTGGTATCAAGAGCAAGGTCGGTTTATATTTGGGTTGATTTGCGTGATGTTGTATTTTGTCAAAAAGTCGATTTGGGCAAATCTGTTTTACAAAGTTTTAATCTTTCTTGCATTTTTCTTGAGTTTAACATATTTTTGTTGCAAAGTCATGTATCCTTTGGTCAAAAATATCATGTCTCATCCTTTAATAGTTTGTCTCAACTGTTAAAGTTTTGTCATTTTTTTTACCATCTTGTAAAGTATTTTGTGAATCTGGTCATCATATTGGGTCAAATAAGAGTGATATTTGTACCATCTTTTATGGGTTTATAAACCTAGACGGATTTTTGGTCGGAATACATCGCCGGAAAAAATTCAAAGGCCAAAACACTAAACTTACGCATAAGGATCCATCTACAGAGCAAGTTACGCGTAGCTGTGAAGTTACGCGTAAGAAAATTTTACGCGTATGTTTTTTTTACGCATAAGCCTTAGCTTACGCTTAAGAAATGGTTTACGCATAAGAACTCAGTATTTACGCGTAAGACCAAGAAACCTACGCATAGGGTTTTTTTGACTAAAGCCTACGCATAAGGTTACGCGTAAAAAATGACCTCAACCACAAAACATACCATTTACCAACACCGTGAACTTCAGTACCATACATCATCAGTCCATGGTTTAATGACATAATCGAGACGCCATGAACAAAAACTGATCCGACTCAACAAATCCAACTCCAACATCATCCACTCTATCCTATCCCAACTCATCTCAAATCGTAAACAGAAATTAAAAAGACCTCAGTTCGATTCATTTTTTGTGCACATTTTTTTTAAAAGATTGTCTCAATTGAATCTTTACCATCATTGATCCTATCAAAGCATAACTTCATTCTATATTCGAATCATTTCAAGAAAGTACAAAACTAACAGTTTCATACTTACTTTGATTCGTTCATGACCAAAGCAAAAGAAAACTCAAACATATTGAATAAAACCTTACCTGAGACCCCAAGAAGGATCTTGACGAGCCACTCATGAAAAAAGACGTTGGGTATGGTTATAGTGTTTGTGGGATTCGATGATAATAGATTGATGATGGAAACTGAGATTGAGGTGGGATGTTTGATCGGATTAAAATAAGGAGGGTGATGTGTTTGTTGAGAGAAAATTGGGTGTGAGGATAAGTTGGAGCAGGTAGGCGTTTTTTTTATCAAGTGATGTTTCTTTAGGTTTAGGTTAAGAGTCTTCCCTTATAAACGGTTCTTGTAACTTCTTGACATGGATCGGGCTGTTCATTGAGATTCAATGGACGTGGGCTTCTCAACCTGGATCTTTCATGGGCCTAAGTGATCTACATTAATATGTATCTGGAATGGATGTGAGACGTTGCTACATGGACTGTGATTTGATGACATTTTCGGTTAAGTGAAATAGAGAAAAACTTGTTAGCCAAAATTTTAAAACAATTTAGGTTACAATGTTTTATATATATGATAAGAGTGGTATTTTGGTATGATTAATATTCACGGGGATGCATTTTTTGACAAGATCAGGAAAAAACCATTAGCAATTCATTTAAACCGTTAATGAAGGCTATTTTTGGGCATTTAACCACAAGATGTGACTACGGCGATAATTCATTATTATTTATTTGAGGTTGAAGTGGGATATCACGGGTGCGTGTACTTAGTATCTAAAGATATCGGGGTTGGTTGGATGCATGATTCTTGGAGATCCTTGTTCGAGCTTTAACCGTTTCGAATGACAAAGACTTGAGTTATCTAGTTGAACCTGATGTAAGGAGTTACGTTGTTGTGCTCACAGCTTATAACTATCACTTTTAAGGAGTTACGTTGTTGTGCTCAAGTGTCACACTAAGGTGTGGATAATTTGAGAAATTTTAAGTTTACCTTTTTTCGATGGAGTTAAGAAAAAGGGTTCTTCGTCTGACAATAGTGCAAGTTTAAGTCACAAGTTCGGGTTATACTACTTCATTCTCAAGTTCGTCATATTGCGTTTTTCTCCATCAGTGGTCACTACAAAAATCCGTCAGAATGATAATGGGGTCGGTAAAGAGTTAGCTGAGAAGCGTATACACGAGTAGAGTAGTCTTATCAGCAATTGATTCTCACATGATATTTATGGTACTTCACAATTGTTCGACTACTTGGACATACATGGTTTCGATGTATTCAATTCATCATCAACATACGTGGTGTATGATTCTGATTCAATGAAAACATCCGGGGGAAGAGAGTATAGGTGGTATCTGCTTCCTTTGATGTTTTTGTATTTTTTTGCGATAACCCTCTCCTTTCATGAATTTCTTCAATTAGTGGGAAGAAATGAGACGATATGTGGTTCAAACCTCTCACTTTGGTGTTATCGTCTCACTTTCACAGAGTTATCGTGTGTGAAGTTACCTAAATAGGATGTTATGATGCCTCACACACGGTCATTTTATCGAGTAATTGCAAATTCACATGTAACTATTATTCCGATAGTCCGCAACATTCAGGGGGAAGTCGTTTCATTTTGTCTTTCGTGGTTTGTTTGGTATGAAGCATCTACATACGTGAAAAGATCTTGTTGATTTCTTGCATGTTACCCCCGAACGGATTTTCCGCAACAATTCAGATTTACCTTGTGTGGTTTACTGCTCATCTACAAATTCTGCTGCGTACTGAAATTTTCAAAAGTTAGAGGAAATGTTCACTACATCAAAGTTTCGAATCTGCTGAAGACAGTTGTTAGTTTGGGGGGAAGCTGATTCAGAATCTTCGCCAAAAAGGAGTGTACGGAGAAGCTGCTAAAGACATGCGGCATGAATTGGGGGGAAGTTAATCCAATTCTTGCATATTACATCATTTCCCTACAAGTAAAGAAGACAGTTCTCAAGTCGAGGTACAAGAAGAAGACAAAGAGCGTAAACTTTCATCATCCTCAGCATTTGAAGAGCTTATGAAGATCTTTCTTTATTTGTTTTTTATACTTGTAGGAAATATTGTAAGTAATCCCTTATGTCGTCCCATTGGGGGGAAGATTGTTGGAATCGCTCCTAACACGTAAATGGAACGACATTACGGGATTACATTATCTATCTTATTTAGCCAAACACAAGGACTAGTTATGTCATAGTTTAATAGTTATGTATGTGCTTGGCTATAAATACCCCTCCATACTTCCATGGAGGGGTGAGTCTCATTTGTGTATTTTCACCTTTCCTAATAATAAAACACATAGTTTCTCCCTTCTCTTCATACTTTCTCTCTTTAACATGAAGATGATGTTATTTCATCTTCCCCGACCTCCCGATTCACCAAATCATCCATACATATGATCCTAACAGATATTTATAAGAGATAGATGAAGGAAACCTTTTACTCCTCTTCTTCCTCTTGAACACGTTTGAGTGTTTCTGGTTGTAGGCTCTTAAGACCCAGTCGTGGAAGAATAAACTCAAAACGTTCTCTAGGAAGAGCTTTGGTGAAGATGTCTGCTAATTTGTATTCAGTCCTCACAAAGTAAAGTTCCACCACACCGTTTTCAACTTGCTCCCTGATGAAATGATGTCGAATATCGATGTGCTTTGCTCTTGAGTGTTGTACATTGTTGCATGAGAGAGCAATAGTACTTTTATTATCACAGTACAGAGGGATGTTGTTAAATTCAAAGCCATAGTCAGATAATTCGGATCTCATCTATAGGATTTGAGCACAACAAGATGACATGGCTATGTATTCAGCCTCGGTAGAGGAAATAGAAGTGCTCATTTGCTTCTTTGAAGACCAGATCACAAGCTTATCACCCAAAAACTGAGCACCTCCAGACGTACTTCGACGAGTATCTTGACATCCTGCATGATCATTATCTGCATAGGCTGTTAGTGGCTTACCGGTGTCCTTCGGGTACCAAAGTCCCATATTGATGGTTCCTTGGAGATACCAAAAGACCCGTTTAACCGCTTCAAGGTGCTTTTTAGTAGGCTTAGCCTGGTATCTAGCACACATTCAAACAGCGAACAAGATGTCTGGTTTACTAGCTGTGAGGTACATCAGGGATCCAATCATACTATGATATTTCGTTTGGTCTACCATGATCTCTGAGTGGTCCTCATCTATTTTAGTACGTTCAATCATGGGAGTATCAACAGGGTCACTAAAATCTCATTTGCATATTTAGATTGATTTATGAAAATGCCTCCGGGACTTTGTGAAATTTGTAATCCTAAGAAAATGACATTTGTCCCGTCATTGACATTTATGAAATTTAGAACCCATTTCATTTGAAAAACAATCACACTCATTGGGGTCAGTCGAGGCAAAGATGATATCATCAACATAAATTTGAACATGAATTAAATGTTTGCCTGACTTCCTGGTGAACAATGTTGGATCAACTGTTCCTTTGCTGAATCCAGTAGAAAGAAGAAACTTTGATAACGTATCATACCATGCCCTTGGAGCTTGCTTTAAACCGTAAAGAGCCTTCTTCAAATGATAAACGTGAGTAGGATGATCTGGCTTCACAAAGCCTTCAGGTTGGATGACGTAGACGACTTCTTTAAGATCTCCGTTCAGAAATGCCATCTTTACATCCATCTGATAGACTACCATGTTCTTACTAGCAACATTAGCCAAGAAGATTCTGATTGCCTCGATACGAGCAACAGGAGCAAATGATTCTTCAAAGTCAATACCCTCCTCTTGACGGTATCCTTTAGCAAACAATCGAGCCTTGTTCTTTAAGACATCACCATGCTCATCAAGTTTCACTTTGAAGATCCATTTTAGAGCAATGATCATAGCACAGTCTGGTGCCGGTACTAATTCCCATACATCAAGTCGATCAAACTCATGAATTTCTTCTTGCATGGCATTGAACCAGCTGTCTTCATTCATGGCGGTTTTAGCATCTTTTGGTTCGATCTTAGAGAGTACGGAGTTAAAAAAGCACCATAAGGCATCGGTTGCAAGCTGTTTCCGTGTGGATACTGGTCGAGAGGGATTTCCAATGATGTTGTCCAATGGATGATCATGAGTCCATTTTCTGAGATGTTCATGTGGTTGTTGTTGAGGGACTGAAGTAGCAGAGTCGATGTCTCCTGAAAAAGATGGTTCTGATGAAGATTCAGGAGCAAATATGTTTTCAAATGGAGCATCTTCAGGAGTAGCAAAGGGATTAACTTCATCATTGATGCCAGAAATAGTTCCATGATGTACATTTGAAGATTGATGATTTGTCGATGAGACAGAGTGATCAGCAGCAGGCGCTTCTTGACTTAATGACATTGAGACTGAAGGGTTGACTTCATTCATAGGGATATGAGCAGCCTCTGTTGTAGGAATTGACAGTTCATTAGCACTTGGCTCATAGTGTTCATCAAACATCGGATCAAACAATTTCTTCAAATCATCTTCAGTTGGAGGTACATATGGAGTAGCTGGAGAGGAGTTTGGTACAAGGGATGAACCAATGGGACTGTTTTGAAGTGCGGGTCCTGAACTGGATTGTCCAGGAGCCATTTGACCGGTCAGCTCATCGAACGTAACTTGAATTGTTTCCATGATATTACGAGTTCTCTTATTGTAGATTCGGTAACCCTTCTTGTTTGGTGCATAACCAACAAAAAATCCAATATCTGCCTTTGCTTTTAATTTACCTAGGTCTTGACCGTCATTCGTTGGATAGCACAAAGCACCAAACACACGAAGGTAGGAAAGATCAGGTTTTCATTTATGAACAAGTTTATATGGAGTTTTTCCATGAGAGGTATGAATAAGGGAACGATTTTGGGTGAAGCAAGCAGTGGCAATGGCTTCAGCCCATAGAAACATTGGAACCTTCGAATAAATTAGCATTGTTCTTGCGGCTTCCACAAGATTTCGATTTCGTCTTTCAACTACACCGTTCTGTTGAGGAGTTCGTGGAACACTTCTTTGATGACTGATTCCAACACTTTCATAAAACTGAATTAAGTCATTGTTAACAAACTCTGTGCCATTGTCAGTTCGAACAATTCTGACTGTATTGTTGAGTCGAACCTGAAGCTGTTTGATTAGTTTGATGATGACATCTGGAGTTTCATCCTTTGTCCTAAAAAACTTTACCCAAGTAAATCGAGAGTAGTCATCAACAACTACTAGAATGTATTTCTTCCCATTTATCGTTTGCACTCTCATTAGTCCGCACAGATCCATATGAAGGTTATGAAGAACTTCCATTACTGAATTTGTGGGTTTTGGTTTGTGGGCATATTTCATGCTTTTACCCAATTGGCAAGCTGAACAAAGGTGATCTTTTTCATATTTTAATTTGGCTAAGCCTCTGACAAGATCCTTTCAGGAAAGGTTATTAATGGTGCCGAAGTTCAGGTGATTGAGACGACGATGCCATAACCATGACTTTGTTTTGGAAGCCTTTGACAGCAAGCAGATTGGAGAAGATTTCATCATGTCATCGATAGGGATGGTGTATAGATTAGAACCACGAGTACCTCTTAATAAATCCACACCATCAAGTTCTCTAACGAAGCAAATATGTTTTCTAAAGGCCACTTCTAGATCGGAATCACAGAATTGACCAACAGAAAAAAAATTATGACCAAGACCTTCCACATAATATACCCTGGAGATTACACTTTTGCCTACTACATAGTCACCATAACCCATAATTGCTTCAAAATGGTCGTTCCTGAATCTAGCAGTTCCGATAAATTTACTCACGAACTTCATGAGTCGCGACCGGTCTCCAGTCATATGCTTGGAACAGCCTGAGTCCAGGTACCACAGAACGATTTGAACGATCTGCAGTTGAACACAGACAAGAATGGATAAATGGATAATTGGGATCCCCATGCAGGAATGGGTTCCAATTGGTTAGTAACAGTGATTGGAACACCCACATCAGAAATAGAAACATTCATATCAGAAATTGAGGCAATGGAATCATTATGAATAGATGCAGTACTAGTTTCCATATTTTCCCTATTCAAAGTATGTTCACTTCTTAAGGGAATAGTGCTACCAGTAGGCATCCATTTTCTAGTGGGCATTGCCTGATTAACCTTATGGCCAACAAGTATCCATTGATAACCTATCTTACTAAATGTTCTTCCTGTGGACTTCCACTGTTTTCTAACTTTCTTTCGCCTTTGCCTTTTTGGCTTCTTAGCATGATATTTTGCATTAACAATGTTAACTGGGGATTTGACAGCATTAGACAAAACATTCATACCACGTTCATGATTAGTAACAGAATTCAAGCAGACATCATTACAAGGTTTGCAAATAGTATCAGAATTCTAATTAATTACAGTACGCCTATGGCTAATACTAGAATCAACACGATTTGTTTTATTCGACTCAAGCTTAAAGTTCCTAGGTTGGTCTTCTACTCTCTTCCAATGTACATTCTTAGCTTGCGAGGTCCTATCATTCCTTGTATTGTCTTGAGATTTTGACCTGCTCGCTTTAATGTCACTGATTACTCCTGTAGAAGGAATGGGAACATTAGTTGGTTTTGCTACTTTTTGCATTTTCTGTTTAGATGTGCTGGGATGTGACCTATTTGAAGGCGCACTGAAGTTCACCTTTTTAACACTAGAGGTGTTGGGATCTAAACTACTTGAAGGTATACTACAGTTCCCATTCATAACATTGGGCATCGAATGGATTTCATACTTGGCACTAGGCATAGAACACGGAATCAAAGGATTAACTCTCTCACCTAAGGACTTAGGGCATATTGTGATTAAGCATTCTAGAAGTTCTTGAGATCGTTTGGCATATAAGCATGCATGTCCAATTGCATTATCAAGTGGTTTCTCTAACTTATCCTCTTCAACAATCTCACGGAGACATTCTAGACAATCCTTAAGGGATGAGAAATATGTTTGAATTGCAAGTTTATTGTTCCTAAGATGAGGAGGAACATATTTCACAGACATAGCATATTTATTACAAACAGGTACCTTTGCTCCATCATTCTCCCCATTGGTCATTGGCATTTTCTCTTTTACCTGGCTCTTTAGATTCTCAATTTCCTTTTGCAATGAAGCTATTTGTTCATTATTTTTGTTACGAGTGAGCTTTATTGATTCAAATAACTCATTGAAATGACGTTTAACCTTTTCATTTTCTTCTAGAAAACTCTCGTTTTCCTTTTGTAATGCATTTAATAGGTTTTGAAGATGAAACGTTTGAGAATTCTGAGAATCTAAAGGAGGAGGCATTTGGGAGCCAGTCACATTGTTCGTTTCACCCTTTAATTGTGAGATTTGGGCTTTCAACTTTTTGATCGTGTTACAATGAGCTTGAATCTGTTCGTCACGTTTGTTTATTTGAAAAACTGCATCAAACTCTGGAGCATCTGAGGATTCTTGATATTTGAGGTTTTGACATTTTCTTTAAGATGTTGATATTTTAGTTGTAAATTAAAATGATCAACTTCTAGTTTAGAAAAGTGTTTTACCAAATTATCGTGATCATCCAGATCAATTTTCTCATTTAGTTTAGAGTTTGTTTTTTCAAGCTCAATGACACGATCGTGTGAGACTTTCAAAGCAACAGATAATTCATGAAATTGAGAAGCATTAATGGAACAATTTGTAGCAGTGAAAAACACATCTTGAGCAATACATTCAGAAATCAGATTCTCATACAGAGTATGCAAGTTCTTCCTCTCAATCTTATTATATTTTAATTCTCGCTCATAGTCACTAACCTCAACGATCATTGCATCAAATTCCTATTCCATTTCTTTAATGTCTAAATTCATTCCCTTTTTAAGACTTTCAAATTGATCTTTTAGTTGTTTAAAGAAAGGCATGACTGCAGTTAAATAGCATTTTTTTGTTTGCTCAAAACCCCTTTCCCCTTAAGTTATACCAGTGGGTGTGATCCTTTTCTTACAAGTTTTCTCAAAATCAACAAATAGTTGGAAAATAACATATTGACTGATTAAGGTCTTGCTTTTAGTGGCAATAGTCCTAGGAACTAAATGCATTGGTGTATTGGGAGGATACACAGTCGCTGAAGGCATTTTCCTAAAGGGGGGTTTGTTACAACAAGATTCTCTGCTTTTTGCTTATCTAAATCCTTTTTCCAGAACAATTGTTCGGGTGTTAACAACGTCTGAGGCTTAAACATGTTCAAGGAAATCCAATTCTCCTTCTTGTAATCATGGGGTGTGATATTTATTTTCTTCTCTTTACATTTAGGATCATCTAGTTTCTTGTTCATCTTTTCCCTAGTGACTTCATCTGATTTCTTATCTTCCTCAGTGCACTCAACGCAACTAGGTTTCTGTCTAGGCTTAAGGATTTCATTGCCATCATAAAGTACTTTATGAGAACTTCTAGCCTTTTTAATGACCTCAGGATTTGATTCCTCAACTAGGGGAATGGTGTTCCCTTGTATGTACAACTTATTTTCAAGCTTGTTTTTCAAGGTTTTCAGATTAGAAAAATCATTCAAAAGTTTTGATTCCTTAGCATTGAATTCTTGCTTAAGCATTTTCACATTTTCTTGAAGTTCTTGTTTTTGCTTAGCAGTTTTAGAAAGCTTTTCTTGTAAGGAGTTTAACTCTTGTTTTAATACTTCTTCTCTAAAATTACTTTTTCTAATGATTGTACGCATTTGGTCATCCATTTCCTGCTCACGAGTGGTCAGCTCAAATTTAGCACGTTGTTCATAAATAGCAACACGTTCTTTATAGGCATTCAGTTCAGAGACGACAGAATCATCAGGGGCACAAGCAGTGAATTCATAAAAAACATAGTCATTATTGATCATATGGGACAATATTGATATTACCCATATTTTCAATATCTGACTCAATAGTCTCAGTTGATTGTACTTTGTCATGCATCTTTTGCACATCAGCATCATCGTATAGTTTTAATACCTCAGAAATGATTTTGTCTTTGGATGGACCAGCTTGTGGAGGAGAGACCTTTGGAGAAACCATAGGTGAGATGCTAGCCATGAAGATCGTTTGAGCAGTAGGTTCTTCATCTACATCAGAGTCAAATGCATCACAGTCAGCTACTTGAAAGGCATTCTGATGATTATGACCTATCTCCTGAATTGGCTGGTCATCAACATCAGCATCATATGTCTTGGCATTCCCTTCAGCAAGAAAAAGTAACTCCTCTTCATCCAAAGGTGCTCCATTGTCTTGAGCTTGCACTAGCAACATCTTCTCCCTGAAGTACTCAGCATTTTGTGGACGTTTTGGAGATGTGCAGTTCCTTGCAATGTGTCCCTCACCACCACAGTTGTAGCATTTAATAGGCTTTGTTTGTCCTTGATTTCCAATCCTTCCTCGATTCTGATTTTCCACATACCATCCTCCTACTCCACCTCTTCTTTGTTCATATTGTCTTCCTTGAGCTGGTTGTACTGTAACCTTTCCATCTCTGACCAAAGCATGGTTGTGTAGATTGGATGCAGTCCTGATTTCATTGTTAGTGTGAAGTCCGTTGGTATGTGGAGAGAAGGTTAAGTTTTGTTTAACCATAAGAGCCAGCTTATTGATAACGTGTTCCATGACTGCATTGGCATCAGGCTGTTTGAAATATGGATCTTGAATGACTTGAGATGCTTTGGTAGTGGTTCCATCATTGGTGTAAAATGCTGTTGAATCATTTGATGAACTTGTTTCTCCTTGGTTGGTTTTGAACTGATCAAGAATTCTTTTTTCAAACATAGCATGTCTCTCATTCTGAAGAAGGAAGGCATAGAGTTGCTCATAGTTTGTATTCTTCAATCCTTTGGTTAGCTTCACAGAGGTGACAAACTTGTGCCATTCGGGATTCATGTTGTTCACAAACTTTGAGTTCAGCTGAATGTTTGGCATAGTCATTCTGATGATTCTCATGTGATTAACAAGCTTGTGGAATCTCACGTAATACTCATAGACACTCTCATCAGGTTTCATCTTGAAGTGCTCAAATACATCATAGAGTTGTGATTCTCTGTCTTCCATAGTTAGTTCAGAACCTGAGAGAAGCATCTTGACATTATCCCATACAGCCTTTTCTTCAGTATTGTGATTGATGAGCTTGTAAATGTCTTTTGGAAGACCTTGCAGTATAATGTTAGAAGCCCTGATATCTGCATCGAATCTCTTCTTCTCCTTATCATTGAGCTCATCATACGTCTTTGGTCTGTCTATTCCATCGATCATTTTTCCATCTTCAGCTGTATCAATTATGTCTCTAGTAGTCTCAACCAGATACGGTCCTTCATCAATGGATTTGAGAATGTTAACCCCATTTTCCTTTCCATGACAGTACAATCTGATTCTTTAAGCCCAAGAGTCATAGTCGGTTCTGTCAAGCATGGGTGGACGAGTATCTGAACCAGCTGCTTGAACATCCTCGGCAACAGTGGAGATGATTGTACGTACGTTGGTAGACATGTTAACAGATTAAACGGGATTTTATAACTCTATGATTAAACCGGGAAATAGATTATTTCACGGGATTTTACTAAATAAAGAGAAAACCGTATTAAAAAAATCAACCAACTCGCTAAGAAACCTTGAACCAAGTCGCTAGCAAATTTTGACAGCAAGTCGCTAAGCACCAAGTCACTAAGATGTCAAGTCGCTAAATAGCAACTCGCTAAGCACCAAGTCGCTAATATGTCAAGTCGCTAAATAGCAACTCGCTAAGCACCAAATCGCTAATACCAAGTCGCTAACAAACTTAAGTACAAGTCGCTAACTTTCACCAAGTCGCTACCCGTAGTGGAGAATCCACTAAGTGTACTGTTTGTCGGCTTGTCTCAATAGACAAGTCGCTAAGCTCAACTCGCTAAGAACTTCTACTACAACTCGCTACCAAGTTACAAAGCAAGTCGCTACCAAGATAAATTATCCGTAGCTCAAGTCGCTAGCTAGACAATCAAACAAACACCACTTTTCAATCCAAAAACAACCCAACCACGATGATTCAAGCTTACCAAATCAAAACCCAAGCACATACAATGATTCTAAACACAAAACTACACCCAAGATTCAAACTTTAACACTAGAAATGATCCAAATGATGCAAAAACCACTAAACTTTTTCAAACTCTAAAACCACCTAAAAGTCACTATAAATCCAAAGATATGTAAGAGATGATCAAACCATGGCTCTTGATACCATTTGTAACATATTGGATTTCACAAACACACTAAACCATAAGCACAAGAAGGCGTACAAGATGATTCTAGAGAGATAAAGTTAGAGGTATGGGAACTTTTGGTGAGAGAAAGAAAAATCTTGTTATGAGCTCCAACTCTCTACCTTAGGAGGTAGAGAGTATTTATAGTCATTACATAAATCGCCACCTATCGGGCTGTGGATCCGGCATACAGTGGGTAAAGACCCGTCCGTCCTCCACGGTGTTACATAAACTAAATACTACTTAACTTATAATAAACTACGACTACGAGCTTACTAACGATTACATATACTTGAGGTGACTGACTCTTTAATACTTGGATTTACTAAATCCTAACATGGGGGAAGACCAAGTCAAGGTTCTTCTTTGTCTTGGCAACTTCAAGAGAAGACACCGAAGGGCATAGGCCTTCGGCTGGCGGATTCCCAACTGGTAACCATGTCAATGATGAATGGTTTTACGCCACCAATGACTTATGAAGAAAGACTTAGGTCTTCGTAATGCAAACTCGACTAAGGCCGAAGAGGGGTCCTTCGACCTGATCGGAGGGTACGTCATCAAGTATTTTGGGTTTTCTAACCAAGTTAACGGTAACAACCAAAATATTTTGGGTTTTCCATGTCTGCTTGGTTTAATACAACCAGCTTCAAAGTTAAAGCACATGCTTAAAGGTTAGTATAAAAAAAATTGTACAACGAAAATATTTAATAGTTGCAACTGATATTGAAAAAATACTGATGCATATGGATTATCAGCATTGATAAATTCATCAATATTATACGATGTGTTACATGGCAATTTGGTAACAAATAAAAATATTGTTAATTTTTTTTTACGAAGAAACATATAAACTTGATCAACATCCTTTTTGACCGAGTATATATACAGATCTTACCCTTGAAAATGAAATCAATCAACGTAATTTTACCTGTGATCACAAAACAAAACAAAAATACTAATGAACGATCACCAATTAGAATTAGGGTTTCATACCTAGAATATTTTCAATGAATCTGATGATCATGAAATCTATAACAAAAACCTACACGCATAAGAAACATATAAATATATTAAAAGGAACATATAAATGAATGATGATAATACTTTTTGACCCAGTATATATACACATCTTACCTTTAAAAATGAAATCAGAAAACCTAAATTTACATTTGATTATAAAAGAAAACCAAAAAAACTTAAAATACTAACGAACGATGACGAATTAGAATTAGGGTTTCATACCTAGGATGATTTCAATGATTTTGGTGATCGTGAAATCCAAAATAGAAACATGCGATAAGAAAAAGAAGGAAAAAGAGTTAGAAAAGAAATGAACGATGAGCAGCGACATTTGGCGAGTATATATAGGCTCAGAATTAGTGTTTCGCAACCGTGGCCCAACAGATAATGCAATTCAAATATAGAAAAGATATCGGTGAGGAGAACCATCGTGTTTAAAACTTTTTAGAATGTGCCTCTCATATTGAGAAACACGTCTCTGATGCGCCCAAAAGTTCCACGACACCAAAATTTTAGAAAACACACCCGGTTTCTAAAAGGTTTTTTTATTCACATTTTCAGCACGTTTATGTTTGAGAGCCTTTTAGAAATCACCTAAAAACAGCCTGACTTTTTTTCAATAAAAATCTCAATTAACCAATGGGAGGGCTCGATTTTGCAACTGAGCCCTCTCAGTTGTTAATCAAATCCCTGAATTTAACTTAAAATGAGTTCTCTTATTATCTAAAAGATTGATATCGATGATCGATGCATTTATCTTATTTACAAGACACAACGTTTTTGCATTAAATATCTAGTTTTAGTTAATTTTTAGTTGTGCAAGAACTTTAATTTTTATAATTTAAAATAAACTCTATAGCTTTACACATATCTTTGTATTGGGAACGTTGTTATGAATTTTGGCGTGTAATTGTGTAAGGAATCGCTTTGATTATGTTAATACCCTACTCAGTGCCCATCTTATTCCATTGCATCATGTGATCAAATTTAACTTAATATAAAAAGATCATTTTCTGTAGTTTTGGATGCATAAGACAGCGAATTAATTGGAGGGTCCAGCCGACGGCGCCATCGTATATCTACTTATTCTCATTTGTGTGCTTGGAACTTTACTTTTAATATAGTTTTTGGTACCTTTTAAGAAAACAAAAAGTTATTGTTGTGCGTGTTTTTTGTGGTTGAAAATTCTTAGGAATACACAATACCGACATGGGATTAAACGACAAATGCCTTGTACTAAGTGTAACGGTGAGCAAACAAAATCGGGTTAATGTGAGCTTATCTTTGCAGTCACGCACTTTATAAAGAGGAATTTCATTAATAATTTAAAAATATTATATCAATAATGCAAATAAAAAAACATTACAAAAAATTTCAAGTAAAATGAAATTAAAGATTATTCTTCATTTGTTCAACGTCAAACATGTTTTACTAAATCGGCTTTAAGGCTTACATGAGCTTCCTCGTTAACTAAATCTCTAAAAATACGATATCTTCACCACAATGTTGCTCTTATTGATAACCGTTTAGTACTTCAGGTGCTTCAATTGCGTATAATGTAAATCCAGTAGCGGATCAATTCCAACGAGCCTTTCAAACTAGTACTTTTTGTAGTCGACTCTATATCTTCTTTAATAAACGCTGGTTCTTTGAAAGAGATTACATTCCCTTTGTCTTTTATAATCATAGTATGTAATATGATTCATGTCTACACCATATCGGTTATATTATTGAGTGACATCGGTTGTGCTGGAATTTTTATTATATCCCACTTTTTTTTATAGCATGTGAAATGCTCTTTCCACATATTTTCTTCCTACTTCATATTGAATGTTTTTCCATGAAAGGATGTGATATGTTTTGGAAAAACGAAGAAATAACCTGAGGTAAATTGGGCAATTCAAGATCTTAACTAGAGTTGGTCCAGTATCTTACCGACTTGAAATTCCGCCAAAGCTTAGTAGTGTTCATAATACATTTCATGTTTTCAACCTAAAGAAGTGTCTTTCGGATAAATCACTCGTAATTTCGCTGGAGGAGATTTAGATCAACGAGAAGATGAACTTTGTTGAAGAACCAGTAGAAATCATGGACTGAGATTTTAAACGCTCGAAGCAGAGTCAAATTCCTATCTTCAACGTTCTTTGGATATCTCGAAGAGGGCTTGAGCTTACTTGGGAAAGAGAAGGCGAAATCTGCCGCAAGTACTCACACCTCTTCACCGACACCATTCCGACAGACCACACGAACTGAATTCATGACAGAATTCCTTTCACGGGGGTAGACTGTAGAAAATTGTATTTTCCACGTCATTACTTGTCCTTAAACTCGAAACAAGTTACTTTGAACATTTAAATATTTACTTTTACAAATAACCGTTATGTTAAATCGCGCAAACTGGTAAGCGACATTTAACGTAAACCGACACTAGTCTAAGTTTAGTCTACATTAAACATGTACCATATGACTTTTATAAAGGTATTTTATAAGTCATTGCAATTGGGTTTGTAAGTTTAACGTAAAACGCATACGTTTCATATTTTAGCTCATGCATGCATACAAATACCCAACCAATTCACCACAATAAAGATTACACTATTATAAACATGAAATAACTGAAAATTTAAAAATTCCACCCCACACTCTACCCCACGTCAGCCGCTTCACACATGCGCAATCCCTACATTTTTGTTTTCTAACTAAACCATTTCTTACACTCTTACACCATGTACAACACCCTTGTTTTCTAGCTAATACTCACACAATTTGTAATCTTGTCTAACCAACTCTTACATCTTTGTTCCTTTGCCTAGAATGAACATACAAACTCTTACATAGTATTGATGCTCTTTCAATTTCCCAAGTATTACACTCGAAAAGAGAAGTCACCTAGCTTATGTTTCACACACAACAAATCTCTCTCTCTCTCTCTCACACACACACACAAAAAATACTCGTGACACCAAAGGGTTCAAACAAGAGGGAATTTTTAGTTCTTGATAGCTTGGGTTTGGCAATCCGCAAGAAAAATTGGTTAAGGGTTTGAATAGTTAGTGTTTAGTTGTGATTTTGGGTTCTTATTCATCCAAACACTCACTAACACTTGGTAAGTTTTCACAAACCCTTTTTCAAACTTCCTACCATGTTATGAAGTTCTTCATGTTGTTATATATCCCTCATGTATACTTGTTGTGTTGAAAAATTGAGCTAAAAATAAGTTTAGATCATGTTATTAACTCATTCAAGTTGTTATATATGGTATGTCCAAAATTTTATGGATCTAAGTAGCATTGAATGACTTATAGTAAACTTGAATAAATCCAAATTCACTATTTGAAGAACTCTTAACAAGATCTTGATGTGTTAATGCGGAATCTTAACACACAAAGTTTGAAGAACTCAAGAATAAACTAACTTCGTATTTTCTATTAGTTACTTTGCTCAAAGGTTAAGGCTTACAACTCGTACCATTAACCTAATACTTTAGGGATCCTTTTATACAACAAGGAAACCCTAATAGACTACAAGACTTGTAGAAGGGTAAAGATATCTCTTCCTAAGATATCTCTACGCGTACATATCTATTCCTAATATAAATCTAACAAACTATTATGTTTTTATCATAAACAGACTTAACTATCAACTATTTGTTCTGCCAGACTTAACTACATTAGTACTGGCAGACTTAACCACTAATAGACTTAATTCTGGCTTACAGGACTTAACTATTTCACTACCAGAGTTAATACTATACATACTTAAACAACCTTAAATCTCTTTTACAAAATATAATTCCCTATAATCCTCCCTAACTTGATCTTCACTTGTGAACTTCAAGTTCTTTTGAACTCCTTGAGGATCCTGGAATTATCTTTGAGCTTTCTTCATTATGTGTTCTATGCAGCATCGTATCAGCAACTTATCAGCACTCCATGGTCTTTTCTACAACTGTGACTGTATGTACATCTATTCATAAAAGTTTCGTACTATTCTCATAACATCCATGTGTGTTAACTCCTGTGAGATGTGAATCATAGAAAATTTAATGGATTTGATGTCTCTTTACCAATTAGCCATTACTATTGGAGTAGCCAATGTTTTGGTATATAAGACCATGATACATTGATAACCATCTGATTTTTAGCAAACCAGCAGCTATAAACAGATTTGATTAGTCTTTACCAAAAGTTATACCCTTTTGGACTAGTCATGGTTTCCACTGCCTTTACCACAAGCCATGAACTTATGGGCTAGCCAACTCTACATCTACACAGACATGGTGAGTTGAGCACCATACAATTTTAGCAAATTTCCAGCGATAAATGGATTAGACATATCTTTACCAGCGTCGTTTGCTCATAGATGAGTCAGTTCTTGTGTGGGTTAGACATGGTGAACTGATAACCATTTGTTGCGACAGTGCAAAGCACTTTCACCAAGTGAAACCCCTCAAAATCCATTTATACATTTATCAACTTATAAACATAACACTCAACGTCTTATGAAAATTCTTCCAAACATTTTTAAAATTTATTGCTGTTGAGCTTTTGATTCAATCATTTTCAAAAGCTGATAACATGCATTATCTTTTACCTCACCTAACAACTTTTTATCAAGCATTTCCCTACAAGTCTTACTTGAAAGTGGATAGTCCACTTCTGTTAGCATATAAACAATCAAATTTTTGAACTCCAAACAGTGAACCTGACATGTATGAAAGTACCTCCACCTGATTATTTGTTCTTGACTTGCCATCTTCCACATTTCATTGTTAGCATATGGTGGCTCAAACATTGTCTTTAGATCTACCTAGAGGACTCTTTCAAACACCTCCTCAGGTCTTTGCTCATTATGCTTTTCCGTCATTAATTCATATAATGTCTTCAGATCATCCCTAGACAAATCACATAACATACCAGGAAAATTCACAGATACAATGTCAGCATAATTTTCCCTTACCATCTGATAAGCTGCCTTTCTCCCAGTTTTTATGATCTGGATTTTTGCTATCTTTGCAGCTACTGGACCTTCAGGAATAATGCCCATAGTAAATTATTAAGATGGAGGTTCTTTAACCTTGTCCTCCATACAAGCATCCACTTCCTTTTTCATTTCAGACTTATCTGTCTTTGTAGGCTTCTTTCCTTTAGACTTTTTTTTGGTCTACTTATTGATAGGCTTTGTAACTTCAGCTTCTTCCTCCTTCTTTACAATGCTAGGCTTATCAGTAGCAACTTCTTCAACTCTCTGCTTCTTAGCCTCCTCAGATTGAAGATTAAAACCTTTTCTTATAAATTTGGAAGCTTCCAATTCTAAGTCCATGGGAGCAAACATTTTAGCCTGCTCCATTACCTTTTCAAATTCTGCTTTAAGCTCATCAGACTTCAACTTCCTTAGCTGAGTTATCTTCCAGCTGGAATGATCTTGTATTCTCTCTGTTCTCCCTTGGTCAGAGGTATGTGCATTCTTTCCCTTTGCCTTTGTTCTCTCAGCAGCCTTTTCTTCTCATTTATCATTTCTACCATATTTCTAGCAAAATCCTCGGCTCCAATATCTGGTAAAATGTCCCTATTCACTTCAAGTTTTGCTTTGATGGTATCCCAGTCTTCATCAGTATAATACTTGGCAGACTCCAAAACTTCAACCTTTCTTTTCCTTTGCTACTCAGTTAGTTCTGGTGGTTGCTGCAAGTTTCTAGCCAGGAGCTGATCATCCATCTTTTGCCTCTCAAGCTTGGCTGCTGCAGCTTCCTCTTCTGCTTTGATTCTGGCAATATCTGCCTTGCTTACTTTATCTTCTTTAATTTTTCTTTTGGTTCTTTTAGGCTCAGAAGTCTCTTCCATTATCCCCTTACCTTTCCTTTGAGTGAACTCCTCACCAGACTTAATGGGAACACTGGCAGACTTAACCTCAGTTTCACCACAAGACTTAACTTCGGATTCAAAACCAGACTTAACTGCATCATCACTAGCAGACTTAACATCAGAACTTGTAGACTCCTTTTCTGATCTCTTCTTTTGGCTTAAATTCTTGACCAAGATTTCAGCTGCCTTTAATCCTTGAGGACTAATTGTCTCCTTAGAAGATTTCTTTGTGGGTGTTCTGATGTTTTATCCACCCTTCTCCTCCATATTCCTCTCCTGTTTGGGAGAATTTTCTTTACCTTCTGAGTCAGTGATGTCTATTCCCTTAGCCTTGAATTTCCCTTGCAACCTTTTAACCCTCTTAACTAGTCTAATCATATCTTTAACTTGAGTCTTTTTTTACTTCTGTAGATCTCTTTCCAATTTCTCTATTCTAGTTAGCAGTTTGGGAACAAGATTGAGGAGCTCCTCTTGAGATAGGGAAACTGGATCTGTTGTAGTTGTGGGTGTTGGAGGTTGTGTGTGAGGAATTTCTGGTGAGTCTTCCTCTTACACTGGTGGGGAAGGTGGAGGTGGAGTTTGTGTTCTATATGGTGTTGGAGTTGGTGTTCTATGTGGTGATGGAGTGGGTGTCCTTTGTGCATGCTCTGGTGATTGATCTTGTGCCTCTGATGCAGCAGCAGCATATGTACCTACATGGTTAGCAATAGCAGGCAACATAGCAGGGATCAATGGCCTGTGAATCCCTTCAACTCCCTTTTTCATATTTGCAAAGATTTTTTTTAGTGAAAGGGACAACAATATATTGTTGCTTGTTTGCAGTTTCTACATTTAAAATTATTTGTAGAAACCTAGGGTACATCAAAAGCTTTTTCTCTTTATTAGCATTTGTAACCATAGCATCAAAATTCAATTTAGAAAAGTTAAAGAGTCTACCAGTGGATAGACAGACCAATGCAGAAGCAATAGTGCTTCCAAATTGATCCCATCCACCACTTTTAGGACTCATACAATGAAGGAGATGATGCAACAAAAACCTCCATTGTGGTGTAAAAGTGCTTTTCCAAAAAGTAAATGATCCTTCAGTTGGATATCCAATATTTTGAAGTCCTTGAAAAAGTTCATCATTTGGCAACATCCTTGAGGCATCAGCCAATTGAAGATAACTTCTGACTGATTTCTCAGTGAATGAATACTCTAAGGTATCAATAGTTGCACTTAATTCTAATGTCCCATCAGCAAGATTTCTAGCAGTAGTAGTTTGCCGAAACTGTTTGACTAAGGAGATATAGATAGTGGGATTGTGAGTGAGGCCATACCTAATATAGGTACCCTTAAGGAAGTCCACTATCTCTTCGAAGCTGGTGCTTTCATTTGGCTTCTTGAGGAATCACACTTGATTGTGCTTATCATTGAACTTTAATTGAGCCATAATCATGGTGAATTGTAAGTTCTGGTAGCGCGGCGCGTGTTAGGGTTAATGCTGGTGAAAAGACTTAATCGAGAGAAAAAGATTTGAAATTTTAAAAATTTGAGAGAAAGTAGATAACGAATAAAGATAAATTTTATTAAAAAGTATCCATATATGTACTTCTTACCGCCTAAGAGTAGGTAACGGTACTATTGATGCAGTAAAAATGGATTTTCCCTCGACCAGCACTAACTGTAACATTTTTGCACTACCAGACTTAAAACAGTCAAACAGACTTAAGTATGACATCACCAGAATTAACTCTGAATGATAGTAGATCCATCAGCATAGCTTTCATACCTCCCCTATTTTTTAGAGATATTGCTTTTCCCTGAAAAAGTTAGTCTAAAACCAATACAATAGGTAGATCTTCAAATTAGAATTACCTCAAATAGTCTACCAGAATTGATTCTTAGAACAACCAAAAGTAACTATTCAAGCACACCAAAAATATTGTAGCAAACATAGAAATCCCTTCAAAGATGTTCTGAAAATCACAAAATCATACCAACACAAAGATGTTTAAAATACTTCCATAAAAATCTAACTATCTATTGAGTAGCCTTTGCTTCCTCCAAAAGTAACCGAACCTCCTTGGACTTCCTTAAACTCCTCCAAGTGATCCTTGTTACCAGTTATATGCCCAGAGCATCCACTATCAACAATTCCTCTGCTTCCTAGCTTCTGGTGTGGATGTTCCTGCATGTCAAAAAGAGAAATTAATTTCTATTGGGGACCCAGGCCTGTAGAGGCTTGGGTCAGCCTTGTGGACCATAAGTATTCAAAGTATAAGCTGAAGATGGTCCACTATTATTGATGGAGTGTGGTTTGATCTGTTTCCAAGTATAACATGTTAAGGGCTTAACAGGAGTCCCCCAATTACCCATTGCAGCATAAGATTGAAACATTTGAGCTGCATTATTGACTATGGGTCTTCTCACAGGTGAATGTGAACCATAATGAAGTCTTTGGTTGAATTGGTTCACCTGTGGTTTTCTAAACTTGGGACAGGGTGAAGGACTAGTAGGTTTTGATTTAACATTCATATACCAAGAATTAACTTTGTCTTGACCAGATTTAACATGACCAATATTAACCCTAGACATGTTATCAGTATTAATGTTTTGCCTACCAGTATTAATTTGTACACCAGTACCTACTTTTGGCCTAACAAAATTAACAAAAGAACTCCCAGTATTAACATGTATTGGTCTTGTGACAAACTAATTTGCATGATTAATTCTATTTGTATTATTCCACACTATTCTTACTAACCCATTACCAGTGTTTGCAGCCATTTTCTTTCTTAACCTAACCTCCTTAGCCATCCGTTACTCATGATAATCACAGTCTCTTATCAAATGACTTAGGCTACCACACACAAAACAACTTTTCTTTGTGAAAGAGTATCCATCCTCAAATCCTCTTTGCATTAACCTATTCCAGTTCTTTCTGTCTACTTTAGGTGTCTCAGGTTTAACTTGTTGCCTATGAGTTTGGACACAAGTAGGTTTAGCTATTTCTAGTTTAGACACATAAGGATTAGTTATCAAAATAGGTTTAGAAATCTTTATGGGTTTAGATTTTAGCTCTAGAGAACATTTAGAGAAATTTTCAGTGGATCCCTCACTGTCATTAGATTGACAGGTGGAATACTCACAAGTTTTGTCTTCTGAGACCCTAGTTCCAGGACTCTTCTCACAGAATCCTTTACTGTCATGGAATTGACGGGCATAAAATTCAATTGAATTGTCTTGAGAAGCAATTGTTTCAGGAATTTTCATTTTTCTATAATCAAATAAAGACTCGTCAAACTTTTGTTTAGTTTTAGGTGTGTAGTCTTCATTAAGTGGTGGTGGAACTCCTTTATAATTATCAGTTTTAACAAATCTATTATAAAGTGGTTTACCGACAAAGTCTTCTTCTGAACTACCAAAAATACCAGGTTTCATCTATGTTTCATAACTTAAAACCCCACTATCTGATTTAATCTGATGGCCTAGAACCAATTTACAGTTGGAGCTCATGCCAAAATTAATTAACATGTGTAGATTTTTAGAAGACCCTCCCCAAGACTTAACTATTTTCTTTAACTCATCTCTTTCTTGTTGAGCTTTCATACCTATTCTTCTATATTTCTTTAGCTTTTCATCCTTAGCAAAATTATCATTAGCTTGAAACATTATTTTTTCATTTAGAGATGAATGTTTCTTTTGAATGTTTGAAATTTATGTTTCTAAGGTTTTGAAAGCATTAGAATAAGCTAGAATTTGAACTTACTGTTCTCTCAACTAAGTTAATTTCTCATCACTTTGTGTTTTAATAAGATTATATGAATCAACACATAGTTTTGAACATAAAGATACCTCACTGTTAGAGCCAATGGCCATGAAAGCAGAGTGATTGGTAAACTCCTCATCAGCATGTTCTCCCCAATTGATAGCACCTCCATCTATGGTCAGCAGCCCAACCTTTTGATTTTCCTTCTTCTCAGCTTCCTTTTTCTGATTGGGAGACTCCTTCTTTTTCCTATCAGTTGCAGCAGGAGCCTTACATTCCCTTGCAAAGTGCCTAGTTTGATGAAAACTATAGCACTCAAGCTTCTTTTTCAAAGCCAATTGGAGTCTTTGGATCATAACGTACTCTTCTACCATGTCTCTTAAAGAACCTGTTCATCCTGATAGCTATCTGCCACTTAATATCCATCTCTTCAATATCTACATCATTGATCTGCTCTAGATCTTCATTGAGCAAATCTATTTCTTCTGATTATCTAGCAAACAGAGATTAGATAACCTGATCAGCAACTCCAGTAGGTGCCCCTCTTTCTATAGTAATTATTGAAGAAGTACTATAACTATTACCAGACTTAACCTGGTTAGTACTGTTCTTGCCATGTGATACAAAAGCAAGATTCTGAGAGATAGAAGAGGATGGTTTTGACACATTATTGATCTCCTGTTCAAAAACCCTTAGGTTGTTGTATAGATCACCAATTGATATGGTGTCAATTTCAGGTCTGGTCCTCATGGTCATTGTCAGACTTGACCATCCTTTTGGTATAGACCTGAGGAATTCCTGTTTTGCATCCTCATCAGAAACACCAGCAACATGGGCCTCCAGTTGTGACAGAAGTTGTTGAAACCTGTCATAGCCTTTCTCTAATCCTTCAGAACTGGAAACAGTAAAGGCCTCAAATTTTTGTTTATATACAGCCTTTTGCATCTTTTTGGAGTTGGCATTTCCTCCAAAGCTTACCTTGATTGGCTCCCATATTTCCCTTGCATCATCCATCCCATGAAAACGTCTGATATGCTCCTTGGGAAGTGCCATTAGCAAGATGCTTTTGGTCTTCCTCTCCTTCTCTATAGTGAGGATCTTAGCAGCAGTGACAGGTGGCAACACAATATAAGTGACATCCTTTCCTTTGGTTACTCTCTTTTTAGACTTTCCCTTCTGTATCACCTTCAAAACTTCATTGTCTGTGTATTCTAAGTAATTCTCCATCTCCATAGCCCATATGTCATATTCATCTTTCTTCAGTGGTGGAAGCTTCATGTTGGAGGTTGAGAGTTGTCTGCTCCTTCTTCATGCTTGGATTCTTCATCACTGGGATGTTCAGAGTAGGTTTCAGTTGCCTTTTCACTTTGTAGGACCGAAAAGACTTGTGATTTATGCGGTTCGGGAGGTCTAGGTTGATCAAACATGGTGAGATGATACATGTTTCTAGTGAGTGAAAGTAGAGAGAGGATGGAGAAAAAGATGAGTTTTATTAGATGAAACAAAGAATACACAAACCTCACAATTTCCCACACCCCTCATGGAGAGTCATGAGGGGTATTTATAGGCTCTACACCTTACAACTTTGCCACTTAAACGATACTAGTCCCTGCGAGCAAAGTATACTACGAATCTAGTCCAACTCACGTAAGTGACGTTATCAATATAAAAAAGCGAGGCTAACAATCTCCCTCTACGATATCGTCACACGTGAATGGTTACAATGAGACCTATAAATACAAAACAAAGTAAATTACAATAGTAATGAACAATGTTGACTTTGTTGAAGCGCATAGTCTCTATAGTCTAGATACTGAGGCAAGCTTGAAGTTCTCCCTTCCGACGATCTCGGCATTTGATCTTTGGCGTTGACGGCACAAATACTTGTAGCTCTGAACTTCAACTATAATGGTCTAGTTAGGTTATTACTCCCTCCTAACTAGTGAGCCTTTTTCTTTCTTTGCTCCCTCCTGAACCGACAACTCTCTTCCAACACGCAACGGAGAAGATAGACTCTTGATTAGCACAATGGTTGTCGTTCTGGGAACATCATAACAACATAACTCACTTAGTCTTGCATCCAAGTTGGTAAAAAGCCCCGATGTACACACACTACTTCTCCTTCTTCGGTCTTAAGCACAAATCCCTTCGACAATCCAATCACGAAAGATGAAATACCAACTTCTCCCTCCTGATGGTTGCGAGCTATCGGAATCATCATAATGTTGCTTACATGCCGTAGATCACCTATTTCTTGATGCAATATTAAACCTTAATTTGAGCATAATTTCCGTGAGAATATGTCGCAAAAATACTCTCAATACTATTTCTCTCAAATCAACCTGAAATCGAACCTCCTTTGAATTCACCGGCTAATAGTAATGACCACATATGGAGAAAACCCGATACGACCAACTTGAAAAGGAAGTAAACATCTCAACTTTGTGACTTATTGCTTGTTCTCTATTTTTGATAAATCCACAACGTCGTGTGACACTAAGTACTCAAATTCCTTAAAGTGATAGTTATACACTGTGAGCACTACAACGTAACTCCTTACATCAGTTATAACCAGATTGTCAAATTACATAATGTGCCCCAACAAGTTATCTTGAGACATCAACCAACCAACCAACGTCTCAATGATAAAGAATATTACCCGTGAAATGTTACTTCAATTTCGCTTCAATAATACCGTACAAAAACCCCGATGTCATTTTTTTCAAATTTTTCTCAAGCCGTGAATTATGTATCCTCCCGTGCAAATTTTATACGACCAAAATACCACTCTTCCAATATTAAAGATTGAATCCAATTTTTTGTAAAAAAAAACCTTGGATACCAAGTTATATAAATTTATGCGTTTGTAACATCATGTCCATTCAAATCGTAGCCCAAGCTTTAGAGTCCATTAGGATGCTTAAGTTAATGTGAGATATTAAGCATGAACCTAAAGCCCACAATGAAATCCGGTTCACAAGCCCAACGAGATACCATACCCGATCCAAAACCGCTTACACATAATCTACAGCTTATAAAACGGTATGCCTTAATATTTCTCACTTTAGTCTAACCTAATCCCAAAGTCAGAAAACATACGCCTCCATCCTAATTTTTTCTCTCACCAAACGAATATGAGAAGAAAAAAAACGTATCTCCATCTTCAAATAAAGTGCATCAGAATCTCTGTTAAACATCATTACATATCCTAAAGCATTAAATCATTCCATTGAAACCCACAAATGTAATCGAGCGCCATATGTCTTCTTTTCTGCTTCAAATGACTCAAGGAAGTTTTTTAAGGCAACAAGATCCTTTAAGGGTCTCGGGGTAAGTTGAATGATTTGTTTTTATTGTTCTCGTCCTTGAGTTATTGAACGAAACAATTATCTGATTTTAACAATCTTGTTAAAAATCAGTTATACAAGTTTTGGATATTAAGGGAACATGCTTTCCAAAAAGGGTCCATGATGATGTAGATTCATTTGAAACAATCTTTTTTTTTTTTTAAATTGCAAAAAAATTCGAATCGTAGCTGAGATCATGAGTCGATGTAATTATTTTCGTTTTTGAGTCTTGAGAGGCTAGGAGATGGGATAGTGATAGAGATGGTGGAGTTGGATATGGATTTGTTGTTGGTACTTCTCATGGACTGATGAAGGTTAAAAGACCTGAAGTCGTAACTCTGTTTTGGTATAGTGGTCGTGTGGTCGAGGTCAACAACTCGCATCATCTTTGTTCTTTAACCGTAGTCATGAGTCAAGTCGCATCCATGGTTTTGTGACAAGTCTCTTTTGACTTGAGTTAACTTAAAAGTCAACTCGGTATTATACACAACTCGCATACAATTATGCGAGTACACAACTCGCATCATTTCTGTTAGCACAACTCGCTCACTGTAACAACTCGCATAAGAACCATTGAGCCAACTCGCAACAGTAACAACTCGCTCAAAAGCAAGCTGCAACTCGCATCCAAGAAAGATTTGACAAATTTTTTCGGATAGCTTCTGTAGGATATTGGATTTCACAAACACACTAAACCATAATCATATGAGGCGAACAAGTTGTTTAGAGAGAGAAACTTCTAGAGAGAGAAAGGGAAGAGAGTTGGGAACTATGTGAAACAAAGAAAAATGGTATTGAAGCTCCAACCCTCTAACTTGGGAGGTAGAGGGTATTTATAGTGTCTTACAAATAAACGCCACCTACAGGCTGTGGATCAGGCATACAGTGGGTAAAGACCCGTCCGTCCTCCACGGTGTTACTTAACAAACTACTTTCTAACATAACATGACTACAACTACGAGCTTTCTATCGAATATATATACTTGAGGTGACCGACTCTTTAATGACTTAATTTTCTAATTCCTAACAATCTCCCACTAAGGGAGGTCGCCTCAATTTATAATGAATACAAACAGATATTACATTAGATTGTTCTAGAATTCTTGATTAAGTTCTTTCCTCATTAGCTCGTAGACTTTGATTCTTCATGTTCCGCATGTTTGGATAATTTCAAGTGGAGGTCTTTAACTGATCCACGTGATGATGAGTTTTGAGCCAGTATTGAGATCATCAGCTAACATAAATCTCTGACTTTTCCTTTGTGGTGTTGGTATTATATGATGTTGTGACATTTGGACCGACATGAACACATTTTGGATCATGATGTATTCTCATCAAAGTAGCGGAAGCTTTCATTGATTCATGATATTGGCAGCAGCGTATCAGAAGCATGGAGTGAAAGTATCAGAGTCGTTGAAGCACTTATCATGATTTCTTTAGAGATGAATGTGTAGTGTGAGCATGCGGCTATGGATTGACCGCTTCATTCGATCGGTGCAAAGCGTCGGGCGTACCTGCATATAACAGTTAGCAATAAAGTGCACGAGAGTGTCTTTGATCACTTTCGTTGCATTAAGGTGCACAGCCCACGGTTCCCCGTTGATCAGTACAAGTACTACCTGTGATCAGGTAAAATTCTGAAGAATTTCCTTGACAGGGTTTCGCAGCTGCTCTAGCTGTTCTCAAATCGAAACGTCTCAAAGAAGACAACACGGAGTGAGTGAACCAGCGAATTGAGATTCACTGATTGATGAAAAGAGATTTGAAAAACAATCGTGCACTGCTTAATAGAAATTGTTTTTGCAATACAACGAAGGTTTTAATGAAAATCAATCATCAATCATAGACATCTTTTATTTTGAAATATGAGTACACAGTCGATGTGCTAAAAAAAAGAGTTTTTAAGCACAACGACCGGTTTTACAAAAGTATCCGTCAATCCATAACCTGAACCAGGATTGATTCAAAAGATTGAATCACCCCATTGGTTCTCATTCAGTTGTCACATGTTTGATCTATTGGATAGATCTCGCATGCCACCCACCAGGAGCTTGTTTGATGTTGGCTCTAGAAGGCTTTCCATCTTCATTGTGAATATGTTGGCATATCACTCAGATGTTCTGGAAATACCACAAGGATAATTCGTAGGACTCATAAGATATAATCTCTCTTTCCACATTGTGTGAAACAGAGAGTCTTCATTGAAAGTGTCCTAATGAGATTTATAGATGATCTCGTGGCTCTAGACTCAATTGTGCATATTTGGTTCCTATTTCCGGAGACTAGGGAGAGGGTCTCCTTCTACAATATCAACAACCTCTAAGAGAAAGTCGATAGATAATGTCGGTTCCCTGTGAGAATGAAACAAGTCCTTTTAAGAGGAACTTGAGTGGTTTGGGAAGTTGTAGTGCAGTGCGTCACTGGGTCCATGATGTCTTGTCTTCAATACCAGTGTTACCTTAGTAACCACCAGTAGCATATGAATTGAACCCGGTATCTGCCTTAAGGTTGAATTATCGGAGGGCTATTTATTTTCACCATTTTCACATTCAATTCTTTTTCATTCTTCAACCCCTTCAGTGCTTACCAAGACTTCATAACTAGAACCTTGTTGGGTTTATTCCAGTACTAGCTCTGTCTCAGTCCGCACTCTTCCCATATCTCACATTTATCCTTTTTTCATCATACCTTAGGACTTCTACATTATCTAGTGGATTGTCCCTGAGTAGATCCCTCCGGTTCTGGCGAATCATGAGAACAAATACCTAACCTTATCATCCTTATATCACCATACATAAAGTAAATTTGGTCGGTCTATTTGGTATCGTTCATCTGCCATTGGAACTAATTGAAAATCATTTTAAAATCAATCCAAATACTTGTGATATATTATCAAAGCATTTTGTACCTGAAATTTTTTGATATTTTTAGAACAAGAGCTCCCCCTCAACATGTGCATCTAAGAGTAGTTATATAAAGAATGTGGTTTTCAAGTAGTTGCTCCCCCTCAATATGTGCATAGAAATTTGAAAATGGTTTGCACATATTAGGAAAAGACTGCACATTGAAATAAATTGATCACGTTTCAAGTCTTTGTGGTTTAAGATAGATGCTCCCCCCTCAACATGTGCATGGAAAAATTGAAATCGTTTGGCACATCTGGGAAGGAGAGCTTGTACATCCTTATAAAACCATGTATGAATTATCGGTTTAAATATAATTTAAATCACAAATTCTTCCCCGATCACATTTTTCAACTCCTTTGAGAGTTGTGATCTCTATTGATTTAAATTCAATTTTGAAAGCTTTTTGAGGAGAATAGTGACTTGCTTTTAAAAACTTTTAACGAAAGGATCGATTTTCAGACTTTAAGGTCCATTGATTAAACATGCAAGATTGTCTTTTGAAAACATAACATTAGCAAAGGTTTTGATTTTCAACTTGATAGAACCTTGCTCATTTACGTGCCAATTATTTGAAAAATGACCTTTCAAAATAACCTTTTTAATTCGAACAAAATCATTCTCCCCCTCAATCCATGACACAAGTTGTTGATTGAGAGATAGAGATTTTGACAGATGATAAGCACAAATGATTTAGATGAATAATAAAGTACAAGGTATTTTCAAAGCAATTTAGTTTTCATTAGATGGCAAATATTTTTCAGAAGAAACATTTGTCTTTTTGATGACAAACATTTTTAAGAATCAGAGCATGAGATTTGAAAAATAAGATAAAGCATGGCTCTTTTCTTTACTTTTAAAACGGGTTACTGCCTGAAATGACAATAAACCATCATTTTTCTCCGCCTCATTTTTTTTTAAAAACAAAAACTATGTACATTCGAAGAACATCTAAAGACCCGTGACATTCTTTGAATGTCAACACAAAGTCCGTAGATGATATCGAATAAGGAAAAACATGACATAATAATAATATTTTTGGAATTTTTCAAGATTTTTCAAATTTTTATGGATTTTAGAGAATTTTATATTTTTATATTTTTTTTAGGATTTTTAATTTTTTTTTTGAATAAATATATACAAGAGGTATGATGAATAAAGACCTTTACTCCTCGTCTTCCTCTTGAAGACGCTTGAGTGTTTCCGGTTGTAGACTCTTTAGACCAAGACGTGGAAGGATAAACTCAAAACGTTCTCAAGGAAGAGCTTTGGTGAAGATGTCTGCTAACTGGTATTCAGTCCTCACAAAATAAAGTTCCACCACACCGTTTTCAACTTGCTCCAAGATGAAATGATGTCGAATGTCGATGTGCTTTGCTCTTGAGTGTTGTACATTGTTGCATGAGAGAGCAATAGCACTTTTATTATCACAATCTGAGAGGGATTTTGTTGAATTCAAAGCAATAGTCAGATAATTGGGATCTCATCCATAGGATTTGAGCACAACAAGATGACATGGCTATGTATTCAGCCTCTGTAGAGAAATAGAAGTGCTCATTTGCTTCTTTGAAGACCAGCTCACAAGCTTATCACCCAAAAACTGAGCACCTCCAAACGTGCCGGCGTGTATCTTGACATCTGCATGATCGGCATCTGCATAGGTCATTAGTGACATACCGGTGTCCTTGGATACCAAAGAACCATGTTAATGGTTCCTTGGAGATACCGAAAGACCCTTTTAACCGCTTCAAGGTGCTTTTTAGTAGGCTTGGCATGATATCTAGCACACATGCATACATCGAATGAAATATCCGGTCTCTTGGGCGTGAGATACATTAGGGATCGATCATGCTACAATATTTCGTTTGGTCTACCATGATCCACGAGTGGTCCTCATCCAGTTTAGTACGCTCGATCATGGGAGTGTCAACAGGGTCACAAGAATCAAATCCAAATTTCTTTAAAATCTCATTTGCATATTTAGATTGATTAATAAAAATGCCTCCAGGACTTTGTGATATTTGTAATCTAAAGAAAAATGACATTTGTCCCATCATTGACATTTGAAATTTGGAACCCATTTCATTAGAAAAACAATCACATTCATTGGGGTCAGTCGAGGCAAAAATAATATCATCAACATATATTTGAACATGAATTAAATGTTTGCGACTTTCGGAACAATGTCGGATCAAGCTGCTCCTTTCTTTGAATCCGGGATAGAAGAAACTTTGATAGCATATCATACCATGCCCTTGGAGGTTGATTTAAACCATAAAGAGCCTTCTTCAAGCGATAGGCGTGAGTAGGATGCTCGGATTCAAAACCTTCCGGTTGGTGGCGTATCGACTTCTTTAAGATCTCCGTTAAGAAAAGCCATCTTTACATCCATCTGATAGAAAATCATATTATTACTTGCAGCTTTAGCCAGGAAGATTCTGATCGCCTCGATGCGTGCCACAGGAGCAAATGATTCTTCAAAGTCAATACCTTCCTCCTGACGGTATCCTTTTGCAACCAATCTAGCCTTATTCTTTAATACATCGCCATGCTCATCAAGCTTCACTTTGAAGATCCACTTTAGAGCAATGATCATAGCACATTTTGGAGCAGGTACTAATTCCCACACATCAAGTCGATCAAACTCATGAATTTCTTCTTGCATGGCATTGAACCAGCTGTCTTCATTCATGGCAGTTTTAATATCTTTTGGTTCGACCTTAGAGAGTACGTAGTTGAAGAAGCACCATAAGGCATCGGTTGCAAGTTTTTTCCGTGTGGATACTGGACAAGAGGGTTTTCCAATGATGTTTTCCAATGGATGATCATGTGACCATTTTCTGAGGTGTTCATGTGGCTGTTGTTGAGGGACTGAAGTGACAGAGTCTATATCTCGATGAAGATGGTTCGATGATGATTGAGCAAATATGTTTTCGAATGGAGCATCTTCGGGAGTAGCAAAGGGATTAACTTCATCATGGGTGCCAGAAACAATTCCATGATGTACATTCGATGATTGATGATTTTTTGATGAGTGATTCGTTTAAAATAAACACAAATATCAATATATATCAAATTAACCGTAAAATTCGACAAATCGACCTTTTAGGAAAAAGGTCAACGTGCCAAACCTCACGGGTGTGATAAAATTGATACCGGAAAAGTGATTTCCGGGGTCGTGTCCCAACGAGGTGTGAATGGAAGGATTCGTTGAGTTTCGTGATTCGAACTTGAATTGGATTTTAATGATTTGATGATTTTGATTCACGATTCTACAATTTAATAAACGGGAAGGTAATTAAGGCAAGGGAACCCTAATAAACTAAAAATAAACTATCACTAAGCCTAAGGAATGATAAAACGAAGCTACACTAACTCCTAGGGTGCAAAAACGTAAAAACGTAAAAACCGGGAAACAACCCGAGCCATAAACGTAAAAATTTTTGCAATTTAAGTCCTACAAGTGTGAAATCAATTTTCCTACGTTCTATTTGACTAAAAATAATTTTAGGAAAAAGCGGAATATTTTTTTGACTTTTAAAATAATTACTACGAATTAAAAACTATTTTACTCTAATTAATTGACTAAAAATACTAAACTATTTTGGAAAATTCTGAAAATTTCACAGAAAATGCTTCAAGTATTACAGGTTCTATTAAAAATAAAAAGTAGGTGGTGGTGATTTGAGGAATAAGCTGGAAATAAGCTCAAAAGAGCTTAAAGACCAAACTGCCTAAGAAAGGGTAAAAGGATTGTTTGTGTAAAATAAAACAAGACAAGACCCAAGGGCGCGTTGGTTGAGGTGTTGAGTGTTAGTGTGTTGAGCTTAGGGACCGAGGGTTGAATCCCTTGGTACCCTTTTTGGAAATTATTTTTTTCAACTTTTCTTTTGCACTTTGTTTATGAGACGAAAACAAGACTTTTTTGTAAAAACACTATGTGTAAAACCTTGGAATAAGCAGTTTGACAAGCTGCTTATGTCCAACGATGAAGAAAACAAACAAACACCCCTTTGAAATCACAACGGGCTACAACCAAACATCCCTTAAGCACTTTTAAGCTACTGAAAAACACAAGCCTTAAGCTCTTGTGATTGTTTATGACACCCTTGTGATCTTAAGCTCAAAATAAGCCACATTCAACACCAAACTTAGTTGTAAAGGGGCATAAGCAGTTGGAAATTAAAATTACTCTAAAGCTAAAACAAGTTTAAGATAAATAACTAGCTAACTGATAAGCAATAAGATTATTCTAATAAGCTCTAAGGGGATGCCTAATTAGCTAAAATTAACTACTAAGCTAAACTAACTAAAGTATAACTAATAAGCAAATGACAAAACTTGATAAGCTAAAGTGAAAAGCAAATGGTGACTTGTTGGTGCAGCGGTACGCAACTGAAGGACTCTGTTTGAGCTTATTTATAAGCTGAAACATGGACCTCCAAACCAAGGGCAAGCTTTAAAAACATAGTTAGCCAAGTGGAGATGCAAAATAAACCAAGTTTGGGACAAAAAGAAGCTTTTAACGACTTAAAATCCTCTGTTATCAGTTTGGTGTTGGGTATTTTTTTCAGCGAGACATCAAGAAACTGCGAGAGGACATTTTTAACTAAGATTTTAACTAAGCTAGAAGTAAATGAGATGCAAATAGATTAAACCTACACTAAGTTGGGCACATAAGGATTTGAGAGAGTTAGCTTAATTTGACAACCTCTTGAACTGAAAATTAAGCCCAACAGTCATTTAACAGCAACTGCTGCTGTTTTGGTTTCAGAAACAGGAAAACCAACTTTTTCAATGCTACAAAACTTTTTCAAACCAAATGGAAACCTTGTGAAACTGACTAATGGTATCAAAACTAATTTGACTTCATTGGTCAAAGTGGGTAAAAACCACTTTGACCCATTTAATAAGCTTAATCCAAACACACTTTTACAAATGTTTTGACCCCCTTTTCTTTTCTTTTCTGAAAGCTGAAATATTTAACTAACAACAAGAATCAAATATAACTACCAACAAAGAGAATAAGATAAACTTAAAACGGCTTTTTCATTAAAATTAGAGATTACAAAGAAGAAATTAAAACTGAACTTTTTCTACTAAAACAAGGGGGTGCCTTATAATGGCTACAATAACTCCTATTTATACTACTGATCCCAGGTCTTCATCTTCACTCTCTTGTGCTTCTTGTGTGAGTGCAAACAACTAAGGACCAAACTTGTCCATTCTTGAATAAATCTCAGCCGTCCAACTGTTAGGTATAGATAAGAATGAATCCAAGCCACCCCTTGGGTCTTTTTGAAGCTGGGATTGCCATGGTGGCATTTGGGGAAGAGGGGGAAAAGATTAGTGGGTTTGGGAGTTGGGATATACTGGGTAAAAGGGATTAAGGTGGTTTTGGGGTATGGTGCTACTGGTTAAAAGGTAGAGATGAGGTTGAGTGTTTTGGGGTTGAGGAAAAGGGGATTTAGGGTATCTAGGATTTTGGGGCGAGGGTTGCTTGAGGGGAAAAGAGTGGGGAAGAAGGCAGGGGGAATGGGTTGGCTGGATTGGGTTGTTATTTTTTTTTTGGGCCTTGGCTTGGTTTTGGTTTTAAGTAGTTTAGACAATGGAATACATATAATACTTAAGGGACCAAAGGTGAAAAATCTGAAAATCCAAGGACCACTCATGTATTTCTAAAAATTGATCCAAGGGTCAGTCTTGTGAATCTCAAATAAGTTGAGGACCATTTTTGCCAATTGTGAAATTCCAAGGACTAAACTTGACAATTTTAAAAATCCAGGGATTAAAACTGTAATTTCTCAAACTTTTGAAATTTTTCACCAAAGGACTAATTATGACAACTTGTGATTTCAAAAGGACCTTTGGTGACTTTTCTTTTTAAAATACGTGCTTTCGGGGACTATTTCGTCAATTTTTGAAAGTCGGGGTGAAACGCCAATTATGCAAACTTTGTTCGTTTCAATAATTTTGCATCTGAAACATATAAAACACAATTTTGAGATATTTTTGATGCATTTGGTGTTTTTGAATGTTTTGCAGTTCAGATTTGACCTAAAATGATGAGTGAATAAGCACTCATCAAATCCCCACACTAAAACATTGCTAGTCCCTAGCAATCTTTTGAGAAAACTTAATGGATTTGAGTCTCTTTACCAAAAGCCATTACTTCTGGAGTAGCCAAATGTTTTAGTTCAAGTGAGAACTATGGTACATTGATAACCATGTGATTTTGAGCAAACCACCGACTTCCAACGGTTTGATTTGTCTTTACTAGAAGCCGTTTGCTCTGGACTAGCCAACTCTTAGATAAATTATCAATATTATCTTTGGTGAGTGATTACCAATTATGGTATTCCAACTGCCTTTACCACAAGCCATAAACTTGCGGGCTAGCCAACTCTTCACTAATTAAAGATATGGTGAACTGAACACCATACAATTTTGGGCAAATTGCAAGCCGTCAACGGATTTGATAAATCTTTACCAAGAGCCGTTTGCTCTTGGATTAGCCAATCCTTTTGTTTATTAGACATGGCGGATTGATAACCAAATGAGTAAGTGCAAAACACTTACTCCAAAAAAAATTTGGCCAAAATGGGGAATTGGGTGGTAAAACATATGATAAAATTGAGAATTCCCCACACTAGAAATGAATATTGCCCTCAATATTCAAAGTACCAGCGGTTATGCCGAAACTAAGAACATAAAGGGAAATACTACGGCCATTATTTGAAAGGTTTTTTTTTTTTTTTTTTGAAAACCTTTATACAACAGGGGGCAACTCCCCACACTAGGGTGGTAGAAAGTAGAAAGAAGTCTGAAATATGGGTGAAAACCCATATAGTGTGCTACTGTTTTTGATTCCCGAGTCGCTAGCTTGACTCGATCCCCGAATTCATTGGTCCATGGGGAAAGTTTGTAGATCCGGGACAACCAAGGATGGTATGTCCCCTTCAAAATAATGCTTCAATCTATCTCCATTCACCTTGAAGTTTGGTCCGTCAGTTTGAGATAACTCGACGGTGCCATATGGAAAAACTTTGGCAATGGTGAATGGACTGGTCCAACGGGTCTTAAGTTTCCCCGAGAAGATTTTCAATCTAGAATTGAAAAGAAGGACTCGGTCAATAACGTTGAAAACGCGGTTCTTAATCTTCGAGTCATGGATCTTCTTTGTCTTTTCCTTGTAAATCAACGAGTTCTCGTAGGCTTGATCACGGAGTTCATTTAATTCATTGAGTTGAACTTTCCGGTGATCACCCGACTTAAGGTCAAAATTTACACGCTTCAAGGCCCAATAGGCTTTGTGCTCGAGCTCGATCGGGAGATGACACGCCTTTCCATACACAAGCTTGTAAGGAGTACACCCGATGGGTGTTTTGTAAGCGATGCGGAAGGCCCAAAGTGCATCTTCAAGTTTGTCCGACCAAGAGGCACGGTTTTCACCTACGGTCCTCTCCAAGACTCTTTTCAAACCACGATTCGAAACTTCCACTTGCCCACTAGTTTGTGGGTGATACGCGGTAGAAAGACGGTGAGTGACACCATACTTAAGCATGACTTTTGCAAATTGGTCGTTGCAAAAGTGCGTACCGCGATCACTAATGATGGCACGGGGAGTTCCGAAGCGGGTAAAGAGAGACTTTAGAAACTTCACAACTACTCGGGTCGTTGGTGGGGGCGCTTTCGCTTCCAACCATTTGGACAAGTAATCGACCGCCACGAGTATATACTTGTTCCCTCGAGAAGACGGGAACGGACCCATAAAGTCAATGCCCCATACGTCAAAGATTTCGCACACTTGAATGGAATTTTGAGGCATTTCATCTCTTTTAGAGATGTTGCTATGACGTTGGCAAGAGTCGCAAGATTTGACGAGGTCATGGGCATCTTTGTAAATCGTGGGCCAATAGAAACCGGAGTCAAACTCCTTTTTAGCGGTGTAGTTCGGGCCATGATGTCCCCCCGTGGGTCCATGATGACAAGCCTTGAGAATATCATCGGCTTCTTGGCCGTGAACACACCGTCGGATGACTTGATCCGCACAAACCTTAAACAAGTAGGGGTCGTCCCAGAAATAATGCTTAACATCTTTGAAAAATTTGTTCTTTTGTTGGGACGACATCCCTTTCACAACAAAGTTACCCGCATGATAGTTTGCAAAGTCGGCAAACCATGGGGTACTCAAATTTTCATGATGAGATACCACATTAAGAGTCTCGAGAGGAAATGTTTCATTTATTTCCTTTTTCTCGAGCACACCTTGATGTGGATTTTCAAGACGAGAGAGATGATCAGCCGCTAAGTTCTCCGCTCCTTTTTTATCACGGATGATGATATCAAATTCTTGTAGGAGGAGAACCCATCGGAGAAATCTCGGCTTCGCATCTTGCTTAGCAAAAAGATATTTGAGGGTCGAGTGATCCGTATACACTATGCTTTTGGACAAGATCAAGTATGGCCGAAACTTCTCGAAAGCATACACCACGGCTAGTAATTCTTTCTCCGTCATAGTGTAATGTGCTTGAGCTTCGGTCAAAGTTTTGCTAGCATAATGGATAGGCTGAAAATGTTTTGATTTTCGTTGCCCCAAAACGGCACCTATGGCGAAATCGCTTGCATCGCACATAAGCTCAAATGGTAATTCCCAATCGGGGGCAACTAGAATGGGTGCTTCAGTGAGCTTTTTCTTAAGAATTTGAAAAGCTTCAACGCACTCACTAGAGAAGACGAAAGGAGTATCCTTTTCAAGAAGTCGGGTCATAGGCCGGGATATTTTTGAAAAGTCTTGAATGAAACGACGATAAAATCCGGCATGACCAAGGAAACTTCTAACTCCTTTGGCGGTTGTGGGAGGAGGTAATTTTGAAATGACATCGACTTTAGCTTTGTCAACCTCAATCCCGCTCTTAGAAATCTTATGGCCAAGAACAATTCCTTCTTTAACCATAAAGTGACATTTCTCCCAATTTAGACTAAGATTCGTGTTTTCACAACGTTCAAGCATCTTGTCCAAATGGGAGAGACATGTTGAAAAGAATCCCCACAGACCGAAAAATCATCCATAAAGACTTCCATAGTCTTTTCGATCATGTCATGGAAAATGGCCATCATACACCTTTGGAACGTACCGGGAGCATTACACAAGCCAAAAGGCATGCGTCGGTAATCAAATGTTCCATAAGGACACGTGAATGTGGTCTTTTCTTGATCTTGTGGGTCAATGGGTATTTGGAAGTAACCCGAGAAACCATCGAGAAAACAATAGTATTCGTTTCTCGCTAATCTCTCAAGCATTTGGTCCATGAAAGGTAATGGAAAGTGGTCTTTACGGGTGGCTTCATTTAACTTTCGATAGTCAATGCAAACACGCCATCCGTAACCAATCGGTAGGAATCAACTCGTTTTCATCATTTTCAACAACGGTAATGCCACTCTTTTTGGGCACACAATGAACGGGGCTCACCCAAGGACTATCCGAGATAGGGTAAATCAATCCGGCATCGAGAAGTTTTATGACTTCGGCTTTGATAACCTCATGAATTTTAGGATTCACCCTTCTTTGGTGTTGAACCGCCGGTTTGAAGTCATCTTCCATGAGAATTTTGTGCGTACAAAATCTCGGGTCAATACCCTTGATGTCGGAAAGGTTCCAAGCGATGGCTCGCTTGTGTGACTTCAAAACCTTTATGAGGGCGGCTTTTTCATCCTCACTCAAGTCTTTAGCAATGATGGCGGGTGATTTATTGTCACCCTCCAAAAATGCATACTCGAGATGAGGTGGTAAGTCCTTAAGTTCGACCTCGGGAGGATCATTAGATTTTTCAATCGTTTTGATTTCCTCTTTATGAAGTTCTTGAGGAGGGAGTGATGAAGGATCTTCATTGAGCAACTTCTCGATGAGAAGTATATCTCCCTCAATGTCGATGGGAGCGTGATCAATTTCCCATGGAGCAGAATCACTAGCCAAGTATGCTTCAATCTCTTCCAAAATAAAGTCACTTCCCTCAAATGGAGTGAGGGAGGGAAGAAGAGCAACAATAGGATCAACCGAAGTGGGATTGCCACTCGAGAATCCAATAATTTCTTGAGAATACTCCTCCGACACAATGTCAAGGACATCAATTTTGTTGACGGAATTGTCTTCATAATTGGGGGAGTATTTCGTAACTTGATTGAGATTGAAAGTAACGGCTTCCTTGTTTACCCTCAAAGTGATTTCCCCTTCATCAACATCGATCAATGCCCGACCCGTTTTTAAGAAGCACATCCCAAGGATGAGGGGTACTCGGGGATCGGCATCAAATTCGACAACAACAAAGTCGGTGGGGAAATGAAACTTGCCTACTTTCACAAATACATCCTCGGCTATACCTAGCGGACGAGAACTTATGCGGTCCGCAAGTTCGAGGATCATACATGTAGGTGTAAGCGGAGGTAATGAAAGCTTTTTCCACATGGAGTGTGGCATCAAGTTAATGCTAGCGCCAAGATCGGCCAAAGCGGAGCATTGAACTATGCCTTGAAAATCACATGGGATGAGAAATTTTCCGGGTCTCCTAACTTTTCAGGAAGCTTTTTAAGGATAACCGCCGAACAATTTTCGTTCAAAGAAGTTTTAGCCATTTCGAAAATCTTTTCTTTGTTATTCAACAAATTTTTGATTGTTGGACCGAACTTTGGCATTAGAAGAAGAGCGTCCGTGAAACTAATCTCGAAGTGCAAATCTTGAAAGATTTGGATAAGCTTCTCCATTTGTTGACTAGTTTTATCACGGAGTTTTTGGTCATTAAGCCTTGAAGGATAAGGAAGTGAAGGCTTAGGAGTGGTCATCGGAACAACGGGTTCTGGAATTGGAGGTAAGACCTCGGAGATTGGACTTGTGCGGTGCCGTGGGCTTGAGTTATGCACCTTGTCCTTTGAGACCTCGGTTTCTCGTTCCACATCCCTCACCGGAGAAGGATTAGGCATCGAGGGTCCCTCATAAGACTTACCACTTCGGGTGGCAATAGCATTCAATTCACCTTTTGGGTTGGCAATGGTATTACTCGGAAGAGCACCCGAAGTTGAAGCTTGATTCTTTTGACTCATGAGACTAGCAATCATGCTTTCAATCTTGCTATGAGATTGATCAATCTTGTTACTAGTAGCTCTAAGCTCGGAAGTGAAATCATTCTTCAAAGTGGTAATTTGATTTTGCATGGACACCATCTTAGCTTCATTGCTTTTGATGTAATTAGCAATGTCAATGGAAGCTTGAGGAGGTGGGCATGCATATTTTGTTGAGGAGTTTGGAATCGGTTTTGATTGAAATTTCCTTGATTTTGAAAACCTTGATTTTGATTTTGAAAATTCGATTCGACTCGATTTTGATTGAGCTGATTATTTCTATTTTGCACATTTTGATTGTTCGATTTTGATTAAACCGGGTGGTCTAAGGAAATTGTTAGAACGATAGTGAAAGGTTTGGTCCCCTTGCGGTTGGTAGGAATTACCTCCCGTATTGTAGGAACGAAGCGGCATAAGCGCTCTCTTGAGTGAAGCCACAGGAGGCTGGACACTCAAAATAAGGGTGTGGACCACCACAAGTTTCACAACTCTTGTTTACGACATTCACTTGTTGATTGTTGTTATTTTGACTCATTTTAAGTATGCAGGTGGATATTTCTTCAATCTTTTTGGTTAGAGTCGTGAATTCCGAAGATGGAAGAGTGGTAGATCTCCTTGACTCACTCCTCTCGGCTGAGGAATCCCAATAATTGTGGTGGGCGGTCATGTTTTCAATGAGATCGTAGCACTCTTCGGGTCGCCTTTTCATAAAGGTACCACCGGCAGCATTGATTGTGTCACGATGTCTCAATGTTAACCCGTTATAGAATGTATCTATTTGGGTGACAAGCAACATGTTGTGGTTCGGACATCGATCAATCGAAAGCTTATAGCGTTCCCATGCCTCAAATAAGGACTCATCGGGATCTTGCCGAAAATTCTGATTTCATTCCTTAGTTTCGTCACCATCGACGGTGGAAAATATTTCGCCAAGAATTTGGAGATCATTTCGTCGAAACTATGGATTGAATTTTTGGGAAGACGATCAAACCATGCGGTGGCATGAAGCGTCAAGGAATATGGAAAGAGGTATAAGCGAAGGGCGTCATCGGTGACCCCATTTTGCTTCATACTTTGGGTGACGGTGAGAAATTTGTCGAGATGCTTGTTGGCATCGTCACCCGATGATCCGTGAAATTGGCAAAAACTTTGGACTTGTTGAATCATGTGATGCTTAAGTCCAAAATCCGTGGCCTCGATGTTGACCGGGGCAATTGGACCGCCCCATCCATCCATCGTGGGTTGGCAAAGCTCCTCCATCGTTAGGAGATCGGAGCTGGATCTTGTGGATCGAATCGGGACTCGAGGTCCGTTCCTTGGTTATGTGTCATTGTGATTTGTTCGACGGTACGTATCTAGAATGCGTTTGCTTGGTTATGATTACGTCTACGAGCTTGCGAGCGAGTGCGCATGCACTTCCAAAAACAACACTTTCAATTAAAACAAGACCGAGGCAAAACAACAGTGAACTTAAACCAATAATCCCACGTGAAATGATCACTTCTATAAGTAAAACGAACAAAGGAGCGGAGAGACTTTGTAGGTCAGCGCGAAGCTTATTAAAAACCGTCTCTTTTCAGCCGCAATTTAATGTCAGGCCGTCCTTATACCCCTCACACAGGTTGTTAAACCGATAGAAATAAACCAAAACACGAGCGACACAAAGGCAAGTTTTAAATCTTTTGTTAGGGAACTTATAATGATAACACCTCAGTTGAGAATGTTATATTGATTGTGTCTTCTATTTATTTAAAACAACAAGGAAAATCTTTTGTATTTTTAATCTTTTACATATATATACAAAGAAAAGAAAAATATTTTGTATTTTTGTATTTTTATAAAAACAATAACTTCACGAAGAAGGTTCTTCAAGTCACTAATCGCAAAAACTTCACGATATTGTCGCATACACACCTCCCGGCGGCCAAAATTTGATTCGTTTAAAATAAACACAAATATCAATATATATCAAATTAACCGTAAAATTCGACAAATCGACCTTTTAGGAAAAAGGTCAACGTGCCAAACCTCACGGGTGTGATAAAAGTGATACCGGAAAAGTGATTTCCCGGGTCGTGTCCCAACGAGGTGTGAATGGAAGGATTCGTTGAGTTTCGTGATTCGAACTTGAATTGGATTTTAATGATTTGATGATTTTAGTTACGATTCTACAATTTAATGAACGGGAAGGTAATTAAGGCAAGGGAACCCTAATAAACTAAAAATAAACTATCACTAAGCCTAAGGAATGATAAAAGCGAAGCTACACTAAGTCCTAGGTTGCAAAAAGCGTAAAGCGTAAAACGGAAACAACCCGAGCCATAAATGTAAAAATTTTTGCAATTTAAGTCCTACAAGTGTGAAATCAATTTTCCTACGTTCTATTTGACTAAAAATAATTTTAGGAAAAAGCGGAATATTTTTTTGACTTTTAAAATAATTACTACGAATTAAAAACGATTTTACTCTAATTAATTGACTAAAAATACTAAACTATTTTGGAAAATTCTGAAAATTTCACAGAAAATGCTTCAAATACTAGGTTCTATTAAAAATAAAAAGTCGTGGTGGTGATTTGAGGAATAAGCTGGAAATAAGCTCAAAAGAGCTTAAAGACCAAAGCTGCTAAGAAAGGGTAAAAGGATTGTTTGTGTAAAATAAAACAAGACAAGACCCAAGGAGCGTTGGTTGAGGTGTTGAGTGTTAGTGTGTTGAGCTTAGGGACCAGGGTTCGAATCCCCTTGGTACCCTTTTTGGAAATTATTTTTTTTTCAACTTTTTCTTTTTGCACTTTGTTTATGAGACGAAAACAAGACTTTTTTGTAAAAACACTATGTGTAAAACCTTGGAATAAGCAGTTTGACAACGCTTATGTCCAACGATGAAAAACAAACAAACACCCCTTTTGAAATCACAACAGGCTACAACCAAACATCCCTTTAGCACTTTTAAGCTCACGAAAACACAAGCCTTAAGCTCTTGGTGAGTTGTTTATGACACCCTTGTGATCTTAAGCTCAAAATAAGCCACATTCAACACCAAACTTAGTTGTAAAGGGGCATAAGCAGTTGGAAATTAAAATTACTCTAAAGCTAAAACAAGTTTAAGATAAATAACTAGCTAACTGATAAGCAATAAGATTATTCTAATAAGCTCTAAGGGGATGCCTAATTAGCTAAAATTAACTACTAAGCTAAACTAACTAAAGTATAACTAATAAGCAAATCACAAAACTTGATAAGCTAAAGTGAAAAGCAAATGGTGACTTTGTTGGTGCGGCAGGTGCATGACCAAGGGACTCTTTGTTTGAGCTTATTTATAAGCTGAAACATGAACCTCCAAACCAAGGGCAAGCTGCAAAAACATAGTTAGCCAAGTGGAGATGCAAAATAAACCAAGTTTGGGACAAAAGAAGCTTTTAATGACTTAAAATCATACTTTGTTATCATGGTGTTGGGTATTTTTTTCACCGAGACGAGAACATCAAGAAACTTGCGAGAGGACATTTTTAACTAAGATTTTAACTAAGCTAGAAGTAAATGAGATGCAAATAGATTAAACCTACACTAAGTTGGGCACATAAGGATTTGAGAGTTAGCTTAATTTGACAACCTCTTGAACTGAAAATTAAGCCCAACAGACCATTTACACAGCAATAGCTTTTTTTGGTTTTAAACAGAAACCCAACTTTTTCAATGCTACAAAACTTTTTCAAACCAAATGGAAAGCTTGTGAAACTGACTAATGGTATCAAAACTAATTTGACTTCATTGGTCAAAGTGGGTAAAAACCACTTTGACCCATTTAATAAGCTTAATCCAAACACACTTTTACAAATGTTTTGACCCCGCATTTTCTTTTCTTTTAAGAAAATTTGAAATATTTAACTAACAACAAGAATCAAATATAACTACCAACAAAGAGAATAAGATAAACTTAAAACGGCTTTTTCATTAAAATTAAAGATTACAAAGAAGAAACTAAAACTGAACTCTTTCTACTAAAACTAGGGGTGCCTTATACATGGCTACAACATCTCCTATTTATACTACAATCTACTGGTCTTCAACTTCACTCTCTTGTGCTTCTTGTGTGAGTGCAAGCAGACTAAGGACCAAACTTGTGCATTCTTGAATAAATCTCAGCCGTCCAACTGTTAGGTATAGATGAGAATGAATCCAAGCCACCCCTTGGGTCTTTTTGAAGCTGGGATTGCCATGGTGGCATTTGGGGAAGAGGGGGAAAAGATTAGTGGGTTTGGGAGTTGGGATATACTGGGTAAAAGGGATTAAGGTGGTTTTGGGGTATGGTGCTACTGGGTAAAAGGTAGAGATGAGGTTGAGTGTTTTGGGGTTGAGGAAAAGGGGATTTAGGGTATCTAGGATTTTGGGAGCAGGGTTGCTTGGGCGGGAAAGAGTGGGGAAGACAGGGGGGAATGGGTTGGCTGGATTGGGTTGTTATTTTTTTTTTGGGCCTTGGCTTGGTTTTGGTTTTAAGTAGTTTAGACAATGGAATACATATAATACTTAAGGGACCAAAGGTGAAAAATCTGAAAATCCAAGGACCACTCATGTATTTCTAAAAATTGATCCAAGGGTCAGTCTTGTGAATCTCAAATAAGTTGAGGACCATTTTTGCCAATTGTGAAATTCCAAGGACTAAACTTGACAATTTTAAAAATCCAGGGATCAAAACTGTAATTTCTCAAACTTTTGAAATTTTTCACCAAAGGACTAATTATGACAACTTATGATTTCAAAAGGACCTTTGGTGACTTTTCTTTTTTAAAATACGTGCTCGGGGACTATTTACGTCAATTTTGAAAGTCGGGGGCTAGAAGCGCCAATTATGCAAACTTTGCTCGTTTTTCAATAATTTTGCATCTGAAACATATAAAACACAATTTTGAGATATTTTTGATGCATTTCGGAGTGTTTTTGAATGTTTTGCAGTTCAGATTTGACCTAAAATGATGAGTGAAAAAGCACTCATCAATGAGACAGAGTGATCAGCAGCAGGCGCTTCTTGACTTAATGATATTGAAACTGAAGTATTGACTTCATTCACAGGGATGGGAGCAGCCTCTGTTGATGGAGTTGACATTTCATCAGCATTTGGTTCATAGTGTTCAACAAACATTGGATCAAACAATTTCTTCAAATCATCTTCTAAAGGAGGTACATAAGGAGTTGCCGACGAAGAAATGTATACAAGAGTAGAACTGATGGGATTACTTGAAGATGCGGGTCGAATGGGTTGTCACGGAGCCATTGGACAATGTCGAGCTCATCAAGCGTAAGCGTAAATTATTTCCATGATATTTCGGGTTCTTTTGTTGTAGATTCGATATCCCTTTTTGTTTGGTGCATATCCTACAAATACTCCAATGTCCGCTTTAGCTTTAAGTTTGCCTAAGTTGTCACACCCCCAAATTACCTGTTTTGCAGCGGAATGGAATTCCTGGGGATTGACTGTCATAGCATCACAATCACAGTTATATTGAACGACCTAAAGTGTCGTTTGGAAAATACATCGTTTGATTTAATAAAACAATCGGAGTTTACAAAGTAGGTCCCAAATGAAAATCAACTTGTGCGGAAATAAGTTGTTACAATTCAAACGATGTTTTAAAGTATGTAAAACCCAAGTGAGGCAGCGTCGTCACGACGACTCCATGATGTGTCCAAATGCATGCCATGAAGTGAATGCCTTAGATACCAGAGATAAAACATGCTAAAAGTGTCAACACAAAGGTTGAGTGAGTTCATAGAGTTTGTTTTGAAATGTAAAGCCTTTCAAAATCGTTTATGTAGCAAAGGCATTGTAAATCCACTCGATTCCAAGTCCCTACATACAAAACTTGCAACTGTGTGTTCACAACCTTTGCCAGAATATGTAGAGTTTATGATCAAGTGCATGATGTCAAATGAATTCACATAATAGTGCATGGCTCAATGTATCGAAATCGTTTATGCAGAAAAGGCATTGTAAATCCACTCAGTTCCAAGTCCCGCCCATACAAAACTTGCAACTTGTGTGTTCACAACCCATTGCTTGAAATGTATATATAGTGTATGTTCAAATCGTTCCAAGACCGTTAGTCCATAATCGTATACCAAGTCCGTTAGATCAATATTATACCAAATCCGTTAGACCAATGAATATACCAAGACCGTTAGACCAATGAATATACCATAGTACCTAACTTTCGGCGTAGAACAATAGCAAATAATCAATAGTACTTAACTCGACGTAGAACAATAGCACATAATCAATAGCACCAACTTCGGCGTAGAACAATAGCACATAATCAATAGCACTTAACTTCGGCGTAGAACAATAGCACATAAACAAGAACAATTAATATAGTACAACATTTGGTTTTGAAACAATGGTGATCATGATAGAAATTATCCTTAATAATATAAAGTACTTGTGAAAAATATTCGAACATGTATCTCCCCCAAAATAGTTTCAAACAATTGAAAATGGGGCTATGAAAACTCACAGTAATCCTTATAAAAGTTAAAGTACTTGTGAAAGTAATGAAAACAGTTTGAGCATGTATCTCCCCCAAAGCAGTTATGAAAGCAAGTAAAAGTAGGGGCCATGAAACTCACTTGGTGGAATGATGCGAAGACAAAAGTGAGTACACCGAGATGTAATGTGATACGTTAAATCTTGACCTATGATGAATGATATGATATGTCATGAATTGCAATGTAATGTTATGCATGCACTTGATATGTTATTTATACCATTTACGACCCTTTTGAAAATATTATTCGTCGTCGAAAAAAATACTCTTTTGACGTCTTGACCCTTCAAAAATCACTTTACATGTTTATACGTCAAAATGTCATCCTACAATGGTTTTATAATGATTTTTGGTGAAATTACCACTTTTCGACGCAAAACAATGTCGTCGGAAAAATCATGAAATTACCAAAAATGGCTTTGGAAAACTAGTCGGTAAAATAGTGTCGTCGATCGTTAGAGAACGAACTCGACTGTTTTGGAAAGTTTGTATCGATATCTAAAAGTTTGAGTTCAGGAGTTTTCGTCCAAAAGGTCTCGATCATAAAGATATTAAGGGTTAAAGTTGGTGGTTTTGGCTAATTGTGTGCAGAAAATTAGTTACGGCAAGTTTATGAAAAAGTGCATATCTTTGTCGTTTTAAATCCGTTTTCTACGTTTTATATGTCCTTAGCTTCGTATTGAAGTAAACTAATATATTTTGAGAAGTCGAAATAATTTGTGAAGCTTAAGGCTCGTTTTTGACTCGGACAAAGTAAAAACAGTTTGCTGAAAATCCAGAAAATAATATATTTCGTCGTCAAACTTGTAAAATCCATAACTTCTTCGTTATAAGTCCGTTTTATTCCGTTCAAGCGGCCACGGATTCGTTTTAAAGTATATTTTCTAAAAATCAAGGCCAAAGTTTAGTACCAACTGTCGGATTTTCCAGAAAAACAAAACAAGGACAGAACACAAAATATAGTTATCGAAAATAGTTTTTCTCGGACAAAACCTATTCTAATCCCTTCAAATCAACTCCAAAACTAATCTAATCCTACCATACACCTTCTCAGGGTGTCATGGGTTCCTAATCACCATCAAGACCAACCAATACCAAGGGAATAATTATAGGATGACCAATATGTATATATAACTTCTAAAATCATGAAATAAATGGTATAAATCACATATCATGCATATAAGCTCCAAAAATGAAAAGAAACATATGAAAATGAAAAGGAAACTTGAAAATGATAAAAACAAGCTTACTAGTGATAATGAAGAGGTGAAAGTAACAAGGTAAATCCTAAATACTCTTGGTTTTTATTTCAAAACCAAATAAAGAGTATACACTAGATTGTTATAAACACTTGTGCTTGAAAATCTTTGATCCCTTTGTGATCTATGTCTTGGCCGGTTTTAGAAAGAAGGAAAAAGGAGAGAAAATGTTTTTGAGTGTGTGAATTATTGTGGTGAATGAATGTGTAAGTAAGATTGTGTGTAGATATAAACATGTACAATCAAGTTAGAAAAATATCACCAACCTAATAAATGTTACCCTCCCCCCTTGAACCGGTTTTGGGGGGGCTTTGTCTTCCAATTATATATTTTTTTTTTTTACATTTACTTGTATGTATATATATATGTAAGACTTGTATAAGTTGTAAAGAAAATGTAAGTTAAATAAATCTTGTAGGGTAAATGGAAATTTTTGGTGCAAGTAAGTTTTTAGTAAATCAAAATAGATTGTATTGAGGTGATAAAAATTGTAAAAATACTTTCCTTGTGAAATTTGAGTGATATATAAATTATCGAGTAGTTTTAAGAAAAAGCGACGTAATAATTAAATTTTAACGATTAATATACCAATTAAATTTGAAACACTAGGAAAACTAAAAATATAGTTTTTATAGGCTAAATGTAAGTTTAAAAATACATCGGGATCATTTTTGAAAGTAATGGATTAAATATTCAAATAATAACTCACGCGATAAAGATTATTAAATATAAAAATTACGCGTTTAAAATGAAATGAAATGTCGTGAATGAATTTATGAGATGCTCATGATGTCCATGGAATGTAGACTAATCATAGTCCATATGAAATGTACGTGATGTCATGATCATGAATTAGCCGCTAAACCTCCAAGGTTCGCAATTTGAAACAAGTAAACCAAGTTTACTAAAACGTTGAAATAATGAGACATGCATGCGTTGTCGAAAATAACTGAAAGTACGGATTGTCACATTAAGCCCATCCAAAAAGGAATTGATCCACTGAATTCAATCGTTGTTAGGTGTAACGGGTTTAGGGTTTGATGAGGCAAGCCTTCCCATTCTCGAGCAAAACCCTCAAAAGACTTTTGGTAACCGATTTTTGCTTAATCTCACAACTCATCAAACAAGAACTGTCATACGATTAGGCTAAATCGGTTTAGGTAACAACTTGTTTCTAGCTCGATCTTTGCAACTCATCAAACAAGAACATCCACGCGGATCAATGGAAACAAGTGGTTTAAAGAAAATCTTTTGAAAATTTGGCTCGATTACGAAATTGCTTACACATATAAGCCTACTACTCCCTTCATTGCATGATTCTTCCTGAATTAGACATAGGTGATCGGGCTATGTATAATTTAGGAGTAACTATGCAATGCTTGGACTAATCGACTCATATGATGTTTGGTGTTAAGTCAATTGATGTTAAAATTGTGATGAACATCGAGGAGAAGACATGGAGAAGTGTCATTAAAATGATAGTTAAAGTAAAAAGAATTGAAATCCTCGTAAATGATAACAAATCGGAAGAAAATAAAGTACGATAGATGAGAATATGTTACAACGAGTGGTTTAGCAAAAGTAGTACATCTTTAAGTTATAAAGTTTCGGATACGATGATTAGACATAAACTTGGTACGACATAGTACATAAGGAGAAATAAGGCTGTTAGTTTCGAACTTCTTCAGTCTTCCGCGTCGTTGATACCTTGACAAGCTCCTTCTAACATATATACATTCCCATGAGCACCTTCGACTTGTTGACCTTGGTTTTGAGGACATTGACTTCGATAGTGTCCTTGCTCCCCACATCTGAAGCACGTAACTATGGTCTTGCCTCTACAATTCCTGGCATTGTGTCCTAGTTTTTGACACTTGTAGCATTAACGGGACAAAGTCCCGTGTGATGATACTTACATCGATTACATAGTGGGTAGGTTCCAGCATAACCTCTGCCTTCTATTGGTGCGGCAACATATACCATCGCGGTTTCTTGCCCTCTTTTCATTTGTTGATGATGGTTAGTGTTGTGGTTGTAGTTGTTGTTGTTATAATCTCCTTGGTCGTCTTCCCATTTCCTTTTGTTGTTGTTGAGTTGGTTATCGCCGTTGTTGTTGTTGTTGTTTTGGTTGGTGTTAGTGTACTTGCCTCTCTTCACTACCTGGGCCATGAGCTTTTGAGTCAATCGAATAGCTTCCTCATCGTTTCTTGGTCAGAAGTCACGTCACCTTGAATAATTTCGGGAAGTCCATCAATGAAAGCCTCCAGTAGCTTCTCATTATCCGAAACCATAGATGGACATAACACGGCCAATTCTTGGAATCTCCGAATGTAAGTGTCAATATCATACCCAATAGTTTCTAGTTCATAGAACTCCATCTCCAACTTTTTCACTTCCGTTCGAGGACAAAACTTCTTAGTCACCAAACTCTTGAATTGCTCCCAAGTAAGCTTGAAAGCATTCTCCACTCCAATCGGTTGAGCATATGAATTCCACCAAGACAATGCTCCATCAAGTAAAGTACTCGTAGCAAATTTAACCTTACTATCCTCCGGACAGTTGCAAAGCAAAAACAGTTCCAACTTTTCAAACCATCGTACCATGGCGTGGCTCCTTCATCCCCCTAAACCGTGGGCTCACCACTTTTGAAATCCTTGTACGAACATCTCTTAACTCCGGATCCTCCGGCATTTACGATAGCGGCGGCTAGTCTAGCGGCCGGCGGCCGTGGTCACCGACAACAGGCCCGGCGACCCGTTTCCCTTTCGACTCTTAGAGCATTAGCAATGCTATCATTCACTAACCACGAATAGCGGCTTGGGTCATTTCAAGTAGCTTTCTTGGTGCCATATCTTCTTCAAAACAAGAGGAAATGTGAGACGTAGCAAAATCCGATGTTAATAATAAGCGTTCTAAAGAGGTGTGATAAAAATGATAAGTTTGAGGTTATTTTTGAAATGATGGCGGGTTCAAAAGGTGGGTTATGAGGTGTTGTAAGTGCTTCAAGGTATGATGGTTTAGTGACTTAATGTGTTAGTAGCGTGTAACTTCGACATGTTAGTGATGAACAAAGGAGTGAGAGTGACTTACCCTATTTAAGCGTTTATCTCGGTTAAATTAGATTGCTCGATGATGAATCGGTGATATAAAAATTGTGATAGGGAATGACAAGGAATTCTACACGTTAGAGTATGGGGAAAAGATAATGGGATGGGAATTTAAAAGCATCCATGTGACAATCAATGTGAAATGAAAGTGAATAACTCGAAAAATGTACATAATGACCGCATGTGAAGTGAACATGTACTTGTGATGAAATGATGAGATGCTATGATGACGTAGTTATAGTCTAGGGTCAATGATGCAACCTAGTTCTCTATAAGCTGAAGCTCACGATACCAATCTGTCACACCCCCAAATTACCTGTTTTGCGTGGAATGGAATTCACGGGGATTGATTGTCATAGCCTCACAATCACAGTTATATTGAACGACCTAAAGTGTCGTTTGGAAAATACATCGTTTGATTTAATAAAACAATCGGAGTTTACAAAGTAGGTCCCAAATGAAAATCAACTTGTCGGGAAATAAGTTGTTACAATTCAACGATGTTTTAAAGTATGTAAAACCCAAGTGAGGCAGCGTCGTCACCCGACTCCATGAGGTGTCCGAATGCATGCCATGAAGTGAATGCCTTAGATACCTGAGATAAAACATGCTAAAAGTGTCAACACAAAGGTTGAGTGAGTTCATAGAGTTTGTTTTGAAATGTAAAGCCTTTCAAAATCGTTTATGTAGCAAAGGCATTGTAAATCCACTCAGTTCCAAGTCCCGCCCATACAAAACTTGCAACCTGTGTGTTCACAACCCACTGCCAGAATATGTAGAGTTTATGATCAAGTGCATGATGTCAAATGAATTCACATAATAGTGCATGGCTCAATGTATCGAAATCGTTTATGCAGCAAAGGCATTGTAAATCCACTCAGTTCCAAGTCCCGCCCATACAAAACTTGCAACCTGTGTGTTCACAACCCATTGCCGAAATGTATATATAGTTTATGTTCAAATCGTTCCAAGACCGTTAGTCCATAATCGTATACCAAGTCCGTTAGATCAATATTATACCAAGTCCGTTAGACCAATGAATATACCAAGACCGTTAGACCAATGAATATACCATAGTACCTAACTTCGGCGTAGAACAATAGCACATAATCAATAGCACTTAACTCGGCGTAGAACAATAGCACATAATCAATAGCACTTAACTCGGCGTAGAACAATAGCACATAATCAATAGCACTTAACTTCGGCGTAGAACAATAGCACATAAACAAGAACAATTAATATAGTACAACATTTGGTTTTGAAACAATGGTGATCATGATAGAAATTATCCTTAATAATATAAAGTACTTGTGAAAAATATTCGAACATGTATCTCCCCCAAAATAGTTTCAAACAATTGAAAATGGGGCTATGAAAACTCACAATAATCCTTATAAAAGTTAAAGTACTTGTGAAAGTAATGAAAGCAGTTTGAGCATGTATCTCCCCAAAGCAGATTATGAAAGCAAGTAAAAGTAGGGGCCATGAAACTCACTTGGTGGAATGATGCGAAGACAAAAGTGAGTACACCGAGATGTAATGTGATACGCAAATCTTGACCTATGATGAATGATATGATATGTCATGAATTGCAATGTAATGTTATGCATGCACTTGATATGTTATTTATACCATTTACGACCCTTTTGAAAATATTATTCGTCGTCGAAAAAATACTCTTTTGACGTCTTGACCCTTCAAAAATCACTTTACATGTTTATACGTCAAAATGTCATCCTACAATGGTTTTATAATGATTTTTGGTGAAATTACCACTTTTCGCCTTAAAACAATGTCGGGAAAAATCATGAAATTACCAAAAATGGCTTTGGAAAACTAGTAAGTAAAATAGTGTAATACGTCGATCGTTAGAGAACGAACTCGACGATTTTGGAAAGTTTGTATCGATATCTAAAAGTTTCGATTCGAGGAGTTTTAGGTCCAAAAGGTCTCGATCATAAAGATATTAAGGGTTAAAGTTGGTGGTTTTTGGCTAATTGTGTGCAGAAAATTAGTTACGGCAAGTTTATGAAAAAGTGCATATCTTTGTCGTTTTAAATCCGTTTTCTACGTTTTATATGTCCTTAGCTTCGTATTGAAGTAAACTAATATATTTTTGAGAAGTCGAAATAATTTGTGAAGCTTAAGGCTCGTTTTGACCCGGACAAAGTAAAAACAGTTTGCTGAAAATCCAGAAAATAATATATTTAGATCGTCAAACTTGTAAAATCCATAACTTCTTAGTTATAAGTCCGTTTTATCCGTTCAAGCGACCCGGATTCGTTTTAAAGTTTATTTTCTAAAAATCAAGGCCAAAGTTTAGTACCAACTGTCGGATTTTCCAGAAAAACAAAACAAGGACAGAACACAAAATATAGTTATCGAAAATAGTTTTTCTCGGACAAAACCTATTCTAATCCCTTCAAATCAACTCCAAAACTAATCTAATCCTACCATACACCTTCTTAGGGTGTCATGGGTTCCTAATCACCATCAAGACCAACCAATACCAAGGGGATAATTATAGGATGACCAATATGTATATATAACTTCTAAAATCATGAAATAAATGGTATAAATCACATATCATGCATATAAGCTCCAAAAATGAAAAGAAACATATGAAAATGAAAAGGAAACTTGAAAATGATAAAAACAAGCTTACTAGTGATAATGAAGAGGTGAAAGTAACAAGGTAAATCCTAAATACTCTTGGTTTTTATTTCAAAACCAAATAAAGAGTATACACTAGATTGTTATAAACACTTGTGCTTGAAAATCTTTGATCCCTTTGTGATCTATGTCTTGGCCGGTTTTAGAAAGAAGGAAAAAGGAGAGAAAATGTTTTTGAGTGTGTGAATTATTGTGGTGAATGAATGTGTAAGTAAGATTGTGTGTAGATATAAACATGTACAATCAAGTTAGAAAAATATCACCAACCTAATAAATGTTACCCTCCCCCCTTGAACCGGTTTTGGGGGGGCTTTGTCTTCCAATTATATTTTTTTTTTTTTTTTTTTTTACATTTACTTGTATGTATATATATATGTAAGACTTGTATAAGTTGTAAAGAAAATGTAAGTTAAATAAATCTTGTAGGGTAAATGGAAATTTTTGGTGCAAGTAAGTTTTAATAAATCAAAATAGATTGTATTGTGGTGATAAAAATTGTAAAATACTTTCCTTGTGAAAATTTGAGTGATATATAAATTATCGAGTAGTTTTTAAGAAAAACGACGTAATAATTAAATTTTAACGATTAATATACCAATTAAATTTGAAACACTAGGAAAACTAAAAATATAGTTTTTATAGGCTAAATGTAAGTTTAAAAATACATCGGGATCATTTTTGAAAGTAATGGATTAAATATTCAAATAATAACTCACGCGATAAAGATTATTAAATATAAAAATTACGCGTTTAAAATGAAATGAAATGTCGTGAATGAATTTATGAGATGCTCATGATGTCCATGGAATGTAGACTAATCATAGTCCATATGAAATATGCGTGATGTCATGATCATGAATTACGCCGCTAAACCTCCAAGGTTACGCGAATTTGAAACAAGTAAACCAAGTTTACTAAAAACGTTGAAATAATGAGACATGCATGGGTATTAGAGAAATAACACGAGAAATGCAGTTGTCACATAAGTCTTGGCCCTCATTAGTTGGATCACACAATGCACCAAACACACGAAGGAATGAGAGATTGGGTTTTCTATTATGGACAAGTTCATATGGAGTTTTTCCATGAGCAGTGTGAATTAGGGATCGATTTTGAGTGTAGCATGCATTGGCAATGGCTTGCCAGGAGAAACATTGGAACTTTTGAGTAAATCAGCATTGTTCTTGCGGCTTCCACAAGAGTTCGATTTAGTCTTTCAACTACACCGTTATGTTGAGGAGTTTGTGGAACACTTCTTTGATGACTGATTCCAACACTTTCATAAAACTCACTAAGTTGTTTATTAACAAACTCAGTTCCATTGTCTGTTGGATGATTACGGCGGTTTGTTAAGTCGAACCTGCAGCTGTTTGATAAGTTTGATGATGATATCTGGAGTTTCATCCGTTGTTCTGATGATATCTGCACATTTGTTTGATAAGTTTGATGGTGAATCGAGAGTAATCATCAACCACAACTAACACATATTTCTTGCCAAAGATATTTTGCACTCTCATGGGTCCACATAAATCCATGTGACTTGTATGAAGAACTTCTGTAACTGAGTTTGTAGGTTTGGGTTTGTGGGCATATTTCTTGCTTTTTCCAAGTTGGCATGCTGAACAAAGATGATCCTTTTCATACTTTAGTCTAGGTAAACCTACAACTAAGTCCTTTCTGGGGAGATCATTGATGGTGCCGAAGTTCAAGTGATTGAGCCGGCGATGCCATAACCATGACTTTGTTTTCGAAGCCTTTGACAACAAGCTAATTGGAGAAGACTTCATCATATCTTCGATAGAGATGGTGTATAGATTTGAACCACGTGTTCCTCTTAAAAGTTCTTTACCATCAAGTTCTCTAACGAAACAAGTATGTTTTCTGAAGGCCACTTCTAGACGAGAATCACCGAAATTGACCGACCGAAAATAAGTTATGACCAAGACCTTCTACGTAATATACCCTGGAGATAACACAATCACCGAAAACATAATCTCTATAACCCATAATTGCTCTAAAATGATCGTTCTGAATCTAACGGTCCCGATGAATTTGCTCACGAAGTTCATGAGCATGACGGTCACTAGTCATATGCTTGGAGCAGCTTAAGTCCAGGTACCGAGAGCGATTTGAGCGATCTGAAGTTGAACACAGACAGAATGGATAAGCGAATAATTGGGATCCCCATGCAAGAATGGGTTCCACTTGGTTATGCTGATGATTGGAACACCCACATCAGAGGTAGAAACAATGGACTCATTAGAAATAGTGCTAGTGTCCGTATTTGACCTATTCAAAGTATGTTCACTTCTTAAGGGAATAATAGTTCTACCAGTGGGCATCCATTTTCTAGTGGGCATTGATTTAGCAACTTTAAGGCAAAGCTCATTAATCTTACGGCCAGTAGGTATCCATTGATAACCTATATTACTAAATTTCCTTCCTGTGGTTTCCACTGTTTTCTAACTCTCTTTCGCCTTTGCCTTTTAGCCTTCTTAGCTTGAGTTTTAACATTACTTTTTATCAGGGCATTTAATAGCATTAGACATAACATTCACACCACATTCATGATTAGTAACAGAAAACAAAGTATTCTGCATTATCCCAAACGGCCTTGGCTTCAGTGTTGTGATTGATAAGCTTGTAGATATCTTTTGGAAGACCCTGAAGTATAATGTTAGAAGCTCTGATATCAGCATCGAATCTTTTTTTCTCCTTATCACCGAGCTCATCATACATTTTTGGTCTGTCCAGTCCAAAGATCATTGTTCCATCAGCAGCAGTGTCAATTATGTCTCTTGTAGTCTCAATCTGATAAGGTCCTTCTTCAATTGATTTGAGAATGTTGACCCCATTTTCCTTTCCAAGACAGGTAGAATCCAGATTCGATTGAGCCCATGAGTCATAATCAGTTACGTCAAGTATAGGTGGGCAGTATCGATCCAACCGCTTGAGCGTCCTCGGCTACTGAAGAAAGCGATAGTAGGTACGATTTTGACATGATTACAAGTTCTACTGAGTTTTACTATTCCTTGATTAAACCGGGGAAACTTATTTTTCACGGGATTTTACTAAACCAAAAGCGTAAAAATGTAGCACGAAGAAGTAACAAGTCTCAATAGACAAGTAGCAAAATGTCCTGAACTGCTTAGTTATCAACTCAAGCTAGCCAACCAGCACAAGCAAAGAAACAAGGCTTAAAAAGAACCAAATAGCAAAGAGACCAATTAATAGCCAAGTGCATATAGAGACAACTCGCAATAGCCAAATTAAGCAAGCGAGACAACTCGCTTAACCACCAAGTTGCTTAAACTAACTCGCTAGCTGTACAACTCGCTTAATAACCAAATTAGAAGCTTAAGAACTCAAGTTGCTTAAACAGAAACAACTCGCTTAGAACCCAAGTAGCATAAAGAGTCAACTCGCTAAATAGCCAAGTCGCATATACCAACTCGCTTCCAATAACAAAGCAACTAGCTTTGAAGAAACAAAAGTCACGAGACTCAACGCTTAGTACCACTTTCACAAATAACCACTTTATCAATCAAAAACAACCAAACCACGATGATTTAAGCCTTCTAATTCAAAACATAAACACATATGATGATCCTAAACACAAAAGTACAAGCAAAATTCAAAGTTTAACACTTGAATTTGTCCAAATGATTCAAACTCTCCTAAACACTTAAAACCCCAAAAACCTTATGAAATCCACCAAAACAAAGAGCATGAAAGATGAGTGATCAAACCATGGCTCTTGATACCAATTTTAGGATATTGGATTTCATAAACACACTAAACCATAATCATATGAGGCGTACAAGTTGTTTAGAGAGAGAAAGTTCTAGAGAGAGAAAGGGAAGAGAGTTGGGAACTATGTGAAACAAAGAAAAATGGTATTGAAGCTACAACCCTCTACCTTGGGAGGTAGAGGGTATTTATAGTGTCTTACAAATAAACGCCACCTATGGGCTGTGGATTAGTAGGCAAGGTAAAGACCCACCCCCTCCACGGTTTTACTTAACAAACTACTTTCTAACATAACATGACTACGACTATGAGCTTTCTATCGAATACATATACTTGAGGTGACCGACTCTTTAACGACTGAATTTTCTAATTCCTAACAGCTTCAAACCCAGAAAAAAGACTTAAAAATATATGCTTTTTACCCATTTAGACTATGAAGATGACCACTTTTTTTCGGAAATGTTACAAAAAAATTTCATAAGAGTAATAAAGTGAACATGAACCTGTTAATATTGGACTAAATGAACCAAATAAAACAGATAAAAGAAACTGTACATGACAGCACAAGAAATTTTTTGACCTTTTGGATTCAAAAAGGATATTGAAGAATGTTTACCAGATATAATAAAGGAAAAATTTTTTCCATATTCACAACAAATGGGTAAAACAGCCTCAAAGAATGATTCGAACCACAAAAATCTATCAAAACAAAAACAACCTGGCTCTATATACCAATTGTAGGATCGAAAATACTTGTGATTGATGCGGTCCGGGAGGTCTAGGTTGATCAAACATGGTGAGATGATACATGTTTCTAGTGAGAGAAAGTAGAGAGAGGGTGGAGAAAAAGATGAGTTTTATTAGATGAAACAAAAAATACACAAACTTCACAATTTACCACACCCCTCATGGAGAGTCATGACGGGTATTTATAGGCTCTACACATTACAACTTTGCCACTTAAACGATACTAGTCCCTGCGGGCAAAGTATACTACGAATCTAGTCCAATTCACATAAGTGACGTTATCTTTATAAAAAAGCGAGGCTAACACACTTAGTTTCTCAGACATGTTTGATGTTTTCTGGTTGGAATGAGTGTTTGTTTTTGTGTATCTTTAACAGCAGAGTCCTTCTACAGGCACTGATACCACTTGTAGGTCCAACAGTTTATGGATCTAAGTAGCCTTGAATGACTTATAGTAAACTTGAATAAATCCAAATTCACTATGTGAAGAACTCTTAACAAGATCCTGATGTGTTAATGCGGAATCTTAACATACAAAGTATAAAGAACACAAGAATAAACTAACCCATTAGATTTTCTATTAATTACTTTGCTCAAGGTTAAGGCTTACAACTTCATACCATTAACCTAATACCTTAGGGATCCTTTTATACACTAAGAAAACCCTAATAGACTACAAGACTTGTAGAAGGGTAAAGATATCTCTTCCTAAGATATCTATCTGGCGTACATATATATTCCTAATATAACTCTAACAAGCTATTCTGCTTTTTATCATAAAATGCACTCAACTATTAACTATTTGTTACTGCGGACTTAACTACATTAGTACTGGCAGACTTAACCACTAATAGACTTAATTCTGGCTTACTTGACTTAACTATTTCACTACCAGGATATACTAACAGACTTAAACAAACTTAAATATGTTTTACAAAATATAATTCCCTACATATGTCACTCATGTATATTTGAGGTACATGTTTTTGTCCCAAAATCACAGCTATATAAATCGACGTGAAAATCTATTTTAATCATTATTCTGGACATAACCAATTTTTACATACCTAGATATATATCTTAGGATGTTCCTGAATTGTTTCAAAAATTTTGGAGTTAATTTACTATTTTAAAAAAATTATTACCGATTGTTAGTCAAAGTCGATAAGATTTCGAGTTTCGTTTATAATTTGGGAAAACGACCAATTTAGACCCTAGATAAGTAAAAATGGTATGAATAACTATTTTAGAAGACACTTATACCTATCTAAAGAAATTTGGATGTAGTCATGACGATAAGTAACGAAGGAGATACAACCCCGAATAGTTGTGAAAGTTTCTGATTTTTAACAGCTTTGGTACACATGCATTCTTTTAATTTTATAAAATAATTGGTAAGGAACTGAGTCTGGTGGCCTACATATTTGGAAAGTAGACTCAAAAACGAAGAACTTAGGCTTTTGAACCAAATGGTTTCTTTAGAAAATGAGTGAGAATTAACCCAATTTTGACAGAGCTTTCCTGAAAAAGTGCTACAGCTGGTCACAAGTTGTTTTAATATAAACCGACTACCAAAATTATTTTCACGAATCGGGACTTTGAAATAATAATAGTAGACTTGTTCAACTTCTTTTAAAGATTTTAACAAAAAAAACGCCTAAAACGAATTAGATACGCTCAAATGAAGACGGGTTAACTTAATAAAACATAACATGTAATTAGGGTTTCTTTTAAAGTATTAAACAAAAAAGTGAGTGGACACTGTTAGGATTTAGTAAATCCAGGTATTAAAGTGTCGGTCACCTCAAGTATTTGTAATTGTTAGAAAGCTCGTGGTCGTAGTTATTTAATGTCAAGTAGTATTTAGTTAAGTAATATCGTGGAGGACGGACGGGTCTTTACCCACTATATGCCGATCCGTTACAGCTTGTTAGGTGGCGTTTTGTGTAAAGAATATAAATACTCTCTACCTCCCAAGGTAGAGAGTTGGAGCTCATAATAAGATTTTTCTTTCTCTTACTAAAGTTCCCAAACCTGTAACTTTCTCTCTCTAGAAAATCATCTATACGCCTACTTGTGTTTTTGTTATGATGTGTATGTGAAATCCAATATGTGTCAATTGGTATCAAGAGCCATGGTTAGATCATCTCTTACATATCCTTGGATTTCTAGTGGTTTTAGGTGGTTTTGAGTTTGAAAAAGTTTAGTGGTTTTTGCATCATTTGGTTCATTTCTAGTGTTAAAGTTTAAATTTTGATTGTACTTTTGTGTTTAGGATCATCATAAGTGTTTAGGTTTTGATTTGGAAGGCTTGAATCATCGTGGTTGGGTTGTTTTTGGATTGAAAAGTGGTGTTTTTGAGTTATTCTAGCTAGCGACTTGAGCCACGGATTTTTTAATCTTGGTAGCGACTTGCTTTGTAAGTTGGTGGGGATTTGTAGTGGAAGTGGTAGCGACTTGGTGCTTAGCGACTTGTCTATTGAGACAAGCCGACAAATAGTACACTTAGTTGATTCTCCACTACGGGTAGCGACTTTCTTTCAATTTTGTTAGCGACTTGTACTTAAGTTTCTTAGCGACTTGGTGTTAGCGACTTGGACATTAGCGAGTTGCTATTTAGCGACTTGACTACCTAGCGACTTGGAGCTTAGCGACTTCTTTGTCAAAATTCATAGCGACTTGGTGTCTTAGCGACTTGACATTATAGCGACTTGATTTCATAATACTTAGCAACTTGGTGCTTAGCGACTTGGCTCAAGGTTTCTTAGCGACTTGGTTGAATTGTTGTTTGTAATACGGTTTTCTCTTGATTCAGTAAAATCCCGTGAAAGAATCTATTTCACGGTTTAATCATAGAGTTTTAAAATCCGTGTAATCTTTAACATGTCTACCAATGTACCTACAATCATCTCCACTATTCTTTGAGGATGTTCAAGCGGTGGTTCGAGATACTCGTCCTCCTCATGCTTGAGAATCGACTACGACTCTTGGGCTCAAAGAATCAGATTGTACTATCTTGGAAAGGAAAATTGGGTCAACATTCTCAAGTCTATTGATGAAGGACCTTATCAGATTGAGACTACAAGAGACTTAATTGATACAGAGATGGAACAATGATCTATGGAATAGATAGACCAAAGACGTATGATGAGCTCAATGATAAGGAGAAAAAGAGGTTCGATGCTGATATCGGGGCCTCAAACATCATACTACAGGGTCTTCCAAAAGACATCTACAAGCTGATCAATCACAACACTGAAGCCAAGGCAGTTTGGGATAATGTCAAGATGCTTCTCTTAAGATCTGAATTAACCATGGAAGACAGAGAATCACAACTGTATGATGAGTTTGAGCACTTCAAGATGAAGCCTGATGAGAGTATCTATGAGTACTACGTGAGATTCCACAAGCTTATGAATGACATGAGGAACATCAGGATGACTATGCCAAACATTCAGTTGAACTCAAAGTTTGTGAACAACATGAATCTTGAATGGCACAAGTTTGTCACCTCTGTGAAGCTAACCAAAGGATTGAAGAACACAAACTATGAGCAACTATATGCCTTCCTTCTTCAGAATGAGAGACATGCTATGTTTGAAAAAAGGATTCTTGAGCAATTCAAATCTAAGCGAGGAGAAACAAGTTCATCAAATGACTCAACTGCCTTCTACACCAATATTGGTATTACTACCAAAGCATCTCAAGTCATACCCACGGGTAATGGTAATCACAAACTCATTCCGATCCGAGGTTTAAGCAAGCATGCTAATGCATCATGGGACATTTCATTAATCAACTGGCTCTTATGGTTAAACAAAACTCGACCCTCAGTCCACATACCAACAGTCTTCACACTAACAATGAGATCAGAACTGCATCCAATCTTCACAATCATACGGTTGTCAGAGATGGAAAGATTATGGGACAACCACTGCAAGAAAGGCACTATGATTAGGGAAGAGGAGGAGTTGGTAGAGAATATGGGGTAAATCAGAATAGGGGAAGGACTGGGAATCAAGGTCAAGAAAAGCCAATCAAATGCTACAACTACGGTGGTGAGGGACACATTGCAAGGAATTGTACATCTCCAAAACATCCTCAGAATGCAGAATACTTTAGAGACAAGATGCTGCTTGTGCAAGCTCAGGACAATGGAGCAACTTTGGATGAAGAGGAGTTGTTGTTTCTTCTTTGAAGGGAATGCTAAGACATATGATCTGACGTAGATGGCGGCCAGTCAGGTATGGGTCAACAATCCAAATGCATGTCAAGTAGTTGATTGTGATGCTTATGATTCGGATGTGGATGATGAACCAATCGCCACAATCTTCATGGCTAGGATCTCTCCTATGGTCTCTCTAAGGTTCCTTCACCGCAATTGCTGGTCCATCTAGAAGAATCAATCATCTTAGAGGTATTAAAATTATACGATGAGGTTGATGAGCAAAAGATACATAATGAAGTACAATCTCTTGAAACTTATGATTAAGATGTTGAAAATATAGGAAATAGTATCTTGTCCCATATGAATCAACATGTGGCTCAAAGTGAAAGTGAGATTGTACCAAGTGATGTATCTTCTGCGATCAATAATGATTATGTTTTTGAAGAATACACTGCATGTGCCCATGATGATTCTGTTACCTCTGAACTCAATGCCTATAAGGAACAAGTTGCAATCTATGAACAACGTGCTAAGTTTGAGTTAACTACGTGGCAGGAAATGGATGACAAAATGCGTGCAATAATTAGAAAAAGTAATTTTAGAGAAGAAGTATTAAAACAAGAGTTAAACTCCTTACAAGAAAAGATTTCTAAAACTGCTAAGCAAAACCACGAACTTCAAGAAAATGTTAAAATGCTTAAGCAAGAATTCATGCTAAGGAATCAAAACTTTTGAATGATTTTTCTAATCTAAAGACTTTGAAAAACAAGCTTGAAAATAAGTTGTATGTACAAGGAAACACCATTCAGATCGCCACTTCATGATCACTAAGCATAGAGTTCTAAGTGACAAACAAAGTGTTGCCTTAGTTGATGAACCAAACCCTGAGGCTTGTAAAAAGGCTAGAGAAGCTCATAAGGTACTTTATGACGGTAATGAGATCCTTAAGCCTAGGCAAAACCTAGTTGCTTTGAGAACACTAAGGAAGATAGGCAGCTAGAAGAAGTCACTAGAATGAAGTTAGATGAAAAACTTAAGAGCCCTTTGTGCATAGAAAAGAAAATCAGCTATAAAACACCCAATTATGCTAAGGATAACTGGATTGCCTTTAACAAGTTTAGACCTCAAACACAAATGACCTCGGAACAAGTGTTGGAAAAAGGATATGGACATGAAAAAGCTGATGAGTTTGTTGCAGAACCCCCATGTAGAAGAATGCCTCCTCGCCACCTTGCTGTTTATCCCCCAATACTCCAATGCATTTAGTCTCAGATCTATTCCCACTAAGAGCAAGACCTTAATCGGTCAATATGTTATTTATCAACTATTTGTTGATTTTTGAGAAAACTTGTAAGAAAAGGATCACACCACTGGAATTATGAAGGGGAAAGGGATTTTGAACAAACCAAAGAATGCTATTTAACCGAGGTCATGCCTTTCTTCAAACAATTAAAAGATCAATTTGAGAGTCTTAAAAAGGGATGGACTTAGATATTAAAGAAATGGAAAAGGAATTTGATGCGATGATTGTTGAGGTTAGTGACTATGGCGAGAAACTAAAATATAATGAAAGTGAGAGGAAGAACTTGCATACCTTGAATGAGAATCTTATTTCTGAATGTATTGCTCAAGATGTGTTTTACACTGCTACAAATTGTTCTATTAATGCTTCTCAATTTCATGAATTATCTGTTGCTCTGAAAGTCTCCCATGATCGTGTCATTGAGCTTGAAAAAACTAACTCTAAACTACATTATAAAGTTGAACAGGATGATCATGATAACCTGGTAAAATAGTTTTCTAAATTAGAAGTTGAGCATCTTGCTTTGCAATTAAAATATCAACATGTGAAAGAAAATGTTAAAACCTCAAATATCAAGACATCCTTGGATGCTCCTGAATTTGATGCGGTTTTGAAATTAGCAAAGCGTGATGAACAGATTCGAGCTCATTGTAACGATCGAAAGTTGAAAGCCCAAATCTCTCAATTAAAGGGTGAAAAGAACAATGTTTGGATCCCAAATGCCTCCTCCTTTAGATTCTCGGTACTCTCAAACTTTTCATCTTCAAAACTTAGTTAATGCCTTACAAAAGGAAAAGGAGAGTTTTCTAGAAGAAAATGAAAAAGTTAAACGACACTTTAAAGAGTTATATGATTCAATGAAAGTCACTCGTGACCAAAACAAAGAAAAAATAACGTCTTTACAAAAGAAATTGAGAATCTGAGGAGTCGGGAAAATGGGAAACTGCCACTTGTCTTTAATGAGAATGTTGCATCAAAGTCATCCTCAGATTGCAAATATCTTGTGAATATTAAATACATTCCTCCTCATCTTAGGAATAATGAATCTGTGTTTCATGACTATTGTGCTCACCTTAAGGATAGTCTAGAATGTCTCCGTGAGATTGTTGAAGAGGATTTCATTAATAAACCTCTTGATAGAGAAATAAGGTTTGCTTGCATTCAGGCCAAACGATCTCAAGAGCTGCTAGAATGTGTAATTGCAACATGTCCTAAATCCTTAGGTGCGAAAGGCAAAGCTGTGATGCCTTGTTCCATGCCTAGTGCCAATCATACAAATCATTCTATGCCCAGCTTTAAAAAATTGAACACTAATGTGCCTTCAAGTAGTTCAGATCCCTGCACATCTAGTTCAGGAATGCAAAAAGTAGATCAACCAACTAATGTTCCTATAATTCCCTCTACAGGAGTAATCAGTGACATTAAAACAAGCGGATCAAAGGCTCCAGGCAATACCAAGCAAGATAGGACCTCACAAGCTAAGAATGTGCATTGGAAGAGAGTAGAAGATCATCCTAGGAATATTAAGTTTGAGTTGAATAAAACGAATCGTGTTGATTCTAGTATTAGCTATAAGCGTCTGTAATTAATTCAATCTCGCTACTATTCGCAAACCATGTAATGATGACCTTGATTTGTAGTAATCATGAATGTGGTGTGAATGTTTTGTCTAATCTTGTCAAATGCCCGATAAAATTGTTAATGCTAAAAGTCAAGCTAAGAAGGCTTAAAGGCAAAGGCGAAAGAAAGTTAGAAAACAGTGGAAACCCACAGGAAGGAAATTTAGTAAAATAGGTTATCAATGGATACCTCTTGGCGTAAGGATAATGAGCTTTGCCTTAAAGTTGCTAAATCAATGCCCACTACAAAATGGATGCCTACTGGTAGAACTATTCCCTTAAGAAATGAACATACTTTGAATAGGTCAAATATGGACACTAGCACTGCATCTATTTCTAATGATTCCATTGTTTCTACTTCTAATGTGGGTGTTCCAATCACTGTTACTAACCAAGTGGAACCCATTCTGGCTTGGGGATCCCAATTATCCAGTTATCCATTCTTGTCTGTGTTCAACTGCAGATCGTTCAAATCGTTCTGTGGTACCTAGACTCAGGCTGTTCCAAGCATATGACTGGAGACCGGTCGCAGCTCATGATAGGTTATGGAGATTACGTGGTTGGAGATAGTGTGATTTCCAGGGTATATTATGTTGAAGGTATTGGACATAATCTATTTTCTGTTGGACAGTTTGTGACTCTGACTTAGAAGTGGCCTTCAGAAAACATACTTGCTTTGTTAGAGATCTTGATGGTGTGGAGCTTCTCAGAGGAACTCGTGGTTCAAACCTATACATCATCTCTCTCGAAGACATGATGAAAGTTTCACCCATCTGCCTGCGGTCAAAGGCTTCTAAAACTAAGTCATAGCTATGGCACCGTTGTCTTAATCACTTCAACTTTGGCACCATTAATGATCTCTCCAGAAAGGACTTAGTTGTAGGATTACCTAGACTAAAGTATGAAAAGGATCATCTTTTTTCAGCATGCCAATTAGGAAAAAGCAAGAAGTATGCCCACAAACCCAAACCTACAAACTCATTATGAAGTTCTTCATACAAATCACATGGACTTATGTAGACCCATGAGAGTGCAGAATATCTTTGGGAAGAAATACGTGTTAGTTGTGGTTGATGATTACTCTCGATTCACCTCGGTTAAGTTCCTCAGGACAAAGGATGAAACTCCAGATATCATCATCAAACTTATTAAACATGCACAGTTCGACTTAACAAAACTATCGGAATAATCGAGCAGACAATGGGCTGAGTTTGTTAATAAACCACTTAGTGAGTTTTATGAAAGTATTGGAATCAGTCATCAAAGAAGTGTTCCACGAACTCCTCAACGGAACGGTGTAGTTGAAAGACTACATCGAACTCTTGTGGAAGCCGCAAGAACAATTCTGATTTACTCAAATGTTCCAATGTTTCTCTGGGTGAAGCCATTGCCCTTGCATGCTACACTCAAAATCGATCCCTAATTCACACTGCTCATGGAAAACTCCATATGAACTTGTCCACAATAGAAAACCTAATCTCTCATTCCTTCGTGTGTTTGGTGCATTGTGTTATCCAACTAATGAGGGTCAAGACTTAGGAAAACTTAAGGCTAAAGAGGACATTGGAGTATTTGTAGGATATGCACCAAAGAAAAAGGGATACCGAATCTACAACAAAAGAACCCGAAATATCATGGAAACAATTCACGTTACGTTCGATGAGCTGACCGGCCCAATTTTTCCTGGACAATCCAGTTCTGGATCCGCACTTCAAAATAGTCCAATTGGTTCATCCCTTGTACCTAATTCATCTCTAGCAACTCCATGTTTACCTTCATCTGAAGATGATTTGAAGAAATTGTTTGATCCAATGTTTGATGAACATTATGAGCCAAATGCCAATGATCTGTCCATTCCAACAATAGAGGCTGCTTCTAGCCCTGTCAATGAAGTTAACCCTTCAGTTTCAATGTCATTAAGTCAAGAAGCGCACATCGATCACTCTGTCTCATCAACAAACCTTCAATCATCAAGTTTACATCATGGAATTGTTTACGGCACTCAGGATGAAGTTAATCCCTTTGCTACTCCTGAAGATGCTCCATTTGAAAACATATTTTCTCCTGAATCATCATCAGAACCATCTTCATCAGAAGAAATCCATTCTGCTACTTCAGTTCCTCAACAACAACCACATGAATACCTTAGGAAATGGACACATGATCATTCATTGGACAACATCATTGGAAACCTCTCTCGTCCAGTATCCACTTAGAGACAACTTGCAACCGATGCCTTATGGTGCTTCTTCAACTCCATACTCTCTAAGATCGAACCAAAAGATGTTAAAACCACCATGAATGAAGACAGTTGGTTCAATGTTATGCAAGAAGAAATTCATGAGTTTGATACACTAGATGTATGGGAATTAGTACCTGCTCCTGACTATGCCATGATCATTGCTCTAAAGTGGATCTTCAAAGTAAAACTTGATGAGCATGGTGATGTTTTAAAGAACAAGGCTCGATTGGTTGCAAAAGGATATCGTCAAGAAGAGGGTATTGAATTCGAAGAATCATTTGCTCCAGTTGCTCATATTGAGGCAATCGAATCTTCTTGGCTAATGCTAGCAAGAATATGGTTGTATATTAGATGGATGTGAAAACGCCTTTCGAATGGAGATTTGAAATAGGTGGTTTCGCCGCCAACCAGAGGGTTTTGTGAATCAAGAGCATCCTACTCATGTCTATCGCTTGAAAAAAGCCCTTTACGGTTTGAAGCAAGCTCCTAGAGCATGGTATGATACTCTGTCAAAGTTTCTTCTATCTTCGGATTCAAGAAAGGAGCGATTGATCGACATTGTTCACCAAAAAGTCAGGCAAACATTTAATTCATGTTCAAATATATGTTGATGATATTATCTTTGCCTCGACCGACCCTAATGAGTGTGACCGTTTTTCAAATGAAATGGGTTCTAAATTTCAAATGTCAATGATGGGACAAATGTCATTTTTCTTGGGATTACAAATTTCACAAAGTCCCGAGGCATTTTTATAAATCAATCTAAATATGCAAATGAGATTTTAAAGAAATTTGGATTTGATTCTTGTGATCCTGTTGACACTCCCATGATTGACAAATGTACTAAACTCGATGAGGACCACTCGAGGATCATGGTAGACCAAACGAAATATCGTAGCATGATCGGATCCCGATGTACCTCACGTTAAAGTAGACCGACATCTTGTTCATTTGTTTGTATGTGTGCTAGATACCGGGCTAAGCCTACAAAAAGCACCTTGAAGCGGTTAAACAACGGTCTTCGGTATCTCCAAGGAACCATCAATATGGGACTATGGTACCCGAAGGACACGGTATGTCACTAACGACCTATGCAGATCTCATCATGCAGGATGTCAAGATACATGTCGAAGTCTGGAGGTGCTCGAGTTTTGGGTGATAAGATTGTGAGCTGGTCTTCAAAGAATCAAATGTGTACTTCTATTTCCTCTATAGAGGCTGAATACATAGCCATGTCATCTTGTTGTGCTCAAATTCTATGGATGAGATCCCAATTATCTGACTATGGCTTTGAATTCAACAAAATCCCTCCTGATCTGTGATAATAAAAGTAATATTGCTCTCTCATGCAACAACGTACAACACTCAAGAGCAAAGCACATTGACATTCGACATCATTTCATCAAGGAGCAAGTTGAAAACGGTGTGGTGGAACTATACTTTGTGAGGACTGAATACCAGTTAGCAGACATCTTCACCAAAGCTCTTCCTAGAGAACGTTTTGAGTTTATCCTTCCACGACTTGGTCTTAAGAGCCTACAACCGGAAACACTCAAACGTCTTTAAGAGGAAGAAGGGGAGTAAAAGGTTTTCCTTCATCTATCTCTTGTAAATATCTATTCGAAAAACAAAATACAAAATTACAAAACCTTCAAAAAGAAAATAGAAAAATAGAAAACTTTAAAAAATAAATAATAATAATAAAATCCTAAAATATTGTCCTGTTGTCACGTTTTCCTCGATTCAATAATATCTACGTACTTTGTGTTGTCATTCAAAGAATGACACGGGACTTTAGATGTTAGTTGAATGTTCCAAAAAAAAATAAAATAAATAAAAATAAAAATTAAGAGAAAGAATTTTTTTTTAGTAAGCAAAACCATGGTTTATTGTCATTTCAGGCAGTAACCCGCTCATCAATGAAAGAACAGAGCCATGCTTTATCTTGGTTTTCAAATCTCATGCTTTGATTCTATAACCATTTTCTTCTATCTAATGAAAACTAATTGATTTGAAAAATAACTCGGACCCTATTTTTGAAAATCATCTGGACTTAACATTTGTAAAAAACGTAAGGTTATTCGTCATACAATTGTTTTCAAAAGATAATCATGCATGTTTAATCAATGGATTTTAAAGTCTTAAAATTCGATCCTTATCAGTTAAAACGTTTTCATAATCAAGTCACAATTCTCCTTAAAAGATTTCAAAATCAATTTAAATATCTGAGAGATCACAACTCTTAAATGATTTGATAATTGTGATCGGGGGAGAATTTGTGATTCAAATTGGATTTAAACTAATAATTCGGTAAATGGTTTTATAAGGATGTACAAGCTCTCCCTCCCACATGTGCCAAACGATTTCAAATTTTCCATGCACATGGTGAGGGGGAGCATCTCTCTTAAACTACAAAGATTTGAAACGTGATCAATTTAGATGTAAGCCAACCCCTCAAAGATGAAAATAATTTCTATTACAAAATGATGCTTGATGCAAATGTTGAGGGGGGATCTCTATTTCTAAAAATATCAAAAACAATTCAGATACAAAATACTTTGATAATATATCACAAGTATCTGGATTGATTTTCAAATGGTCTTCAATTGGTTCCAATGGCAGATGAACAATACCAAATAGACTGACCAAATTTACTTTATGCATGGTGATATAAGGATGATAAGGTTAGGTAGTTGTTCCCATGATCCGCCAGAACCGGAGGGACCTACCCTGGGACAATCCACTACATAGTGTAGAAGTCCTTAGGTATATTGAAAAAAGGAGAAAAATGAGATATGGGAAGAGTGTGGACTGAGACTGAACTAGTACTGGAATAAACCTAACAAGGCTCTAGTTATCAAGTCTCGGTAAGCACTGAAGGGGTTGAATAATGAAAAAGAATTGAATGAGAAAAGGCTGAAAACAAATAGCCCTCCAATTATTCAACCTTAGGCGAATCCGGGTTCAATTCATTTACTATTGGTGGTTACCAAGGTAACATCGGTATTGAAGACAAGACGTCATGGACCCAGTGACGCACTGTACTTCAACTTTCCAAACCACTCAAGTTCCTCTTAAAAGGACTTGTTTCATTCTAATGGGGAACCTACATAATCTATCGACTTTCTCTTAGAGATAGTTGGTATTGAAGAAGGAGACCCTCTCCCTAGTCTCCGGCATAGGAACCAAATTTTCACAATTGAGTCTAGAGCTACGAGATCATCAATAAATCTCATTAGGACACTTTCAATGAAGACTCTCTGTTTCACACAATGTGGAAAGAAAGATTATATCCTATGAGTCCTACGCATTATCCTTGTGGTATTGCCAGAACATCTGAGTAATATGCATACATATTCACAATGAAGATGGAAAGCCTTCTTGAGCCAACATCAAACAAGCTCCTGGTGGGTGGCATGTGAGATCTATCCAATAGATCAACCATGTGAGAACTGAACAAAAACAATGGGGCGATTCAATCTTTTGAATCAATCTTGGTTCAGGTTATGGATTGACGGATACCTTTGAAAAACCGGTCGTTTTACTTAACAACTCTTTTCTCCAGCACATCGACTGTGTACAAATATTTCAAAATAAAAGGTGTTTATGATTGATAATTGATTTTCATTAAAACCTTCGTTGTATTGCAAAAACAATTTCTATTGAGCAATACACGATTTTTTTTCAAATCTCGTTTTATCAATTAGTGAATCTCAATTTGCTGGTTGACTCACTCCGTGTTGTCTTCTTTGAAACGTCGGTTTGAGAACGGCTAGAACGAGTTGAAATCCTATACTCAAGGAGATTCTTCGAAATTCTTCCGATCACGAGCGTACTTGTCTTGATCAACGGGAACCATGGGCAGTGTACCTCAATTCAACGAAAGTGATCAAAGACACTTTCGTGCGCTTTATTGCTAACTTTTTTTATGCAGGTACACCCCGACGTTGCGGTTGATCAATGATTGGTCAATCCATAGCCGAAATGCTCACACAACACATTCATATCTAAAGAAATCATGATTAGTGCATCAATGACTCTGATATTTTCACTTCATGATACTGCTACGCTGTTGCCAATATCATGAATCAACGAAAGCTTCCGCTACTCTGATGATAAGAAATCATGATACATAATGTGAGCATGTCAGTCCAAAAGTTACAACATCACATAATACCAACACCACCAAGGATGAGTCAAAGATTTATGTTTGCTGATTATCTCAAAAGTGGCTCAAAACTCAGTATCACGTGGATCAGTTAAAGACCTCCACTCAGATTATCCAAACATGCAAAAATAAAGAATCAAAGACTACGAGCTATAGAACAAAGAACATGAACAAGAATCCAAGAACAATCTCAATGTAATATCTGTTTGTATTCTATGTAATTTGAGGTGACCTACCTTAGGGGGAGATTGTTAGGATTTAGTAATTCCAGGTATTAAAGTGTCAGTCACCTCAAGTATTTGTAATCGTTAGAAAGCTCGTGGTCGTAGTTATTTAATGTCAAGTAGTATTTAGTTAAGTAATACCGTGGAGGACGGACGGGTCTTTACCCTGTATGCCGATCCACGACCACGTTAGGTGGCGTTTTATGAAATGACTATAAATACTCTCTACCTCCCAAGGTAGAGAGTTGGAGCTCATAATAAGATTTTTCTTTCTCTCACTAAAGTTCCCAAACCTCTAACTTTCTCTCTCTAGAAAATCATCTATACGCCTACTTGTGTTTGTGTTATGATGTGTATGTGAATCCAATATGTGTCAGACACTTTTGGGCCTGTTATCGAGGACCTTATGCTTAGATTCGTCAATGGTGGTAGTTGAACTTTTACATCCCTCGCTGCATATTTGACACTAGAATTCAAAACGACCCAAACTGATAAGTAAGAAAGAAGTTATGACCCTCTAAACTTGAGCAAAACTCGATTTTAAACACTTTTGCAAACTTAATATTAAAATGTGAAATTTTTGTTTTACGTTTCAGTCTTAAAACCTCATTACAAGCATATAAAGGTGATAACACATTACAAAACTCATACGCATTTAGTACGTGTTGCATTTTCCCTTAAACGACTTATTATTCTAGGTCGCATTTAGGATTCCTGGTTGTTATTCTACGATATACATTTATGAACACTTTCATCCCTTGAGGTGAGTTTCATAGCCCTACTTTTACTTGTTCTACTATTCATTTTAAAATATTTTGGGTTGAGAATACATTACTCGTTTACTTAAACACTTTACTTGTTTACTTAAACACAACACTCGTTTTATTGAAATACATTGCTCGTTTTATTAAAATACATTCTCGTTTACTTAAATACATAGCTTTCTTTTACATACGGATACAAGTGCATAAAACATTTGCATATTGCCTAAGTTACCACATAGCCATTAAGTCCCAACATATCATGAACCATTAATTACTCATAAGCGCGAATGTAATGAATAGATCTATTGGGTTGACACCCCGTCTAGGTTGGTCGCACCAACTGAGCAAACAGATGCTTATCATTTGGGAACATTAGGTGTTTGGCTAGACACCTATACGGGCAATCATATATTTGTGCAAATCGCATAAAGATTAGGTTACGGCTTCGAAGTCATGAGGTTAGGGCAATAGTAACACTTTTTCTATGACATTGTATTTGTTAAAATGGTTATACATGGAAATCTTGTGGTTCGCCCTTGGTGTATACATTTACAGAAACATATGAACTCACCAACATTATTGTTGACATTTTTAGCATTTATTTCTCATGTTATTAAGGTTTGCTTGGTCTAGCCTACACGAAGTCCACACATAGAGTCACCATTCACGGCCACATTTTAAGATTTCAGCATAGAATTAATAACATTTGATCATGTTTTCAAATACTATATTTATGTTACTGTGAAACTTGAGAACCTTTCATATCTTTCTAAAACGGGTCATATAGAGATCGTTGTTTATATTCTTAACTTTTTCTATGAAGTCATGCCCCTGGTTACCATTCCACTGAGACATTTTGGGGGTGTGATAATTTTGAACGGTTTTTTTCTAGGATTTGCTTCTGCATGGTTCTATTGTTCTAATTTTGTGTGTTTTATTTGATTTTTACAGTTATAAATGGTTGGATTTTGATGTTTTTTTTGTAGTTTTTGAAGTTTCTAGAGAGAAAAGTGATTTTGGCGTGTGTGAGATTGCAAAGATTTTGTGATAACGAAAGGTGCGTTATGATTGGCTGGGTGGCATGAAGTGAGAAATGATCGAGTGGGTAGGGTGGTGGGTGGGGTGAATTCGAGTCTAAATTTACAATTTTAGTCTTCCCGTGCTTTATTTTTTTTCTTAAATGTTGTTTCTTAGATTAACGGACAGATCAGTCCCTCAGTTTCTAGTGTTTGATTGTTTGCAAAATAGCTCGACTTATCCTTATAATGTTCTTCACTTTTGCACGATTTTTTAAAATGAGTAACAATATAAGAAATGTAAGATAAGTGGTAGTTTGGTGATTTTTTGAAATTGTTAATGTGCATCCTTTAATTTCATTAAATAACAAAAATAAATTCCAGATTATTGTTGGGATTCTTTATTTGATGAGACAAAGTAAATAGAAGAATGAGACAAAGTGACTTAAAGTGACAAAGATGAAACCTACAAAAAGATGGAGGGACTTGCTTGCAAAAGAAGATTTATTATTTAGTCCTTCGTAGAGATTTGTAAACCCTAATCCTCTAGTATATAAAGAGGACATGGGGTATAGGTTTCATAATTAAGTCTTCCATAATGTAGTCACTAAAGGTGTGTGTGTGCCCTAGGTGTATAGTCTTGTAAACGCCTAGGTAAGTAGTTTAGTTATATCTCCAAGATCGAAGAAGGCTTTGATCCCTGTTATAGTTTAGGTAACTCGTTGTTATTTTGATCAAATAATAATTGGGGAGATGTGGAAAAACCTTGTGTCAATAACATAGTTATTTGTTCTATTCCGCTGCGTATCATACTATATTTTCTATGTTATTGTTGAACCCTAGATGCTCTAAAATGTCCAAGGAGTCTAACAAAATTCACAATTATTATCTAAATTCAGCTTATATATGTTGGCTTAATGTATTACGAACGTTGTTAGTTTAATATGTCTGCCTTTAAATACTTAGGGATCGTTTGGTTTCTCGTTTGGTTTAATATGTCTTCCTTTAAAATTCACAATTAGTGGTAAAATGAAAATGAATTTAAAAAAGTGCCATGTTACAATTGTTATGTTTGGATGACAAAATACGGTATGAAAAAGTGTATAGATATTTGAATTTTGTGGTAGAAAAGAAAAAGGCCCGCAAAATGGATTTTATAAACACCAAATTAATATATGGCTATGATATACTCATTTAATTCGCATGCCCACTAAACAAACACCTCTAATTTTATGTTGGAAATTTAGTTCACTTGAGGGATATGATCATACTTGGAAATAGGTTTGGAGGTATAGAGTGTACACCCATTAAGTCCCTGATTACCCTGACACTAATAGTGGTTTAGAGTTACTACGGCTAGTAGTAATGTTAAGACTGCCAGTGTAGAGTTACTACTGCTAGTGTCAATGTTACTACTGTTGGCAGAATTACTACTGCTAGTACTAATGTTACTACTGTTGACATAGTTACTACTACTAGTACTAATGTTACTACTGTTGTCAGAGTTACTACTGCTAGTACTACTGGTATTAGTTTGTAACTACTTTGACCTATCAATAGTAGTTTCAAACTTGTAATTAAGACCATAATAACTGCGTCTTGTAACCACTATGGCTATAATAGCGGAACATTATGAGGAGATTAATTGGCCTATTAATTCTCATAATTCCATTGACTAAGAGTAATCGATCCTATAAAGAGGATACACATCTGCATATAAAAAGATACAAAACATAAACACTTGAAAGCGAATTGGTTCTTGATTTGTGCATAAAATGTAAGATATTGGTTATTGTAAGCACACAAATAACACAAGTATGGTTCGAATATGCTAAGAAGTTTAGATAGAGAAAGTAGAAGTTGGGAAGCTTTTTAGAGAGAGAGAGTGAAGAGAAATATGAAAGGTTAGATTGAAAGCTACAACCCTCTAACTTGGGAGGTAGAGGGTATTTATAGTTCTTACATAATACGCCCTCTGTTGGGCTGTGGATCAGGTATACAATGGATAAAGACCCGTCCGTCCTCCACTGTGTTACTCTATCTAGTCTAATTACTAATAAATATAACTAAGTCTACGAGCTAACACACGCTAGACTAAACTCGGGGTGACCGAATCTTCTATATGGATTTTCCAAATCCTAACAATCTCCCCCTAAGGGAGGTCACCCCATAAATTACAATTTGCATCCTAGGATTTAATCATGAAGTTCAATTCCTAGCTCGTAGACTTTGATTCTTCAAATTCTGCAATCTTTGTACCTCAAGAGGAGGTCTTTACATGTTCCATGACTTGGTGATCTTTGAGCTTTCTTCCAGATCATCAGCAAAAGTAAATCTCTGGATCATCCTTTGTTGTATCGCCTCTATATGATATTGTGACTTCTGGACCGACATGCTCACACTTTGTTGGATCATGATATTTTGCATCAGAGTTGCGGAAGCATTGTTTTAGGTCTTTAGATTATCATGATTTCATTAAACGTGAGAGTGAGGTGTGAGCATGTAGTTATGGATTGACTTCTTAATTTTAATCAGCTGCAACCGTCATATGTTTCTCCAAACAACAGTTAGCAATAGAACCACGGTTCCCCATAGATCAGTATAAATACTGCCTGTGATCAGGTAGAATTCCTAAGAATCTCCTTGACACGATTTCGCAGCTTGATCTAGTCGTTTCTCTCAAAACCGGAGCGCCCCAAAGTAGACAACACGGATGATGAACCAAAAATTGAGATTTACTGATTGATGAAAAATTGATTTGAAAAACAATCGCGTATTGTTGAAGAGAGAGTTTTTGCAATATGACTAAAGTTTTGATGAGAAAAAATCAAGTTTCAATCATAAATACTTTTTCTGGAACACATCGAAAGGTTTTTCAAAAGCATTCGTCAATCCATTTTCTGGGAACAAGTTTGATCAAGAGTGAATCGTACCATCGTTGTTTTCTAGTTGTCAAAAATTTGATCCATGACGGATCTCACAAGTCACCCAGCAAGAGCTTGTTTGATGTTGGCTCTTGAAGGATTTCCATCTGCATTGTGAATATTTTACATATCACTCGGATGTTCTGGCAATACCACGAGGATAATGCGTAGGACTCTCAATATATATTCTTACTTTTCACATTGTGTGAAACTGCAAGTCTTCATGGATGTGTGTCCTAATGAGATTTATAGATGATCTCTTTGCTCTAGACTCAATAGTGCACTTTGGTTTCCTATGCGGAGACTAGAGAGAGGGTTTCCTTCTTTAATATCAACCATCTCTAAGAGAAAGTCGATAGATTATGTAGGTTCCCCGTGAGAATGAAACAAGTTCTTTTAAGAGAACTTGAGTAGCTGGGAAGTTTAGTGCAGTGCGTCACTAGGTCCATGACGTCTTGTCTTCAATACCGGCATTACCTAGGTAACTACTAGTAGCATATGTATTAAACCCAGTTTCTGCCCTAAGGTTCAATTATTGGAGGGCTATTTCTTTTCACCCTTTCACTTTTCATTTCTTTTTCATTCTTCAACCCCTTCAGTGCTTACCAAGACTTTATTACTAGAACCTTGTTCCAGTCCTAGCTCTATCTCAGTCGACACTCTTCCCTTATTCTCACTTTTCTTCTTTTTTCCATCATACCTAAGGACTTCTACACTATCTAGTGGATTATCCCTGAGTAGATCCCTCCGGCTCTGTTGGGATCATGGGAACTAATACCTAACTTGTAACATATTGGATTTCATAAACACATCAACACATAATCAAAGGGGCGTATGGAATGAGTCTTAGAGAGAGAGAAAGTTTTAGAGAGAGAAAGTAAAGAGAGTTGGGAACTTGGTGAAACAAAGAAAAATGGTATTGAAGCTCCAACCCTCTACCTTCTAAGGTAGAGGGTATTTATAGTTTCTTACAAAACACGCCTCCTATGGGCTGTGGATCAGGCATACAGTGGGTAAAGACCGCCTCTCACGTGTGTTACACATAACTAACTACTTATTAACATAACTTGACTATGACTACGAGCTTTCTAACGAATACATATACTTGAGGTGACCGACACTTTAACTAATGGATTTTCTAAATCCTAACCATCGCTTACTAAGGGAGGTCACCTCAATTTACATTAAATACAAACAGATATTACATTTTGATTATTCTTGGATTCTTGATTAAGTTCTTTCTCATAGCCCGTAGTCTTTGATTCTTCATGTTTTGCATGTTTGGTTAAACCGAGTGGAGGTCTTTAATCGATCCACTTGATGATGAGTTTTGAGGCAGCTTTGAGATCATCACTACCATAAATCTCGACTCTTCCTTTGTAGTGTTGACGTTATCCTGATGTTTTCTTTGTGACATTGGACCGACATTTATGCTCACATTACTTCGATCATGATTTCTTCTCATCGTGAGTAGCGGAAGCTTTATTTGATTCATGATATTTGCAAGCCAGCGTAGGGCGAGAAGCATGGAGTGAAAATATCAGAGTCGATGATGCACTTATCATGATTTCTTTAGAAATGAATGTGTTGTGTGAGCATGCTGCTATGGATTGACTCTCACTTCGGGATCATTTTACCAAACATGGAGTACCTGCATACAACAAGTAGCACTAAAGCACACGAAAGTGTCTTTGATCATTTTTGTTGAATTGAGGTACCCGGCCAAGGTTCCCGTGATCAGTACAAGTACGCCTGTGATCGTGTAAAATTCCTTAGAATCTCCTTGACATGGGGTTTCGCATCGCTCTAGTTTGGTTCCTCAAACCGAATGTCTCAAAGAAGATAACACGGAAGTGAGTGAACCACTGCGAATTGAGATTCAATTGATTGATGAAAAGTTAATTGAAAAACAATCGTGTACTACTTAATATAAAGTGTTTTGCAATACAACGAGGTTTTAAGGAAAACCAATTATCAATCATAAACACCTTTTATTTTGAAATATTAATACGCAGTCGATGTGCTAGAGAAAATAATTTTAAGCACAACGACCGGTTTTTCAAAGGTATCCGTCAATCCATTTCCGGACCAAGGTTCATTCAATATTGAATCGGCCCCATCGTTTTATCCTTGTCACAAGTTTGATCAATTGGATAGATCTCACATGTTACCCACCAAGAGCTTGTTTGATGTTGGCTCTAGAAGGATTTCCATATTTATCGTGAATATTTTACATATCACTCAAATGTTCCAGCAAGCATTCACAAAGATAATGCGTAGGACTCTTAAGATATAATCTCACTTTCCACATTGTGTGAAACAGTCAGTCTTCATTGATTGTGTCCTAGAGAGAGTTTTTGATGATCTCGTGGCTCTAGACTCAATAGTGCACATTTGGTTCCTATACCGAGACTAGGGAGAGGTCTCTTCTTCAATATCAACAATCTCTAATAGAAAGTCGATAGATAATGTAGGTTCCCGTGAGAATGAAGCAAGTCCTTTAAGAGGAACTTGAGTAGCTTGGGAAGTTTACTCGTGCAGTGCGTCACGGGGTCTATGACGCCTTGTCTTCAATCATTTGGCGAACTACTAGTAGCATGTGTATTAAACCCTGCCGCCTGTATTTATTTTCCCTAAGGTTGAATTATTGGAGGGCTATTTCTTGTCACCCTTTCACTTTTCATTTCTTTTTCATTCTTCAACCCCTTGATTCAAGGCTACTTAGAGACTTTATTACTAGAACCTTGTTGGGTTTGTTCCAGTCCTAGATCAATCTCGGCGCACACTCTTCCTTATTCTTACTTTTCTTCTTTTTTCCATCATACCTAAGGACTTCTACACTATTTAGTGGATTATCCCTGAGTAGATCCCTCCGGCTCTGTTGGGATCATGGGAACTAATACCTAACTTGTAACATATTGGATTTCATAAACACATCAACACATAATCAAAGGCTTATGGAATGAGTCTTAGAGAGAGAAAGTTTTAGAGAGAGAAAGTAAAGAGAGTTGGGAACTTGGTGAAACAAAGAAAAATGGTATTGAAGCTCCAACTCTCTACCTTCTAAGGTAGAGGGTATTTATAGTTTCTTACAAAACACGCCTCCTATGGGCTGTGGATCAGGCATACAGTGGGTAAAGACCCGTCCGTCCTCCACGGTGTTACATAACTAACTACTTATTAACATAACTTGACTATGACTACGAGCTTTCTAACAAATACATATACTTGAGGTGACTGACACTTTAACTAATGGATTTTCTAAATCCTAACCATCTCCCACTAAGGGAGGTCTCCTCAATTTACATTAAATACAAACAGATATTACATTTTGATTATTCGTGGATTCTTGATTAAGTTCTTTTCTCTATAGCCCGTAGTCTTTGATTCTTCATGTTTTGCATGTTTGGTAAATCCAAGTGGAGGTCTTTAACTGATCCACTTGATGATGAGTTTTGAGGCAGCTTTGAGATCATCAGCTACCATAAATCTCTGACTCTTCCTTTGTAGTGTTGACGTTATCTGATGTTGTGACATTGGACCGACATGCTCACATTCTGGATCATGATTTCTTCTCACCAGTGAGTAAAGCTTTATTTGATTCATGATATTTGCAGCAGCCTGAGCGTAAGCATGGAGTGAAAATATCAGAGTCGATGATGCACTTATCATGATTTCTTTAGAAATGAATGTGTTGTGTGAGCATGCGCTATGGATTGACACTTCCTCACTTCGATCAGCGCAAACGGAGGGGTACCGATACAATAGTTAGCACTAAAGCACCGAAAGTGTCTTTGATCATTTTGTTGAATTGAGGTACACGCCCAAGGTTCCCGCTTGATCGGTACAAGTCACGCCGTGATCGGGAGGTAAAATTCCTTAGAATCTCCTTGACAGGGTTTCGCATTGCTTAGCGCTTCTCAAACCAGAATGTCTCAAAGAAGATAACACGGAGTGAGTGAACCAAATAATGAGATTCAATCGATTGATGAAAGTTAATTGAAAACAATCGGTGCGGTCTCTGCTTAATATAAAGTGTTTTGCAATACAACGAGGTTTTAAGGAAAACCAATTATCAATCATAAACACCTTTTATTTTGAAATATTAATACACGGTCGATGTGCTAGAGAAAATAATTTTAAGCACAACGACCGGTTTTTCAAAGGTATCCGCCAATCCATTTCCTGGACCAAGGTTCATTCAATATTAAATCGCCCCATCGTTTCTATCCCGTTGTCACAAGTTTGATCTATTGGATAGATCTCACATGTTACCCACCAAGAGCTTGTTTGATGTTGGCTCTAGAAGGATTTCCATATTTATCGTGAATATTTTACATATCACTCAAATGTTCCGCAAGTACCACAAAGATAATGCGAGGAATCTTAAGATATAATCTCACTTTCCACATTGTGTGAAACGGTACGTCAGCTTCATTGATTGTGTCCTAGAGAGATTTTTGATGATCTCGTGGCTCTAGACTCAATAGTGCACATTTGGTTCCTATGCGGAGACTAGGGAGAGGGTCTCCTTCTTCAATATCAACAATCTCTAATAGAAAGTCGATAGATAATGTAGGTTCCCCGTGAGAATGAAGCAAGTCCTTTTAAGAGGAACTTGAGTAGCTTGGGAAGTTTAGTGCAGTGCCAACTGGGTCATGACGCCTTGTCTTCAATATGGCGTTACCTTGGTAACTACTAGTAACATGTGTATTAAAACAGGTTCGCCTAAGGTTGAATTACTGGAGGGCTATTTCTTTTCACCCTTTCACATTCATTTCTTTTTCATTCTTCAACCCCTTCAGTGCTTACTGAGACTTTATTACTAGAACCTTGTTGGGTTTGTTCAGTCCTAGATCAATCTCACGAACACTCTTCCCTTATTCTTACTTTTCTCTTTTTCCATCATACCTAAGGACTTTACCATCTATCGTGGATTATCCCTGAGTAGATCCATCGCTCCTGGTGGGATCATGGGAAGTAATACCTAAGTTGTAACATATTGGATTTCATAAACACATCAACACATAATCAAAGGGGCATATGGAATGAGTCTTAGAGTAGAGAAGTTTTAGAGAGAGAAAGTAAAGAGAGTTGGGAACTTGTTGAAAGAAAGAAAATGGTATTGAGCTCCCACCTCTACCTTCTAAGGTAGAGGGTATTTATAGTTTTTACAAAACACGCCTCGAAGGGGCTGTGGATCAGGGCATACAAGCCTGGTAAAGACCCGCCTTCCTCCACGATGTTACATAACTAACTACTTATTAACATAACTTGACTACGACTATGAGCTTTCTAACGAATACATATACTTGAGGTGACTGACACTTTAACTAATGGATTTTCTAAATCCTAACAATCTCCCCTAAGGGAGGTCACCTCAATTTACATTGAATACAAACAGATATTACATTTTGATTATTCTTGGATTCTTGATTAAGTTCTTTGCTCAGTAGCCTGTAGTCTTTGATTCTTCATGTTTTGCATGTTTGGTAAGTCCAAGTGGAGGTCTTAATCGATCCACGTGATGATGATTTTGAGCCACTTTTTGTGATCATCAGCTACCATAAATCTCTGACTCTTCCTTTGTTGTGTTGACTTTATGTGATGTTGTGACATTGACTGACATGCCACATTCTGGATCATGATTTCTCATCACGTAGAGGGAAGCTTTAGTTGATTCATATGAATTGCAGCAGCAGTAGTAGTAGAAGCATGGAGTAAAAATATCGTGAGTCGTTGTTGCACTTATCATGATTTCTTTAGAAATGAATGTGTTGTGTGAGCATACGGCTATGGATTGACCTCTCAATTGACACCAGTAAACGTTGGGAGTACCTGCATACAACAGTTAGAAATAAGCGCACTAAAGTGTATTTGATCACTTCGCTGAATTGAGGTACACGCCCAAGGTTCCCGTTGATCAGTAAAGTACTGCGTGATCAGGTAGAATTCTTAGAATCTCCTTGACAGGGTTCGCATCTGATTAGCTGTCTCAAACCGAATGTCTCAAAGAAGACAACACGGAGTGACTGAACCAGTGAATTGAGATTCACCGATTGATGAAAATTTATTTAAAAAACAATCGTGTACTGCTTAATATAAAGTGTTTTGCAATACAACGAGGTTTTAAGGAAACAATATCAACATATCACTCTAAAACCTTTTGATTTTGTATTATTACACACATGCGATGTGCTAGAGAAATGGTTTTTAAGCACAACGACCGGTTTTTCAAAGGTATCCGTCAATCCATTTCTCGACCAAGGTTCATTCAATATTGAATCGCCCATCATGTTTTCTATCCCGTTGTCACAAGTTTGATCTATTGGATAGATCTCACATGTTACCCACCAAGAGCTTGTTTGATGTTGGCTCTAGAAGGATTTCCATATTTATCGTGAATATTTTACATATCACTCAAATGTTCTGGCAGTACCACAAAGATAATGCGTAGGAATCTTAAGATATAATCTCACTTTCCACATTGTGTGAAACAGTCAGTCTTCATTGATTGTGTCCTAGAGAGAGTTTTTGATGATCTCGTGGCTCTAGACTCAATAGTGCACATTTGGTTCCTATGCCGGAGACTAGGGAGGGTCTCTTTCTTCAATATCAACAATCTCTAAGAGAAAGTCGATAGATTATGTAGGTTCCCCGTGAGAATGAAGCAAGTCCTTTTAAGAGGAACTTGAGTAGCTTGGGAAGTTGTAGTGCAAGTTCGTCAACTGGGTCTAGCCTGCGGTCTTCAATACTGGCAGTGTACCTTGGTAACTACTAGTAGCATGTGTATTAAAACCAGTTTCTGCCCCTAAGGTTGAATTATTGGAGGGCTATTTCTTTTCACTCTTTCACTTTTCATTTCTTTTTCATTCTTCAACCCCTTCAGTGCTTACCGAGACTTTATTACTAGAACCTTGTTGGGTTTGTTCCAGTCCTAGATCAATCTCTCAAGTGACACTCTTCCTTATTCTCACTTTTCTTCTTTTTTCCATCATACCTAAGGACTTCTACACTATCTAGTGGATTATCCTCAGTAGATCCTCCCGGCTCTGGTGGGATCATGGGAACTAATACCTAACTTGTAACATATTGGATTTCATAAACACATCAACACATAATCAAAGGGGCGTATGGAATGAGTCTTAGAGAGAGAGAAAGTTTTAGAGAGAGAAAGTAAAGAGAGTTGGGAACTTGTTGAAAGAAAGAAAAATGGTATTGAAGCTTCAACCCTCTACCTTGGAAGGTAGAGGGTATTTATAGTTCTTACAAAACACGCTCCTACGGGCTGTGGATCGTGCATACAGTGGGTAAAGACTCCGTCCGCCCCCACGATGTTACATAACTAACTACTTATTAACATAACTTGACTATGACTATGAGCTTTCTAACGAATACATATACTTGAGGTGACCGACACTTTAACTAATGGATTTTCTAAATCCTAACAATCTTCCCCTAAGGGAGGTCACCTCAATTTACATTGAATACAAACAGATATTACATTTTTATTATTCTTGGATTCTTGATTAAGTTCTTTGCTCTTAGCTGTAGTCTTTGATTCTTCATGTTTTGCATGTTTGGTAAGTCCAAGTGGAGGTCTTTAAATGATCCACGGATGATGATTTTTGAGCCAGCTTTGTGATCATCAGCTACCATAAATCTCTGACTCTTCCTTTGTTGTGTTGACTTTATGTGATGTTGTGACATTGGTGACGACATGCTCACATTCTGGATCATGATTTCTTCTCATCAGAGTAGCGAAGCTTTAGTTGATTCATGATATTTGCAGCAGCGTAGCAGCGCATGGAGTAAAAATATCAGAGTCGTTGTTGCACTTATCATGATTTCTTTAGAAATGAATGTGTTGTGTGAGCATACGGCTATGGATTGACCTCTCAATTCGGATCACCGTAAACGTTGGGAGTACCGCATACAAAGTTAGCAATAAAGCGCACGCGTGTATTTGATCACTTTCGTTGAATTGAGGTACACGGCCCACGGTTCCACGTTGATCAGTACAAGTATTGCCTGTGATCAGGTAGAATTCCTTAGAATCTCCTGACAGGTTTCGCATCCGCTCTAGCTGTTCTCAAACCGAAGCCTCAAAGAAGATAACATGGAGTGAGTGAACCAGCGAATTGAGATTCACTGATTGATGAAAAGTTATTTGAAAAACAATGGTACTGCTTAATATAAAGTGTTTTGCAATACAACGAGGTTTTAAGGAAAACCAATTATCAATCATAAACACCTTTTAATTTGAAGTATTAATACACAGTCGATGTGCTAGAGAAAATAATTTTAAGCACAACGACCGGTTTTCAAAGGTATCCGTCAATCCATTTCCTGGACCAAGGTTCATTCAATATTGAATCGCCCCATCGTTTCTATCCCGTTGTCACAAGTTTGATCTATTGGATAGATCTCACATGTTACCCACCAAGAGCTTGTTTGATGTTGGCTCTAGAAGGATTTCCATATTTATCGTGAATATTTTACATATCACTCAAATGTTCTTGGCAGTACACAAAGATAATGCGTAGGAATCTTAAGATATAATCTCACTTTCCACATTGTGTGAAACAATCAGTCTTCATTGATTGTGTCCTAGAGAGAGTTTTTGATGATCTCGTGGCTCTAGACTCAATAGTGCACATTTGGTTCCTATGCCGGAGACTAGGGAGAGGGTCTCCTCTTTCAATATCAACAATCTCTATGAGAAAGTCGATAGATTATGTAGGTTCCCTGTGAGAATGAAGCAAGTCCTTTTAAGAGGAACTTGAGTAGCTTGGGAAGTTTAGTGCAGGGCGTCACTGGGTCTATGACGCTTGTCTTCAATACTGGCGTACCTTGGTAACTACTAGTAGCATGTGTATTAAACCAGGTCTGCCCTAAGGTTGAATTATTGGAGGGATATTTCTTTTCACCCTTTCACTTTTCATTTCTTTTTCATTCTTCATCCCCTTCAGTGCTTACGAGGCTTCATTACTAGAACCTTGTTGGGTTTGTTCCAGTCCTAGATCAATCTCAGTCGACACTCTTCCCTTATTCTCACTTTTCTCCTTTTTCCTTTTTTATACCTAAGGACTTCTACACTATCTAGTGGATTATCCCTGAGTAGATCCCTCCGGCTCTGGTGGGATCATGGGAACTAATACCTAACTTGTAACATATTGGATTTCATAAACACATCAACACATAATCAAAGGGGCGTATGGAATGAGTCTTAGAGAGAGAGAAAGTTTTAGAGAGAGAAAGTAAAGAGAGTTGGGAACTTGTTGAAAGAAAGAAAAATGGTATTGAAGCTTCAACCCTCTACCTTGGAAGGTAGAGGGTATTTATAGTTTCTTACAAAACACGCCTCTACGGGCGTGGATCGTGCATACGTGGGTAAAGACCCGTCCGTCCTCCACGATGTTACATAACTAACTACTTATTAACATAACTTGACTACGACTATGAGCTTTCTAACGAATACATATACTTGAGGTGACTGACACTTTAACTAATGGATTTTCTAAATCCTAACAATCTTCCCCTAAGGGAGGTCACCTCAATTTACATTGAATACAAACAGATATTACATTTTTATTATTCTTGGATTCTTGATTAAGTTCTTTGCTCTGTAGCCTGTAGTCTTTGATTCTTCATGTTTTGCATGTTTGGTAAGTCCAAGTGGAGGTCTTTAACTGATCCACGTGATGATGATTTTTGAGCGGTGTGATCATCAGCTACCATAAATCTGACTCTTCCTTTGTGTGTTGACTTTATGTGATGTTGTGACATTGGACTGACATGCTCACATCTCGATCATGATTTCTTCTTATCAGAGTAGTGGAAGCTTTTAGTTGATTCATGATATTTGCAGCAGCGTAGAGAGATGTGGAGTAAAAATATCAGATTCGTTGTTGCACTTATCATGATTTCTTTAGAAATGAATGTGTTGTGTGAGCATACGGCTATGGATTGACCTCTCAATGGACCATGTAAACGTGGGAGTACCGCATACAACAGTTAGCAATAAATTAGCGTAAAGTGTATTTGATCACTTCGTTGAATTGAGGTACACGCCCAAGGTTCCTCGTGATCAGTAAAGTACTTGCCTGATCGGTAGAATTCCTTAGAATCTCCTTGACAGGGTTTTTCTTGCATCTGCTATTCGCTTCTCAAACCGACGTCTCAAAGAAGATAACATGGAGTGAGTGAACCAGCGTAATTGAGATTCATGATGATGAAAGTTATTTGAAAAACAATCGGTAATGCTTATATAAAGTGTTTTGCAATACAACGAGGTTTTAAGGAAAACCAATTATCAATCATAAACACCTTTTATATTTGAAATATTAATACACAGTCGATGTGCTAGAGAAAATAATTTTAAGCACCACGACCGGTTTTTCAAAGGTATCCGTCAATCCATTTCTGACCAAGGTTCATTCAATATTGAATCGCCCCATCGTTCTATCCGTTGACACAAGTTTGAACTATTGGATAGATCTCACATGTTACCCACCAAGAGCTTGTTTGATGTTGGCTCTAGAAGGATTTCCATATTTATCGTGAATATTTTACATATCACTCAAATGTTTTGGCAGTACCACAAAGATAATGCGTAGGAATCTTAAGATATAATCTCACTTTCCACATTGTGTGACAGGGTCAGTCTTCATTGATTGTGTCCTAGAGAGAGTTTTGATGATCGTGGCTCTAGAGCAATAGTGCACATTTGGTTCCTCTGGGACTGGGAGGGGAGGGTCTCTTCTTCAATATCAACAATCTCTAATAGAAAGTCGATAGATAATGTAGGTTCCCCGTGAGAATGAAGCAAGTCCTTTTAAGAGGAACTTGAGTAGCTTGGGAAGTTTAGGCGTTTGTGTGTATACTGGTTGACGTCTTGTCCTTGGCGTTACCTTGGTAACTACTAGTAGCATGTGTATTAAACCCAATTTCTGCTAAGGTTGAATTATTGGAGGGCTATTTCTTTCACTTTCATTTCTTTTCATTCTTCTTCAGTGCTTACCGAGACTTTATTACTAGAACCTTATTGGGTTTGTTCCAGTCCTAGATCAATCTCAGTCGACACTCTTCCCTTATTCTCACTTTTCTCCTTTTTTCCATTATACCTAAGGACTTCTACACTATCTAGTGGATTATCCAGAGTCCTCCGCTGGTGGGATCATGGGAACTAATACCTAACTTGTAACATATTGGATACACATCAACACATAATCAAAGGGGCATATGGAATGAGTCTTAGAGAGAGAAAGTTTTAGAGAGAGAAAGTAAAGAGAGTTGGGAACTTGTTGAAAGAAAGAAAAATGGTATTGAAGCTTCAACCCTCTACCTTGGAACGTAGGGTATTTATAGTTTTACAAAACACGCTCGGGTGTGGGTGGAGCGGGTAAAGACCGGTTCAGATGTTACATAACTAACTACTTATTACATAACTTGATCGACTATGAGTTCTACCGATACATATCTTGAGGGCTGACACTTTAACTAATGGATTTTCTTCCTTCGGGAGTCACCTACACATTGAATAACTCATTTTTATTTTGGATTTACTTATTTTGGTTTGGATTCTTGATAAGTTTTGATTGCTCAGTTCTGATCTTTGATGAGTGAGTTTTGATGTTCTTCAGTCAATCTGTTTTCTTTGTTTTGATGTTTGATGTAAGTCCAATGGATGCATCATCACCCGGATGATGATTTGATTTAGCCTTTGTGATCATGACCATAAATGCTCAGTCACTGCTCCTTGAGCTCAATGTGACTATTGGATATTTGCAAGCGTATTCTCCATTTTTGATCAGGTGGTCGTTTTAACAAATTTAAGCAAGGATCTCGCCGATAGTTGTCGTTCGTTGCAAGCAACTATCATGATTTCTTTAGAAAATGAATGTGTTGTGTGAGATATGGCTGATGTGATTGACCTCTCAATTCCGAATCATCGGTGACATAGCGTGGGGAGTACCGGCATACAACAGTTGCTAAAGCATGAAAAGCAACGAAAGTGTATTTGATCACTTTGAGTTGAATTGAGGTACACGGCCCAAGGTTCCCGTTGATCACATTACAAGTATGCCTGGACAGATCGTAGAATTCTTAGAATCTCCTTGACATGGTTTCGCAGCTACTCTAGCTGTTCTCAAACCGGAACGTCTCAAAGAAGATAACACGGAGTGAGTGAACCAGAATTGAGATTCACGATTGATGAAAAGTTATTTGAAAAACAATCGTTACTGCTTAATATAAAGTGTTTGCAATACAACGAGGTTTAAGGAAAACCAATTATCAATCATAAACACCTTCTAATTTTTGAAACATTAATACACAGTCGATGTGCTAGAGAAAATAATTTTAAGCACACCGACCGGTTTTTCAAAGGTATCCGTCAATCCATTTCCTGGACCAAGGTTCATTCAATATTGAATCGCCCCATCGTTTCTATCCCGTTGACACAAGTTTGATCTATTGGATAGATCTCACATGTTACCCACCAAGAGCTTGTTTGATGTTGGCTCTAGAAGGATTTCCATATTTATCGTGAATATTTTACATATCACTCAAATGTTTGGCAAGTACCACAAAGATAATGCATAGGAATCTTAAGATATAATCTCACTTTCCACATTGTGTGAAACAGTCAGTCTTCATTGATTGTGTCCTAGAGAGAGTTTTTGATGATCTCGTGGCTCTAGACTCAATAGTGCACATTTGGTTCCTATGCCGAGAACTAGGAGAGGGTCTCCTTCTTTAATATCAACAATCTCTAATAGAAAGTCGATAGATAATGTAGGTTCCCCGTGAGAATGAAGCAAGTCCTTTTAAGAGGAACTTGAGTAGCTTGGGAAGTTTAGTGCAGTGCGTCACTGGGCCTATGACGTCTTGTCTTCAATACTGGCGTTACCTCGGTAACTACTAGTAGCATGTGTATTAAACCCAGTTTCTGCCCTAAGGTTGAATTATTGGAGGGCTATTTCTTTTCACCCTTTCACTTTTCATTTCTTTTTCATTCTTCAACCCCTTCAGTGCTTACCGAGACTTTATTACTAGAACCTTGTTGGGTTTGTTCCAGTCCTAGATCAATCTCAGTCGACACTCTTCCCTTATTCTTACTTTTCTCCTTTTTTCCATCATACCTAAGGACTTCTACACTATCTAGTGGATTATCCCTGAGTAGATCCCTCCGGCTCTGGTGGGATCATGGGAACTAATACCTAACTTGTAACATATTGGATTTCATAAACACATCAACACATAATCAAAGGGGCGTATGGAATGAGTCTTAGAGAGAGAGAAAGTTTTAGAGAGAGAAAGTAAAGAGAGTTGGGAACTTGTTGAAAGAAAGAAAAATGGTATTGAAGCTTCAACCCTCTACCTTTGAAGGTAGAGGGTATTTATAGTTTCTTACAAAACACGCCTCCTACGGGCTGTGGATCAGGCATACAGTGGGTAAAGACCCGTCCGTCCTCCACGATGTTACATAACTAACTACTTATTAACATAACTTGACTACGACTATGAGCTTTCTAACGAATACATATACTTGAGGTGACTGACACTTTAACTAATGGATTTTCTAAATCCTAACAATCTCCCCCTAAGGGAGGTCACCTCAATTTACATTGAATACAAACAGATATTACATTTTGATTATTCTTGGATTCTTGATTAAGTTCTTTGCTCTGTAGCCTGTAGTCTTTGATTCTTCATGTTTTGCATGTTTGGTAAGTCCAAGTGGAGGTCTTTAACTGATCCACGTGATGATGATTTTGAGCCAGCTTTGTGATCATCAGCTACCATAAATCTCTGACTCTTCCTTTGTTGTGTTGACTTTATGTGATGTTGTGACATTGGACTGACATGCTCACATTCTGGATCATGATTTCTTCTCATCAGAGTAGCGGAAGCTTTAGTTTATTCATGATATTTGCAGCAGCGTAGCAGAAGCATGGAGTAAAAATATCAGAGTCGTTGTTGCACTTATCATGATTTCTTTAGAAATGAATGTGTTGTGTGAGCATACGGCTATGGATTGACCTCTCAATTCTGATCAGCTGTAAACGTTGGGAGTACCGGCATACAACAGTTAGCAATAAAGCGTACGAAAGTGTATTTGATCACTTTCGTTGAATTGAGGTACACGGCCCAAGGTTCCCCGTTGATCAGTACAAGTACTGCCTGTGATCAGGTAGAATTCCTTAGAATCTCCTTGACAGGGTTTCGCATCTGCTCTAGCTGTTCTCAAACCGGAACGTCTCAAAGAAGATAACATGGAGTGAGTGAACCAGCGAATTGAGATTCACTGATTGATGAAAAGTTATTTGAAAAACAATCGTGTACTGCTTAATATAAAGTGTTTTGCAATACAACGAGGTTTTAAGGAAAACCAATTATCAATCATAAACTCCTTTTATTTTGAAATACTAATACACAGTCGATCTGCTAGAGAAAATAATTTTAAGCACGACGACCAGTTTTTCAAAGGTATCCGTCAATCCATTTCCTGGACCAAGGTTCATTCAATATTGAATCGCCCCATCGTTTCTATCCCGTTGACACAAGTTTGATCTATTGGATAGATCTCACATGTTACCCACCAAGAGCTTGTTTGATGTTGGCTCTAGAAGGATTTCCATATTTATCGTGAATATTTTACATATCACTCAAATGTTCTGGCAAGTCACAAAGATAATGCGTAGGAATCTTAAGATATAATCTCACTTTCCACATTGTGTGAAACAATCAGTCTTCATTGATTGTGTCCTAGAGAGAGTTTTTGATGATCTCGTGGCTCTAGACTCAATAGTGCACATTTGGTTCCTATGCCGGAGACTAGGGAGAGGGTCTCCTTCTTCAATATCAACAATCTCTAATAGAAAGTCGATAGATAATGTAGGTTCCCCGTGAGAATGAAGCAAGTCCTTTTAAGAGGAACTTGAGTAGCTTGGGAAGTTTAGTGCAGTGCGTCACTGGGTCTATGACGTCTTGTCTTCAATACTGGCGTTACCTTGGTAACTACTAGTAGCATGTGTATTAAACCCAGTTTCTGCCCTAAGGTTGAATTATTGGAGGGCTATTTCTTTTCACCCTTTCACTTTTCATTTCTTTTTCATTCTTCAACCCCTTCAGTGCTTACCGAGACTTTATTACTAGAACCTTGTTGGGTTTGTTCCAGTCCTAGATCAATCTCAGTCGACACTCTTCCCTTATTCTCACTTTTCTCCTTTTTTCCATTATACCTAAGGACTTCTACGCTATCTAGTGGATTATCCCTGAGTAGATCCCTCCGGCTCTGGTGGGATCATGGGAACTAATACCTAACTTGTAACATATTGGATTTCATAAACACATCAACACATAATCAAAGGGGCGTATGGAATGAGTCTTAGAGAGAGAGAAAGTTTTAGAGAGAGAAAGTAAAGAGAGTTGGGAACTTGTTGAAAGAAAGAAAAATGGTATTGAAGCTTCAACCCTCTACCTTGGAAGGTAGAGGGTATTTATAGTTTCTTACAAAACACGCCTCCTACGGGCTGTGGATCAGGCATACAGTGGGTAAAGACCCGTCCGTCCTCCACGATGTTACATAACTAACTACTTATTAACATAACTTGACTACGACTATGAGCTTTCTAACGAATACATATACTTGAGGTGACTGACACTTTAACTAATGGATTTTCTAAATCCTAACAATCTTCCCCTAAGGGAGGTCACCTCAATTTACATTGAATACAAACAGATATTACATTTTGATTATTCTTGGATTCTTGATTAAGTTCTTTGCTCTGTAGCCTGTAGTCTTTGATTCTTCATGTTTTGCATGTTTGGTAAGTCCAAGTGGAGGTCTTAACGATCCACGTGATGATGATTTTGAGCCAGCTTTGTGATCATCAGCTACCATAAATCTCTGACTCTTCCTTTGTTGTGTTGACTTTATGTGATGTTGTGACATTGGACTGACATGCTCACATTCTGGATCATGATTTCTTCTCATCAGAGTAGCGGAAGCTTTAGTTGATTCATGATATTTGCAGCGCGTAGCGAAGCATGGAGTAAAAATATCAGAGTCGTTGTTGCACTTATCATGATTTCTTTAGAAATGAATGTGTTGTGTGAGCATACGGCTATGGATTGACCTCTCAATCGATCACCGTAACGTTGGGAGTACCGGCATACAACAGTTAGCAATAAAGCGCACGAAAGTGTATTTGATCACTTTCGTTGAATTGAGGTACACGGCCAGGTTCCCGTTGATCCGTACAAGTACTGCCTGTGCGGAGTAGAATTCTTAGAATCTCCTTGACAAGGTTTCGCAGCTGTTCTAGCCGTTCTCAAACCGAAACGTCTCAAAGAAGATAACATGGAGGAGTGAACCAAATGAATTGAGATTCACTGATTGATGAAAAGTTATTTGAAAACAATCGTGTAATGCTTAATATAAAGTGTTTTGCAATACAACCAGGTTTTAAGGAAAACCAATTATCAATCATAAACTCCTTTTATTTTGAAATACTAATACATAGTCGATCTGCTAGAGAAAATAATTTTAAGCACGACGACCAGTTTTTCAAAGGTATCCGTCAATCCATTTCCTGGACCAAGGTTCATTCAATATTGAATCGCCCCATCGTTTCTATCCCGTTGTCACAAGTTTGATCTATTGGATAGATCTCACATGTTACCCACCAAGAGCTTGTTTGATGTTGGCTCTAGAAGGATTTCCATATTTATCGTGAATATTTTACATATCACTCAAATGTTCTGGCAGTACCACAAAGATAATGCGTAGGAATCTTAAGATATAATCTCACTTTCCACATTGTGTGAAACAGTCAGTCTTCATTGATTGTGTCCTAGAGAGAGTTTTTGATGATCTCGTGGCTCTAGACTCAATAGTGCACATTTGGTTCCTATGCCGAAGACTAGGGAGAGGGTCTCCTTCTTCAATATCAACAATCTCTAATAGAAAGTCGATAGATAATGTAGGTTCCCCGTGAGAATGAAGCAAGTCCTTTTAAGAGGAACTTGAGTAGCTTGGGAAGTTTAGTGCAGTGCGTCACTGGGTCTATGACGTCTTGTCTTCAATTGGCGTTCTTGGTAACTACTAGTAGCATGTGTATTAAACCCAGTTTCGCCCCTAAGGTTGAATTGTTGGAGGGCTATTTCTTTTCACCCTTTCACTTTTCATTTCTTTTTCATTCTTCAACCCCTTCAGTGCTTACCGAGACTTTATTACTAGAACCTTGTTGGGTTTGTTCCAGTCCTAGCTCAATCTCAGTCGACACTCTTCCCTTATTCTTACTTTTCTCCTTTTTTCCATCACACCTAAGGACTTCTACACTATCTAGTGGATTGTCCCTGAGTAGATCCTCCGGCTCTGGTGGGATCGTGGGAACTAATACCTAACTTGTAACATATTGGATTTCATAAACACATCAACACATAATCAAAGGGGCGTATGGAATGAGTCTTAGAGAGAGAGAAAGTTTTAGAGAGAGAAAGTAAAGAGAGTTGGGAACTTGTTGAAAGAAAGAAAAATGGTATTGAAGCTTCAACCCTCTACCTTGGAAGGTAGAGGGTATTTATAGTTTCTTACAAAACACGCCTCCTACGGGCTGTGGATCAGGCATACAGTGGGTAAAGACCCGTTCGTCCTCCACGATGTTACATAACTAACTACTTATTAACATAACTTGACTACGACTATGAGCTTTCTAACGAATACATATACTTGAGGTGACTGACACTTTAACTAATGGATTTTCTAAATCCTAACAATCTTCCTCTAAGGGAGGTCACCTCAATTTACATTGAATACAAACAGATATTACATTTTGATTATTCTTGGATTCTTGATTAAGTTCTTTGCTCTGTAGCCTGTAGTCTTTGATTCTTCATGTTTTGCATGTTTGGTAAGTCCAAGTGGAGGTCTTTAACTGATCCACGTGATGATGATTTTTGAGCCAGCTTTGTGATCATCAGCTACCATAAATCTCTGACTCTTCCTTTGTTGTGTTGACTTTATGTGATGTTGTGACATTGGACTGACATGCTCACATTCTGGATCATGATTTCTTCTCATCAGAGTAGCGGAAGCTTTAGTTGATTCATGATATTTGCAGCAGCGTAGCAGAAGCATGGAGTAAAAATATCAGAGTCGTTGTTGCACTTATCATGATTTCTTTAGAAATGAATGTGTTGTGTGAGCATACGGCTATGGATTGACCTCTCAATTCTGATCAGCTGTAAACGTTGGGAGTACCTGCATACAACAGTTAGCAATAAAGCGCACGAAAGTGTATTTGATCACTTTCGTTGAATTGAGGTACACGGCCCAAGGTTCCCCGTTGATCAGTACAAGTACTGCCTGTGATCAGGTAGAATTCCTTAGAATCTCCTTGACAGGGTTTCGCATCTGCTCTAGCTGTTCTCAAACCGGAACGTCTCAAAGAAGATAACATGGAGTGAGTGAACCAGCGAATTGAGATTCACTGATTGATGAAAAGTTATTTGAAAAACAATCGTGTACTGCTTAATATAAAGTGTTTTGCAATACAACGAGGTTTTAAGGAAAACCAATTATCAATCATAAACACCTTTTATTTTGAAATATTAATACACAGTCGATGTGCTAGAGAAAATAATTTTAAGCACAACGACCGGTTTTTCAAAGGTATCCGTCAATCCATTTCCTGGACCAAGGTTCATTCAATATTGAATCGCCCCATCGTTTCTATCCCGTTGACACAAGTTTGATCTATTGGATAGATCTCACATGTTACCCACCAAGAGCTTGTTTGATGTTGGCTCTAGAAGGATTTCCATATTTATCGTGAATATTTTACATATCACTCAAATGTTCTGGCAGTACCACAAAGATAATGCGTAGGAATCTTAAGATATAATCTCACTTTCCACATTGTGTGAAACAGTCAGTCTTCATTGATTGTGTCCTAGAGAGAGTTTTTGATGATCTCGTGGCTCTAGACTCAATAGTGCACATTTGGTTCCTATGCCGGAGACTAGGGAGAGGGTCTCCTTCTTCAATATCAACAATCTCTAATAGAAAGTCGATAGATAATGTAGGTTCCCCGTGAGAATGAAGCAAGTCCTTTTAAGAGGAACTTGAGTAGCTTGGGAAGTTTAGTGCAGTGCGTCACTGGGTCTATGACGTCTTGTCTTCAATACTGGCGTTACCTTGGTAACTACTAGTAGCATGTGTATTAAACCCAGTTTCTGCCCTAAGGTTGAATTATTGGAGGGCTATTTCTTTTCACCCTTTCACTTTTCATTTCTTTTTCATTCTTCAACCCCTTCAGTGCTTACCGAGACTTTATTACTAGAACCTTGTTGGGTTTGTTCCAGTCCTAGATCAATCTCAGTCGACACTCTTCCCTTATTCTCACTTTTCTCTTTTTTTCCATCATACCTAAGGACTTCTACACTATCTAGTGGATTATCCCTGAGTAGATCCCTCCGGCTCTGGTGGGATCATGGGAACTAATACCTAACTTGTAACATATTGGATTTCATAAACACATCAACACATAATCAAAGGGGCGTATGGAATGAGTCTTAGAGAGAGAGAAAGTTTTAGAGAGAGAAAGTAAAGAGAGTTGGGAACTTGTTGAAAGAAAGAAAAATGGTATTGAAGCTTCAACCCTCTACCTTGGAAGGTAGAGGGTATTTATAGTTTCTTACAAAACACGCCTCCTACGGGCTGTGGATCAGGCATACAGTGGGTAAAGACCCGTTCGTCCTCCACGATGTTACATAACTAACTACTTATTAACATAACTTGACTACGACTATGAGCTTTCTAACGAATACATATACTTGAGGTGACTGACACTTTAACTAATGGATTTTCTAAATCCTAACAATCTTCCCCTAAGGGAGGTCACCTCAATTTACATTGAATACAAACAGATATTACATTTTGATTATTCTTGGATTCTTGATTAAGTTCTTTGCTCTGTAGCCTGTAGTCTTTGATTCTTCATGTTTTGCATGTTTGGTAAGTCCAAGTGGAGGTCTTTAACTGATCCACGTGATGATGATTTTGAGCCAGCTTTGTGATCATCAGCTACCATAAATCTCTGACTCTTCCTTTGTTGTGTTGACTTTATGTGATGTTGTGACATTGGACGACATGCTCACATTATGGATCATGATATCTTCTCATCAGAGTAGCGGAAGCTTTGTTGATTCATGATATTTGCAGGCAGCGTAGCGAAGCATGGAGTAAAAAATATCAGAGTCGCTTGTTGCAATTCTATCATGATTTCTTTAGGAATGAATGTGTTGTGTGAGCATGCGGCTATGGATTGACCTCTCAATTCTGATCAGCTGCAAACGTTGGGAGTACCTGCATACAACAGTTAGCATTAAAGTGCACGAAAGTGTCTTTGATCACTTTCGTTGAATTGAGGTACACGGCCCAAGGTTCCCCGTTGATCGCGAAGGTACTGCCTGTGATCAGGTAGAATTCTTAGACTCTTGATGTGGTTTCCGCATCCGCTCTAGCTTCGTTCTCAAACCGGAACGTCTCAAAGAAGATAACATGGAGGAGTGAACCATGAATTGAGATTCACTGATTGATGAAAAGTTATTGAAAACAATCATGTACTGCTTAATATAAGTAGTGTTTTGAAATACAACGAGGTTTTAAGGAAAATCAATTATCAAACATAAACACCTTTTATTTTGAAATATTAATACACAGTCGATGTGCTAGAGAAAATAATTTTAAGCACAACGACCGGTTTTTCAAAGGTATCCGTCAATCCATTTCCCTGACCAAGGTTCATTCAATATTGAATCGCCTCATCGTTTCTATCCTGTTGTCACAAGTTTGATCTATTGGATAGATCTCACATGTTACCTACCAAGAGCTTGTTTGATTTTGGCTCTAGAAGGATTTCCATATTTATCGTGAATATTTTACATATCACTCAAATGTTCTGCAGTACCAATAAAAGATAATGCGTAGGAATCTTAAGATATAATCTCACTTTCCACATTGTGTGAAATTGGGTCTTCATTGATTGTGTCCTAGAGAGAGTTTTTGATGATCTCATGGCTCTAGACTCAATAGTGCACATTTGGTTCCTATGCTAGAGACTAGGGAGAGGGTCTTTCCTTCCTCAATATCAACAACTCTAATAGAAAGTCGATAGATAATGTAGGTTCCCCGTAAGAATGAAGCAAGTCCTTTTAAGAGGAACTTGAGTAGCTTGGGAAGTTTAGTGCAGTGCGTCACTTCGGGTCTATGACGTCTTTGTCTTCAATAAGGTTACCTTGGTAACTACTTGTGCATGGGGAGAAATCCTAAGGTTAATTATTGGAGGGCTATTTTCACCCTTTCACTTTTCATTTCTTTCATTCTTCAACCCTTCAGTGCTTACCGAGACTTTATTACAAGAACCTTGTTGGGTTATTTCCAGTCCTAGATCAATCTCAGTCGACACTCTTCCCTTATTCTCACTTTCTCCTTTTTTCATCATACCTAAGGACTTCTACACTATCTAGTGGATTATCCCTGAGTAGATCCCCTCTCCGGCCTGGTGGGATCATGGGAACTAATACCTAACTTGTAACATATTGGATTTCATAAACACATCAACACATAATCAAAGGGGCGTATGGAATGAGTCTTAGAGAGAGAGAAAGTTTTAGAGAGAGAAAGTAAAGAGAGTTGGGAACTTGTTGAAAGAAAGAAAAATGGTATTGAAGCTCCAACCCTCTACCTTGGAAGGTAGAGGGTATTTATAGTTTCTTACAAAACACGCCTCCTACGGGCTGTGGATCAGGCATACAGTGGGTAAAGACCCGTCCGTCCTCCACGATGTTACATAACTAACTACTTATTAACATAAATTGACTACGACTATGAGCTTAACTAATACATATACTTGAGGTGACTACACTTTAACTAATGGATTTTCTAAATCCTAACAATCCCCCATGGAGGTCACCTCAATTTTCATTGAATACAAACAGATATTACATTTTGATTATTCTTGGATTCTTGATTAAGTTCTTTGCTCAGAGCCTGTAGTCTTTGATTCTTCTCATGTTTTGCATGTTTGGTAAGTCCAAGTGGAGGTCTTTAATCGATCCACGTGATGATGATTTTGAGCCAGCTTTGTGATCATCAGCTACCATAAATCTCTGACTCTTCCTTTGTTGTGTTGACTTTATGTGATGTTGTGACATTGGACCTGACATGCTTTACATCTCGATCATGATTTCTTCTCACGAGTAGCGAAGCTAGTTGATTCATGATATTTGCAAAGCCAGAAAGCGTAAGCATGGAGTAAAAAATATCGTAGTCGTTGTTGCCCTTATCATGATTTCTTTAGAAATGAATGTGTTGTGCGAAAGCATACGGCTATGGATTGACTTCTCACCCCTCATCACCAGAACGCTGGGAGTACCGCAAACAGCTTAGCACAGTTTAAAGCCTAAAGTGTATTTGATCACTTCTTGAATCTGAGGTACACGCCCAAGGTTCCCGCTGGATCAAGACAAGTACGCCTCGTGATCGTAGAATTCCTTAGAATCTCCTTGACAGGTTTCGATCTCTTCTAGCCGTTCTCAAACCGAACGCCTCAAAGAAGATAACATGGAGGAGTGAACCAAATAATTGAGATTCATCGATTGATGAAAAGTTATTTGAAAACAATCGCGGCACGCTTAATATAAAGTGTTTGCAATACAACGAGGTTTTAAGGAAAACCAATATCAATCATAAACACCTTATTTTGAAATATTACACACAATGATGTGCTAGAGAAAATAATTTTAAGCACAACGACCGGTTTTCAAAGGTATCCGCTAATCCATTTCTCGGACCAAGGTCATTCAATATTGAATCGCCCCATCGCTTTCTATCCCTTGGACACGTTTGATCTATTGGAGAGATCTCACATGTTACCCACCAAGAGCTTGTTTGATGTTGGCTCTAGAAGGATTTCCATATTTATCGTGAATATTTTACATATCACTCAAATGTTTTGGCAAGTATTCACAAAGATAATGCGAGGGAATCTTAAGATATAATCTCACTTTCCACATTGTGTGAAATGGCCATTGATTGTGTCCTAGAGAGATTTTTGATGATCTCGTGGCTCTAGACTCAATAGTGCACATTTGGTTCCTATGTAGTCAGACTAGGAGAGGGTCTCCTTCTTTCAATATCAACAATCTCTAATAGAAAGTCTATAGATAATGTAGGTTCCGTGGAGAAAGAAGCAAGTCCTTTTAAGAGGAACTTGAGTAGCTGGGAAGTTTAGTGCAAAGGCCACCGGTCTATGACGCCTTTGTCTTCAATACCAAGCTGCTACCTTGGTAACTACTAGTAGCATGTGTATTAAACCCGCTTCTAACCTAAGGTTGAATTATTGAGGGCTATTTCTTTTCACCTCTTTCACTTATTTCTTTTCATTCTTCAACCCTTCGCTGTTTAATCGAGACTTTATTACAAGAACCTTGTTGGGTTTGTTCCGGGTCCTAGATCAATCTCACTTTGTAGACACTCTTCCCTTTATTCTCACTTCTCTTTTTTCCATCATACCTAAGGACTTCTACACTATCTAGTGGATTATCCTCGGAGTAGATCCCTCCTACCTCGTGGATCATGGAAACCAATACCTAACTTGTAACATATTGGATTTCATAAACACATCAACACATAATCAAAGGGGCGTATGGAATGAGTCTTAGAGAGAGAAAGTTTTAGAGAGAGAAAGTAAAGAGAGTTGGGAACTTGTTGAAAGAAAGAAAATGGTATTGAAAGCTCCAACCCCTCTACCTTGGAAGGTAGAGGGTATTTATATTTCTTACAAAACACGCCCTACGGGCTGTGGATCAGCATACAAGGTAAAGACCCGTCCGCCCTCCACGCATGTTACATAACTAACTACTTATTAACATAACTTGACTACGCATTATGAGCTTTCTAACGCAATACATATACCAGGTGACCGACACTTAACTAATGGATTTTCTAAATCCTAACAATCTCCCTTAAGGGAGGTCACCAATTTACATTGAATACAAAATGATATTACATTTTGATTATTCTGGATTCTTGATTGCCTTTTCATTTCCTCAGAGTCTGTGAGTCTTTGATTCTTCATGTTTTGCATGTTTGGTAAGTCCAAGTTGAGGTCTTTAATCAACCACACGATGATGATTTTGCCGCAGGATCATCGCCTACCATATGTAAAATCTCAATTTTCCTTTGTTTTTGTGTTGACTTTATGTGATGTTGTGACATTGGACCCACATGCTCACATTCCGATCATGATTTCTCAATGAGTAAATTTTAAGCTTTGAAGTTGATTCATGATATTTGCTAGCCAGAAAGGTAAGCACTGAGTAAAAAAATATCGAGTCGCTGCTGCACTTATCATGATTTCTTTTAGAAATGAATGTGTGTGAGCATAATGGCTATGGATTGATTCCTCTCTCATTCGATCAACAGAACGCTGGAGTACCCGCATACAAAGCTTAGTTTGCCAGAAGCGCATCTAAAAGTGTATTTGATCACTCGTTGAATTGAGGTACACGCCCAAGCGTTCCCCGCTGATCAGCATTACAAGTAACGCCTTCGTGATCGTAGAATTCCTTTAGAATCTCCCTTTACGTGGTTTCGCGACCGCCTAGCCGTTTCAAACCGAACGCCTCAAAGAAGATAACATGGAGTGAAGTGAACCAAATGAATTGAGATTCACCGATTGATGAAAAGTTATTTGAAAAACAATCGCGGTAACGCTTAATATAAAGTGTTTTGCAATAAAACCAGTTTTAAGGAAAACCAATTATCAATCATAAACCTTTTATTTTGAAATACTAATACACAAATGACCGCTAGAGAAAATAATTTTGCACTCCATTTTACTTTCAAAGGTATCCGCCAATCTATTTCTCGACCAAGGTTCATTCAATAATAATGAATCTCCCATCATTTCTATCTAGTTGTCACAAGTTTGATCTATTGATAGATCTCATGTTACCCACCAAGAGCTTGTTTGATGTTGGCTCTAGAAGGATTTCCATCTCCATCGTGAATATTTTACATATCACTCGATGTTATGGCAATAACAAGGATAATGCTTAAGACTCTTAAGATATAATCTCACTTTCCACATTGTGTGAAATACCGCCTTCATTGATTGTTCCAAGAGAGTTTTTATGATCTCAGGCTCTAGACAACAATGTGCACATTTGGTTCCTATTCGATACTCGAGAGGGTCTCCTTCTTTAATATCAACAATCTCTAATAGAAAGTCGATAGATAATGTAGGTTCCCCGTGAGAATGAAACAAGTCCTTTTAAGAGGAACTTGAGTAGCTTGGGAAGTTTAGTGCAAGCAAGGCCACGTCCATGACGCCTTGTCTTCAATATCGGCGCTACCTCGTAACTACTAGTAGCATGTGTATTAAACCTTTCGCCCTAAGGTTGAATTGTTGGAGGGCTATTTCTTTTCACCCTTTCACTTTTCATTTCTTTTTCATTCTTCAACCCCCTTCTGCTTAATGGAGACTTTATTACTAGAACCTTGTTGGGTTTGTTCCAAACCTAGCTCAATCTCGACACTCTTCCCTTATTCTTACTTTTCTCCTTTTTTCCATCACACCTAAGGACTTCTACACTATCTAGTGGATTGTCCCTGAGTAGATCCTCCGGCTCTGGTGGGATCGTGGGAACTAATACCTAACTTGTAACATATTGGATTTCATCAACACAAAATCAAAGGGGCGTATGGAATGAGTCTTAGAGAGAGAGAAAGTTTTAGAGAGAGTTGAGAACTTGTTGAAACAAAGAAAAATGGTATTGAAGCCCCAACCCTCTACCTTGGAAGGTAAAGGGTATTTATAGTTTCTTACAAAACACGCCTCCTACAGGCTGTGGATCAGGCATACCGTGGGTAAAGACCCGTCCTGTAGGATCGTGAATATTATGTTGTTTGATGATTCGGGTGGTCTAGGACAATGACTAAATAAGAAAGCCATTTTAGATAGATGAAGAGAGTTGAGAGGAGGTTCCTTGAAAGAGAGTTGCTTTACAAAATGAAAGGTTAGATTCAAACAATACGTCCTCCTATCAGACTGTGGATCAGGCATACAGTGGGTAAAGACCCGTCCTTCCTCCACGGTGTTACACTAAACTATTCTACGCTACAAACTAACTAATAAACTACTAAATACCGCAAATAACTACACGTCTACGAACTAACATATGCTAGACCATAATTGGGGTGACCTACACTTTAACATGGAATTTTCTAATTCCTAACAATCTCCCCCTAAGGGAGGTCACCCCATGTTTTACATTTCAAATCCTAGCATTCTATTTTTTTGTCTCTGTTCGAGCTGTGACTTCAATTCTTCAATGTCCGCGTTTCTGTGCATTTTAGTGACTCTTCATAGTCCATTATTTTGTACTTTCAATGGAGGTCTTTGAACCGATCCACATCTTGATGATCTTTGAGCTTGAGATCATCACCACAAGCTCTCTCCTGATCATCCATGTTGTGTTGCCATCATGTGATGTTGTGATTTTTGACCGACATGCTCACACTTTTTGAATCATGACATCTTTCCTTCAAAGTAGCGGAAGCTTTATCGGTTCAAGATATTTGCAACAGCCAGTAGCGTAAGTAGTATAAAAATATCCGAGCCAGTTCCGTGATATGCACACCATGATTTCTTCAATTAAGTGTGGATGTTGTGAGCATGCTTTGATTGACTCTCAATTCTCGATCAATCGCAACCGCCAAAATGTACCTGCAACAAACAAAGCTAGCATAAAACACACGAAAGTGTCTTTGATCACTTTCGCTGAATTAGGCACGCCCACTTCCCCCGCTGATCGCATAAGTACTGCGATCGTATGATTCGGTATCTCCTTGACTGGTTTCGCAACTGTTCTAGCCGTTTCAAACCGAACGCCTCAAAGAAGACAACACGGAGTGAGTGAACCAAATGAATTGAGATTCACCATTGATGAAAATTGATTTGAAAAACAATCGCGTATTGCTTAAAGAAAGAGTTTTACAATACGACGAAGGTGTTATGAGAAAGATCAACCTTCAATTAAAAAATACTTTTTGTATTTGAAAAAGAGTACACATTCGATGTGCTAGAGAAAAGAAGGAATTTGCATATCGAACGGTTTTTCCAAAAGCATTTTTTCAATCGTAGATACTTTTGAGTTTGAAATATGAATACACATTCGATGTGCTAGAGAAAAGAAGATTTGCACATTGAACGGTTTTTCCAAAAGTATTCGCCAATTCATTTCTCGACCAAGGTTGATTCAAAAAATGAATCGCCCCATCGTTTCTATCCAGTTGTCACAAGTTTGATCTTTAGAAAAGATCTCACATGCCACCTACCAAGAGCTTGTTTGATGTTGGCTCTAGAAGGCTTTCCATCTTCATCGTGAATATTTTACATATCACTGGATGTTCCGCAATACCACAAGGATACTGCGTAGGACTCTTAATATATTCTTACTTTCCACATTGTGTGAAATAGCAAGTCTTCAAGAATTTAGTATCCTAATGAGATATTGTGGATGATCTTTTGGCTCTAGACTCAATCGTGCACAGTTGGTTCCTTTGCCGGAGACTAGGGAGAGGGTCTCCTTCTTCAATATCAACAATCTCTAAGAGAAATTCTATAGATTATGTAGGTTCCCGTGAGAAGTGCATCACTGGGTCCATGACGTCTTGTCTTCAATACCGGTGTTACCTTGGTAACCACCAGTAACATATGTATTGAACCCGGTTACTGCCCTAAGGTTGAATTATTGGAGGGCTATTTCTTTTCACCCTTTTCATTCATTCTTTTTCATTTTTAAACCCCTTCAGTGCTTACCGAGACTTCATAACTAGAACCTTGTTGGGTTTATTCAAAGATTTAGCCTGCCTCACCGCACTCTTCCCATATCTCACTTTTCTCCTTTTTTCACCATACCTAAGGACTCTACACTATCTAGTGGATTATCCCTGGGTAGATCTCTCCGGCTCTGGCAGGATCGTGGGAACGAATACCTAACCTAACCATCCTTATAACACTATGTATAAAGCAAATTGGTCGGTCTTTTGGTACAGTTCATTCTTCCTTGAAACCAATTGAAAAATCATTTGGAAAAATCTATCGAGGTACTTGTGATACGAGATCAAAGAATTTTGTACCTTAATAGTTTTGATCATTTAGAAATGCGCCCCTCAACATGTGCATATGATCTTGAAATTTTTTAGCACATGGAGGCAAGAGTTCTTTGAAATAATTTCTTGATCACAATTTCCGTAGAAAAATCCATTTGATTTTCTTTGGTAAATTATCCCCCTCAATATGTGCATAGAATATTTGAAATCATTTTATCACATAGAGGCAAGAGTTCTTTGAAGTACTTTTCACGACAAGCCAATATAAACCATTCGCCCTCAATATAAATGGCCGATATACTGAAAGGGTTTGGCACATATTAGAGAGAACTTTCACTTTGAATCAAAACGATCATCTTATATCAAGTTTCATTATTAAATCACAAATTCTCCCCGATCAAAAATATCAAACCCTTTGAGATTTTGGATCTCAAGTGATTTAATCAGTTTGGAAAATATGGGAGAATATGTGGCCATGTTTAAATACTCATCTTGTTTTTGGATAAATCCTCCTCCTCCAACATGTATTGGTATTTGAAATCATTTGGCACATGGAGCCAGGAGTGCCTATAAAGGACTAAAACCGATTCCATTAAAACAGATTTGAGATTTAAATCACGATCTCAGCCCCGATCAAACATATCAAACCATTTGAGATTTGTGACCCCAACTGATTTAAATCATTTAGAAAATTTTGGGGAAAGACGTGGCAAGATTTAATTTTTGAAATAGACTGATAAGGATCAATTTAAAAACATTAAAGATTGTTAGTGTCAGGTATGATTGTTTTAAGAGATCTTTAAGTAAAATAAAACAATTTCATAATCAAACAAGAACAGAAAAAAATTTCATTTTGAAAGACCTTGATTCAAAAGAAAAATCATACCATGACATAACATTAAATCTTTAGATCACCACATTTTAACGTACAAACCGGAACTTTTATGAAGAACTATTGTTTGAAAATAATTTATTTTAAATCACTCTCCCCCTCAATCGATGACCGTAGTCGTTGATTGAGTGACTTAAGTTTTTATAAAATGAATTATGATGATTTTCAAAATTTAGTCCAATTTATTTTCAAAACAATATTTTTCAATTTTCAAAACAATTTAATCAAATATTTTCAAAATTGTTTAAAAATGGTATTATGCACAAAGATACGTTAGGTGGTTAAGCTGCTTTTGTTGTTGTTGCTGAAGGTTGGAAGAAAACCGTCTGCTGATGCAAGAGAGACTTCTTACGCTGCATTTTAATGCCAACCAGGTCAAATTAAGCTCGCTTTCATTTGCCTGATGAAAACCATCTCGCTAATGCAAGAGACCTCTTACGTTGCATTTTTCCATGCCAACTCCATAGAAGTCCAATTAAGCTCCGCTTTCATTTGTCAACCCAAGATATAGTTACCCTATCCTTTCGGCATCCAATCATCTTCATGTGTGGGATTCGGATCGGGAACGTTCATGTATACCAATATACCTGCATACGTTAGTGAACACACATACAGATATATGGTGGTTTACAACACCTAAACAGCAATCGACTAATAAAAGTCAATCCAACATATCAATCAGATCATAAAAGGCATGGGAAAAATGTGCTTATCAAACTATAGTCATCTAATCCTAACAATCTTATCCTAGGCACCTAGTCCTTCAACATAGGTTAACATCATTTTTAATTAAGCATATAGGATAATTAAGAAAGCTCGTTAGAAGATATACATTTGAAAACATTCTCCCCCTCAATCAATGACTCTTTCTTTGAAAAGTTTAAAAGCGCTGAAGTCATTGATTGAGCTTTCAATTTTTACGAAAACTCTGAATCTGATTGATTTACAAGCAACTCATTTTCCACCATTTTGTTAAAACAAATATTTTTCTGAAGAATTATAGAAGGAAAAATATTTGAGTAGGAACAGCAGTCCTTCGACATACTTTTCTCAAATTTGTTTTAGGATAAGTGCACGAAATATAAGAAAAATGGTTTAGCGTAGCACTTTCCTTTCTTTAAGAGCGGGTTGCTATCAGAAGTAATAGCAAGCCATAGTTTTAAGCACGGGTTACAGTCTGAAGTAACTGCAAGCCATATTATGAGACATGTTTAGAAAATAATATTTACACCTCCTGCTCGAACTTCATCTATGGTCCCGTGCCATTATTGAATGACATTTCTAAGACCGCAGATGTTATCGATACCAGAAGACATGTCTTGAGAAAAACATATTTTTGGTATTTTTAAATTTTCTAATTTTTATGGGTTTTTGTTGGTTTTATATTTTTCTATTTTGTTTTACTGGTTTTATATTTTTGTATTTGGTTTTTAATAAATATATACAAAGATAGAGAAGATGATATAGTTAAAGAAGATGATGATACGAGTACCGAGATAAGGATATCGAGTGGCCCCGTTGTAGAAGATAGAAGTCATCATCCCTAAAACTTTCACCACCAAAGCTTCCGAGGCTCTTGTATTGAAGAAAGAAATTGAACCATCTGAAAGTGAGACTTTGGCAGCTTCCCCCCAAATCGAAAATCCTTTAACTGAGCAGATTCGAAGCTCTATTTAAAGCTTGCTTTAGCCAGGTGCACATAGAAGCACACCATTATCATAAATCCCGCTTCTCCATTTAAGAACGATAATCGAGGTTCTCTATTCGGGGTTATATCATCCAATAGAAGAATAGCAACGTATCATCCCACATTAGAATACCTCTTCTCAAATTCCTTTTCCACTGAAGTCTGAAGCGATCCATTCCACAAGGTGTCAAGAGAGCAATTCCCCCAAGTAGTTGAATTGATGCAGTCAGTCTCGTTGTATAATGCTCAAGAACTCTCCCGAATACACATCATGTGGGTAATGAAGAACACCTCCCATATGTTCACATCTTTCGTCCCTGATGAATGTGTATGAAGCTCAAGAATCCGAAGTACACCAATATCCAAGAACTCTCCCGAATACCCATCATGAGGGTAATGAAGAACACCTCCCCTATGTTCACAACTTTCGCCCTCCTGATGAATGTGTATGAAGCTCAAGAATCCGGTACACACATTCCCAACGAGAATAACTGATAACACCTCCCTCATGTTACGATTTATCTCCCCGAATATGTCGTACTTGTGTACCTCTTTTATCTTCGTAGAACTTTCTAACATCTCTTCCCCCACATAGTTGGAATAAGATCACTAAACGCCATGAGTCGAGTCAAACCTTGAGTTTCTCTGCGGTGTTTAGATACGTGTCTCCTTCCCCCTTGCTGGTTTTGATACTTCAGAATCAGCAACTCTTTGTAAGCCCATATACTGAAATCTTTGAGAAGAATACCATTAGCACAAATATATCTGTGAGAATCAACTTGCTGAAGAAAACAAAATGAGCAAGTCTAATTGGGGATTAAATCAAACATTTCACCCTCCCCCAATTAGTGCTCTCCCCTGAACCAAAAATCTGTTTGATAAATGCCCGGGCATTAAGAAGAAGTCTTTAGATCGATAAATGCAACTTGTCTTTAGTCTTCTAACATGCATCAGAAAATGTAGAACCGACTGTAGACTCGACCTTCTTCAAGATTGTCCAGTACGGGATAGATAGTTAACATCCTCAACACACCAAAAAGCATCCCAATTAACTAACATCTTGCAAATCCCCTTAATTAAGATCCCTCCCAATCAAACAAGAAAAGAAAGATGTTCATCAAGGAAATCAGCAATCAGCAACGCAACACAGCACACGAAGTGGTAACACAAAACTACCAATCACATCAAACAAGAACAGAGAGATCGTTCGGAATCATCATGTTGATGTGCACGTGAAGCATTAACCGGAAGCACTTGTCTATAAACTCATCAGCCCGTGTGAAGATGTCAACCAACGGCTCTTTGAAGAAACTCCTTGTAACGATGACCCGATAAGAAGAATCTCGGTTCTTACATGATTTAGGAGCCGTTTGACCATTTATTCTCTAATATCAATCAACCATGCAAAAATTCACACTTCTTCTCCCCCTCAAGAATTGCATACGGAGATGCCATTCTTGATTAAGTAAGTGAATATCATCCAAATGTTCTAATCACACTTCTTCCCCGCAAAATAAGCACATGATGTCGCCATCTTCATTATAAACGAGCAAGTGGAATAAGAAGACAATCAACAGTAGCCTGGTTCACTTGTTAATTGAAAGCGCATGGAAAAAACATGAAGCATGTTGATGAGATGGTCATTAGTGAGAAGATTTCTCTTATTCAGAAGATAAAGAGCATTGACACGTACACTTTTCTTTTCTTTCGAGAACGAGGCTTGAACTGAAGTATTCAAACGTCATAAGAAGATTTCTCTTCTTTCGAAGATAATGCGCACTGAAACGTACACATTTCTTTTCTTTAGAGAACAAGGCTTGAACTGCTGTGTTCAAACGTCATTATTTCTCTCTTGTCATCTACTCTTGGCAAACTTATAATCAACCCCATTATCATTCAGTAGGCTCTTTGTCGTGACAAATTGATGGAAAAAACCCAATATGATGAATTTGACCCTGAAGTAAACTAACCCAAACTCATGACTTAAACTTGCACATATGTAACAAAGAGCGGTGTCGAGACTTCATTCTCCATTGAATCTCTAAGTACTCTATACTCTTCATCCAACCAACCATCAAGTATAAGACGTACATCACCTCTTGAGAATCCACAATTAAATGTGACACTGAGCACTACAATGTAACTCCTTAAAGTGATAGTTATTTTGTGGTGGTAAAAGCCCAATTCCCCCAAGTGGTAAAAAGAAAAGGTAAAAGACACCCAACAATAACTAGATTTCCAAGTCTTTGTTTTTGATAATAAGCTCGAACAAGGATCTTGAAGAATCTTCATCCAACCATCCCGGACACCTTCAGATACTAAGTACACTCGCCCGTGATATTTCACTTCAACTTCAAATAAATAATAGTGAATTAACGCCGTTGTCACATCTTCTGGTTAACTGCTCAAATCTAGCCTTCTTTGACATTTGAATGATCTTTGATAATGGTTTTCATCCAGACCATTGTTAAAAGCACATAACCCCGTAAAACCAATTAATTACCAAACTATCATGAGGACAATCCAAACAAACACCCAATTTATGAAGTACACCCTTTTATCCCTTCTTCGAAGCAGAAACCGTAGCACCAGTATCAGATAAGATTCTGAAATACGCTTTCCTTTCTCCAGGATGGTTCCATCATTACGGGATTTTACAACTTTATGGTTTAAACCGAGAAATAGTTTCCTTCGTGGGATTTTACAAAACCAAGAATAAACCGTAAGATAGATCCGGAGACGCACTTTACAATTACCAGGATGTTTCCATTGTCACGGGATTTTACAAGTCTATGATTTAAACAGAGAAATAGATTCTTTCGCGGGATTTTACAAAATCAAGACAAAACCGTAAACAATGTCAGCTTAAATGTGTTATGATAACTTTTGTTTCGGTGAATATCTATTTTAGGGGAATATGCAGCGGTTCATTCATCATCATCACAAACTCTTCAACAATTCTAAACCCATAAGTAGAAAACTTCACAAACCATACTAAGTTGAGTAGTATACACTACTTTCCCTTGGAGGTTGACCGTATAACATCAAAGTACACTTTTCTTTCGACGGCATGATAAATGTTTACACCCATCTGCACAAAAAGTTCTTGTCATAAGCAACCATCTTGAAAATTCATGATCGACGCTGAAGATTCTTGAAGGATTTTCCATAGACTGTGAAGTATCATTATTAATTAGTGGTATCGAATTGCTGATCACATCTCCCCCATTCAATCCATTGGTAAACACATGATTCATGTATTATGACGGCTATTGTAGTGACCACATGGAGAAGTAAACCCGATATATCAAACTTGAACATGACGTAAAATTCCTCAGATTCATTACCTAAGCTTGTATTAATCCTTGTGAAGAAGAAAAGGTGTACCCAATGTACAAAACTTCTTGACGTATCCTCAACTGCGTGAGACAATCAGTGATATCTATGTTGTAGGTTAAGCGAGAACAAATCACAACAGTAACTAAATATCCAAGTCTTTATCACACTCTATAAATGCTCAAACAAGTCATCTTCGCGAAGGGTAGAAAGAAAGAAGACTAAATAAGTAAACGTGCCCGGAAAACGTCACTGAAAATTCAAATAAGAAATACCGTCCAAACAACCCCGTCTCTCTGTTCAAACATAAATTCAAGCCGTGCCACAATACATTCCGTGAAAATGTACAAACCAAAGAAACCTCATATCACAACAAATCACATCATCAAATCTCATGACTCAAAAATCATAAACATCTCTCATCGACAAAACTCATATAATCCAAATCACATAAAGTCCGAATCTTTGAGAAATCCATCTGATCGTCATCCAATATCCACGTTTTCACACAAATTATATAAACCCATTCCAATAATCATCCAAATGTGGTCCAATTCACAAGTGCAAAGTTTCATGGACAATAAGACACTTCACATTCATTTGTACCCATGAAACTTGATTCTAATCCACGAGGTTTAATACACTTGATAATACCAAACCCTCAATATACCAAGTCCACTTGCGAATTCATTAATATCAATCGAAATTCAATTCGATTATATCAAACGAGTATACTGGATCCACATTCGACCACATGATCAAAAGTATTAAAAACACCAGACGTATTAAATATCCATTTAGAATATATGGAACACGTTTTGTCCAAAATAAAACAATGAGAAACATAAATAACCGGACCATACTAATACCATCTAGTCCAAATCCAATAAATTCTTTTCGTTAGGCCCATGAAAAATGATAAGATATGGCCCATCTCATAACTTCGTTCTCTGAGGCCCGTGAACACATAATCTAAATCAGACAAACCCTACACATTAGGGATATATAAAGTGCACTTAAATCCTTTCAATCCCTAAAACCCAGTTTACCTAATCTCTTTAACGCCTCCTCATAGCTAAAAGTGCTCCACAAACCCTAATATATCATAATTACAATCCGCCCCCAAACCTAAATATCGGCTTCAATTGCATAACACATAACACAAAAGTCACGTATACCCCAATCACAGTCTAATACAACCGAAGCATAACCAAGTATCTAATCCCAGTTAACTCATGCGCATAACATCATGATATAAAAAAAACTTCGCCACAGGGATGGCTTGAGGTTTGGAGATGGCATCAAGTTCTTGCAACGGTCTTAGGTAGTATTTCTGGTATGTGATTTGTTTTTGTATAGCTAAACCGATAGAAAGAAGGTTTGAAACATAAGTTGTTTTAATTCATTCTTGAAGTTTTCGGATAGTTACAAGAAGCTTGGCTTCTAAAGGATCGATGATGGTGCATGTTCAAATTAAAAAGATCTTAAAGATTAGAAACAAAGTTTGAACAAAGCCGAGATCTCTTGCATTTATATAGATTATTATGTTGAGTCGGTATTGGTCTGTGATGAGTTAGTTCAAATGAAAAATCAATTAAAGATTTAATAAAAACGTTTGAACAATTTGAGATCCTTGTTGAATATTTTGTTTGTCATTGAGATCTAAGTTTTTTTTATTTTTGCAATCAATGATGATAAGTGAAGTCGTGTGAAAACCTTCATGGTTTTGATGATTCATTGTATATCACGACTAAACGAGTCTGAGATCAAATAGAGTAGTTTAATTGTTGAGTTTTGAATGAAAGTTTGATGTCAAGTCGCTTTGCTTCGTCCTTTTATCTGTCAAGTGCATCTTCTTTTTCACACAAATTGCATCCATGTTTGTGTCAATTCGCTTATGACTTGAGTTGACTCAAAAGTCAACTCGCTTTTATACACAACTAGCATCATGAACCAACTCGCATGCTCTTTAATCCGCATCTTTTTGCAACATGACAACTCGAATCTTCACAAGTCGCATTAGACTTGAGTTGACTCAAAATCAACTCGCATTAAACTACCCAACTCGCATACTTCTACTGGTCAACAAGTTGCTTTATAAAAAACTTAGACATCTTGCATCTTCCAACTCGCTTATCACAACTCGTTTTAGACCTTAGACAAGTCGCTCCAGATACTTTGAACAACACGCTTCAGTAACATAGAACCAACTCGCATCTGTAACAAATCGCTCAATAGCAAGTGTAACTCGCATAGATGAAAAACATTCAACTCGCTTTTGACCAGTAACATTGACAACTCGCTTCTTACACAATGAATAGTTGCAGTAAGTACTGTCAACTCGCATAGATAAACTGGTCAACTCGCATAGAAGAATAATATCAACACGCTTTGATGAAGATTTCACTTTTAGCACAAATAGTTTTTAATAACAAACATCAAAACAGTATAGAAATTAACCACCAGCAGTAACCAGCTTAGGATAACCAATTTAACACCAGATTCTAAACCAGATAAGTGACCAGATTCGATGCTATAGACCATCAGCATCATATTTCGAAACAAAGAAAACTACATAACAAACATCAGCAAACAAAAAAATTGCTTAAACCATGTATTTACCAATCATCATCAACCGGCATCAATACATATCAAAACATCACCAAAGATGCAACAAGTCTCAACAAACCGCATACAAAAATGAGTGCTCAAAAACCATACGAATCAACAAGAACAACACAACCTGGGCTCTGGTACCAATTGTAGGATCGTGAATATTATGTTGTTTGATGATTCGGGTGGTCTAGGACAATGATTAAACAAGAAAGCCATTTTAGATACATGAAGAGAGTTGAGAGGAGGTTCCTTGAAAGAGAGTTGCTTAACAAAATGAAAGGTTAGATTCAAAGAAGCCACACCCCTTCCATGGATGGAAGGGGTATTTATACTTACAAACAATACGTACTCCTATCGGACTGTGGATCAGCCATACAGTGGGTAAAGACCCGTCCTTCCTCCACGGTGTTACACTAAACTATTCTATGCTACAAACTAACTTATAAACAACTAAATACCGTAAATAACTACACGTCTACAAACTAACATATGCTAGACCATAATTGGGGTGACTGACGCTTTAACATGGAATTTTCTAATTCCTAACACGTCCGTCCTCCACGGTGTTACATAACTAACTACTTATTAACATACCTTGACTACGACTACGAGCTTTCTAACGAATACATATACTTGAGATGACCGACACTTTAACTAATGGAGTTTCTAAATTCGAACAATCTCCCCCTAAGGGAGGTCACCTCAATTTACATTGAATACAAACAGATATTACATTTTGATTGTTCTTGGATTCTTGATTAAGTTCTTTGCTCTGTAGCCCGTAGTATTTGATTCTTCATGTTTTGCATGTTTGGTAAATCCAAGTGGAGGTCTTTAACTGATCCATGTGATGATAAGTTTTAAGCCAGCTTTCAGATCATCAGCTACCATAAATCTCTGACTCTTCCTTTGTAGTGTTGACTTTATGTGACGTTGTGACATTGGACTGACATGCTCACATTCTGGATCATGATTTCTTCTCATCATAGTAGCGGAAGCTTTAATTAATTCATGATATTTGCAGTAGCTTAGCAGAAGCATGGAATGAAAATATCAGAGTCGTTGATGCACTTATCATGATATCTTTAGAAATGAATGTGTTGTGTGAGCATGCGGCTATGGATTGACCTCTCAATTCTGATCAGCTGCAAACGTTGGGAGTACCTGCATACAACAGTTAGCAATAAAGCACACGAAAGTGTCTTTGATCACTTTCGTTGAATTGAGTTACACGGCCCATGGTTCCCCGTTGATCAGTACAAGTACTGCCTATGATCAGGTAGAATTCCTTAGAATCTCCTTGACAGGGTTACGCAGCTGCTCTAGCAGTTCTCAAACCGGAACGTCTCAAAGAAGACAACACGGAGTGAGTGAACCAGCGAATTGAGATTCACTGATTGATGAAAATTTATTTAAAAAACAATCGTGTACTGCTTAATATAAAGTGTTTTGCAATACAACGAGGTTTTAAGGAAAACCAATTATCAATCATAAACACCTTTTATTTTTAAATATTAATACACAGTCGATGTGCACAACTACCGGTTTTTCAAAGGTATCCGTCAATCCATTTACTGGACCGAGGTTGATTCAATATTGAATCACCCCATCATTTCTATCATGTTCTCACAAGTTTGATATATTGGATAGATCTCACATATTACCCATCAAGAGCTTGTTTGATGTTGGCTCTAGAAGGATTTCCATCTTCATCGTCAATATTTTACATATCACTCAGATGTTCTGGCAATACCATAAAGATTATGCGTAGGACTCTTGAGAAATAATCTCACTTTCCACATTGTGTGAAACAGTCAGTCTTCATTGATTGTGTCCTAGAGAGAGTTTTTGATGATCTCGTGGCTCTCGACTCAATAGTGCACATTTGGTTCCTATGCCGGAGACTAGGGAGAGGGTCTCTTTCTTCAATATCAACAATCTCTAATAGAAAGTCGATAGATAATGTAGGTTCCCCGTGAGAATGAAACAAGTCCTTTTAAGAGGAACTTGAGTAGCTTGGGAAGTTTAGCGCAGTGCATCACTGGGTCCATGACGTCTTGTCTTCAATACCGGTGTTACCTTAGTAACCACCAGTAGCATATGTATTGAACCCGGTTTCTGCCCTAACGTTGAATTAATGGAGGGTTATCTCTTTTTACCCTTTTCTCATTTCATTTCTTTTTCATTCTTCAACCCCTTCAGTGCTTACCGAGACTTCATAAATAGAACCTTGTTGGGTTTATTCCAGTACTAGCTTAGTTTCAATCGGCACTCTTCCCATTTCTCACTTTTCTATTTTTTTCATCATACCTAAGGACTCTACACTATCCAGTGGATTGTCCCTGGGTAGATCCCTCTGGCTCTGGCGGGATCGTGGGAACGAATACCTAACCTAACAATCCTTATATCTTCATGCATAAAATAAATTTGGTCGGTCTTTTTGGTATTGTTCTTCTGCCATTTAAACCAATTGAAAACAATTTGAATAATCAATCCAGGTACTTATGATATATGATCAAAGCATTTTGTACCTCAATTGTTTTTGATATTTTAGAAAAAGCTCCCCCTCAACATGTGCATCGTATGTTTGAAATTGCTTTGGCACATGGAGGCAAGAGGACTTGAAAATCTTATATTTAGAATGAAGAATTCACTTCTTTTATCAACATTTTATAAAAATATCAACATCACCTTCCCGATCAAATTAGTATTTTAAATACTTAGTTAAAGATATTTTGGGAAAGGATGTGGTTTTCTAAAAGTTGCTTCCCCTCAATATGTGCATCGAGATTCGAAAGTGTTTGCACATATTAGGGAAACCTGCATTTAGAGACAAATCAATGATGTTTCAATCCCTTTTGGTTTGATATAGATGCTCCCCCTTAACATGTGCACGGAAATTTTGAAATCGTTTGGCACATGAAGGGAGGAGACCTTGTTATAATATTTCTAAACCATTTATCGAATTATCAGTTTATATCCAATTTAAATAACAAATTCTCCCCCTATCACAATTTTCAAATCCTTTGAGATTTGTGATCTCTATTGATTTAAATTAAATTTTGAAATTTTTTGAGGAGAATAGTAACTTGCTTTTGAAAAAAACATTGTAACTGATAAGGATCAGATTTTGAGACTTTAAACTCCAATGTTCAAGCATGCTTAAGTATCTTATGAAAACATAACATTAGCCAAGGTATTGAACCAATTGTATAAGACATTGCAATTGTTTGACAAATAACCTTTTTGATTTAATTGAAATCATTCTCCCCTCAATCAATGACACAAGTTGTTGATTGAGAGATAAAGATTTTGACAAATGACATGTCCGGATGATTTTCAAAAATTGAGTTCGAGTTATTTATAAAAGCTATTTAGTTTTCATTAGATGAAAAATATTTTTCAGCATAATTTATAGAAGGAAAAATATTTCTGAAGGAAACATTTGTCTTTTTGGTGACAAACATTTTTTTTTAGAATCTGAGCATGAGATTTGAAAAATAAGAAAAAGCATGGCTCTGTTCTTTCTTTTAAAACGGGTTACTGCCTGAAATTACAATAAACCACCATTTTTCTCTAACCCATTTTTTGTTTTTTTGTTTTTTAAGTTTATGTACAATCGAACTTCATCTAAAGACCCGTGTCATTATTAGAGTGACAAATCAAAAGACCGTAGATGTTATCGAAGAATAGAAAAAAATGGGAAAATAATATTTTTGAGCTTTTTCAAAGATTTTCTGATTTTTATGGATTTTTGAAATTTTATAGTTTTCTATTTTCTTTTTGTGGGTTTTATAATTTTATATTTTTCTTTTTTTGAATAAATATTTAGAAGAGATGGATGGAGTAAACCTTTTACTCATCGTCTTCCTCTTGAAGACGTTTGAGTGTTTCCGGTTGTCGACTCTTTAGACCAAGTCGTGGAAGGATAAACACAAAACGTTCTGCAGGAAGAGATTTGGTGAAGATGTTTGCTAACTGATATTCACTCTTCACAAAATATAGTTCCACCACACCGTTCTCCACTTGCTCCCTGATGAAATGATGTCGAATGTCGATATCCTTTGCTCTTGAATGTTGAACGTTGTTGCATGAGAGAGCAATGGCACTCTTGTTATCACATTACAGAGGGATTTTGTTGAATTCAAAGCAATAGTCAGATAATTGGGATCTCATCCATAGGATTTGAGCACAACAAGATGACATGGCTATGTATTCTGCCTCTGTGGAGGATATAGAGTTACTCATTTGTTTCTTTGAAGACCAACTCACAAGCTTATCACCCAAAAACTGAGCACCTCCTGACGTGCTTCGACGTGTATCTTGACACCCTGCATGGTCAGCATCTGCATAGGCTGTTAGTGATATACCGGTGTCCTTTGGGTACCAAATTCCCATGTTGATGGTTCTTTGGAGATACCGAAAGACCCGTTTAACCGCTTCAAGGTGCTTTTTGGTAGGGTTAGCCTGGTATCTAGCACACATGCATACAGCGAACAGAATGTCTAGTCTACTGGAAGTAAGGTACATCAGGGACCCAATCATACTACGATATTTAGTTTGGTCAACCATGATCCCTGAGTGGTCCTCATCTAGTTTAGTACGCTCCACCATAGGAGTGTCAACAGGGTCACAAGAATCAAATCCAAATTTCTTTAAAATTTCATTAGCATATTTAGATTGATTGATAAAAATGCCTCCGGGACTTTGAAAAACTTGTAATCCCAAGAAAAATGACATTTGTCCCATCATTGACATTTGAAATTTGGAGCCCATCTCCTAAGAAAAACGGTCACATTCATTGGGGTCAGTAGAGGCAAAAATAATATCATCAACATAGATTTGAACATGAATTAAGTGTTTGCCTAAATCCATTAGATACAAGAAACTTTGATAGCTTGTCGTACCATGCCCTTGGAGCTTGCTTCAAACCGTAAAGGGCCTTCTTCAAGCGATAGACATGAGTAGGATGCTATGGATTCACAAAGCCTTCAGGTTGGCTGACGTATATGATGCAGGTTTTACTGACTAGGTATTAATATTTATAGTGTCTCGCTATACCTATGGTCTACCCTAATGTACTAACGGGCAGTGTACCCGGTTGTGTGTAGTGTAGTATTCGGTAAAGCCAAGGTCGTCCCAAGAGCTACGTGGATTGGACTTAAGTCTATGTCACGATAGTAATGGCTTATAAGATTGAAATGACAAAATTAACTAATAAAACAAGGAAATAATAGAGAGCAGATAAGGGCAAGGAAGGAGAATAGTGCTAACCTAGTTACTCATCCTAGCTAGTTATGTTTACGTCTACTTACTTCCAATTACTTCAGGTGGGGTCAAATTCGAGAGGACAACATTTGGTCAATTCGCCCTAACCTATCAGCAAAGATGCCACCACAGGAGAAATCAGGCGCACCATCATAAGTCCTGTTGTTCCTGGTCCCCTAAGCTGAGTCATTAAGTACCGCTACATGCTAGATTCAAAATAGCGAGTGCCCGGCCGTTAGGAACTTAGACACTACACCCCCAATTCTTAAGTTCATCCAAACGATAGGTGATCAGTTGGTCAAATTGCAAAAGTAGAAAGGGTGGTCATATCTTACCCTACCCGTCTCAGTTCGCTCACCTAGGGTCAGTTTGTCATATCTCCTAGGCAATTGGCCTCTACCGCCATTCAAAACTACCGAATCAAGGGTGACTACGAAAGAACTATGCATGCATACACTTAGAAATAATTGTACGGAAGTAAAAGTAAATGTAAACAAAACAATTAAGGAATCATAACTAGGCCAGCACCAGGGTGCTTAGCCAAACATATAATAAATCATATCAACAAAAATGAATAAATCATAAATTGAATTGAACATAATGTTTGATACAAATTACTTGTTGTAAAGCTAATAATGATGATGATTGCGAGTGAATTCTTCCTTCAAAAATGGCTTCGGACTGCTGGAAAATACCCTGGAGTGGTGCCCTAATCGACCCCTGGGAGAGGGGTGAAGAGAGATCCTCAAAAATGCAGATTTAGGGCTGTATTTATAGGCCCCGACATAGTTACGGCGTAATTAAATAAATTAATTACGTCGTAACTAAAATAAATAGTTACGTCGTAACTAAGTTACGCCATAACTATTACAGTAAATCATAATTTCGTACTTTTCTCATCCATTTATTAACTTGAAACTATATTGCACTTGGTTGACACTTTAGGCCCCTCATCGTACCTCTTCATTTATATTGTAGTCCTTGAAGTAAATAAACTTCATATAAGTTGTCACCTTTAGACCCTGATCGCACTAGTTATTTTTACTTTTCATCCTCGAAGTAAATATTATCTTCATTTAGCCACGGGACTTCAACTCCTTAACGCCCAAGTAATAATTACGGCATAATTAAATTACCGAATTACGCCGTAACTCTTCAACTATATATATTTACCTGCTCAGTAATTATCTCGACGGCGTAACTAAATTGCCATGTTACGCCGTAACCTTTATAAAAATAATTACGACGTAACCATAAGAGATGGCTACGCCGTATCCTTCAAAGCTCATATTTACGATGTAACACTATTAGCTAGTTACGGCGTAGTCTTCACATAAAATCCAAAGGTCCTCGTAAATCAATCTTCAGAACATATACTTGGCCTTTTATCACTTCTTTTCCCCTCCAATGCCTCATTTATCCTGAAATGCAAATATGAATGAATATGAAAGAATTAAGTACCATATTAATGCAAATGAGGCCATAAACACGGGAATTTGATATATAAAAGATCAGGAAATTTGATGTTATTAAATATCCCCCCACTTGAATCCTACTTGTCCTCAAGTAGACCCTTTAATAATTCTTAAAAAGATATCTCCCAGGCTTAATTGGAAGTTATGTGTTTAAAAATCACCTAAGCTAGAAAATTCCAAACCGAGCATCTCACGAAAAGGGAATTGAAATCACACTCTCTCTCATAATTCACGTGTTTAATATTTTTGAGGTGATCACTCAACTGCTCAGTCATGGCGAGTATTCTATCATAGGCTTGGTAAAGATACTAATCTCCACCACTAGAGTCTATAGATGCAGCTATTCTAAAAGGCCATGGGTTGACACAACAAAGGCTTATGGGGTTATTTTTTCATTACTAACGAGCTACGTCGAAGGGGACAAAACCAATGATACATGGCCAAATCCATGGCCAAGACACCAATGATTGCTCGCTTCCTCACCTAAACTCGATTCATGACTAAGGGTAGGATAAGACATGGGAAATTTTAATGGGTGTAAACAAAAAGACAAGAAACAAATAGATTCCTAAGTCCACAGTCTCCCCACCACTAGTCGCAGTCAATCCCGTAGCAAAAATCGAGGGTCAAGAGTCAAGGGGTCTTCAATAATCCAATACACGAGTTAATGCATAAGACATGTAATGTGGTGCCTCATAAACTCCATAATCTAGGCAAATAAGATGCATTAACTCGGCCTTCATCATCAATGAAAAAAGAATGTGCTATATAAAATATTAAAGTTTGGGTCAATTTAGCACATATTTCTATCAAAATCGACTATTTCTATCTCCCATCCCCCCACTTGAAATGTACAATGTCCCCATTGTACGAATATTAAAATTTGAAAGGCGAGATAGAAATGTACGGGTTTCTAATTTTATCCGTAAGACAAAACGGATTTGTAAAAATTTGCGCCTGGTTGAACAAGGCGAGAACACTAATCATAAATAAACACTCGCTTGCATGCTTTTTTTTCACACTTTTTTTTTTTTTTTTTTTATGCAAGACAAGGTATACATGGATATAAATGATACGAACATAAAAAGTATCCCCCCACTTGAGATCAACTATCATCTAAACCCGATTTTCTTTCAAAACCCTTTATTCAAAACCCGCGACTTTCACTAGTGGAACCAAAATTAACCAACAGCGCGCGGACCATGGACATAAGGAAACTACAGGGTAGGCTAGGCGATGGGTGTAACGAAACATATATTGGGTGAACAAAATGAAAGGGAAGTCTCTGAAGGGTGTATCTAGGGGTATCTTGCACTAATGGTGAGTGCAAACAAAAAGGGTTTAACAGGGGGATTGACTAATCGATGGGAAAAGTCAATATACACAAACATATATGGGCTATTTGGGTTTACTCCTAAAATTGTCTTACATCCTAGCTGCACCGATCACACCAAGTTTCCTCAGTGTAATGCTCATTATTGTGGTCTCAAAAGATATACAATGCCAAGTTCTAAAGTCTACTACAAACCACAAGCACACTCATTTTTATAGTATTATGTATAAGGGGAAAACGGAAAGGCTTATCCTCACACAATGGAAATATAGGGTAGGTGTGCTCAGTCTAAATTAATCTAGTTAAGTAATGAAAATCATGTCAAAATTTTATTAATGAAACACTTTTCATCAAAAGCTAGAAAAATAAGGGCAAGTAAAATTAAGCGGGTGTCTATGTCTAATCCCTTCCCCCCACTTGGGTCATACTTAAGCATATAAATGAAAGATAAGAAGGGTTAGAATTGGAACAGAAAACTCCCCTGGATTTGCTCGGCATGATCGAAGACTCACGAGTAAACGTGTCCCGCTTTGAGATTCATGCGCAAACTTTAATAACCTGAATTCACTTAAGACAACCAAACGCATCATACTAGAAAAACAACAAGTATAAAAAGAAAATGAAAAACCTAACTCACTTTCGTAGGAATCACGGTTGCATTTAGCATATGCAACAAGCCTTTTAAACCAGTTGGTGTCCTAAATGGACGAGTGAAGTCTCGTGAGGGTTTACAGGGAACACACCCACAAAGTTCATTTAAAATACTAATACAAGGTTATTGTGTTTTAAAATCAAAGAATTAAAGCAGAGGAAGGTTACGTCGTAACTCTTATGAGAGAGTTACGCCGTAACTAGCAAAACCTGACATAAGCTGGAAGGCGAGTGGTTACGGCGTAACCACGGAGATGGTATTATGCCGTAATTATTAATGCGTCAAGAATTATGCTGCTAAAAAGTTGGTTACGGCATAATCACTAAGATGAGTTACGTAACTCCGGTCGATTAGCTAATTGCGTAGCAATTACATCCTCGCTTTCTGTAATGGTTAGAAAACACAAAACCCAACTATACTAATAAAATTAAAAAGAAAAGATAGGCATGGGGTGCCTCCCACGAAGCGCTTGTTTTTGTTCGAGTCACGAGCTTGACTCCACCCTTATTTACTACGTAAAAGGGTGTTCATCCCCTCACTTGAAATCAAATGTAGGTGAAAATAGCAATAAACACCATGAGGGTGTGAAATTGCTACGGGATGGGGAAATGATAAATTATGATCATACCTGAAAGGAGATGTCATTTCCCTCCATACCTTACCCGTTTTAGTTGATGGCATTGATGATTGGTTCACCTCGTGACGTGGCTGATTAATAGGCTCGTATGTCTTCTCGTTAATCATTCAAGTGTCCAAGATCTTGTCGTTTAATTCCATTGCAAGATCAACTAAAATAGGTTCAGTAGCCGAAGCTACACAGCCATCATCGGGTGATGTGATAGGTTGCACGATTTCATCCATAATCTCAACATCCTGAATAGAAAAACAAGCAAGATTGTCAGGAATAAAAGAAGAGTTAGAAGTATTACCATTTTGTGTTGTGGTTGATTCCTCATTAGCTTGTGGCGTTGCTTCATCACTCTGTAAGTTCTTTGCTTCCATTTTCTTCAATTGATCGTCGCTTGTTTCTTCTTTTCTCACAGTCTTCAAACGTCCTGGAAATGGGATAGGTGGTACATATGGTCCGATATAAGGTAAATCACGAGGAACCGGCTCATTGTTGACTTCTTTCATCTTTCCCACTGTTGCTTTGATAGTTCCGACCGCATTCTTTTTACTTTCTAGGACCTTTTGATTTAATTCATCAAGCTTAGCCACCAAGCTTTTCCTCTTATCGTCAAGCTTCTTAAAATTCAGGTTCGCGCCCTCCTTGAATTCCCTAATCATTTCGTCACTCGAATCGTGCATCCTTTTTAAATTATCCGAGAATTTCTTGACGGCTTCCTTCAATGACTCAACATACCTGACCTGCTCATATTCTTCTTGTAGAGAGTGCTCTTGTATAGCATGAATGCTCTCCTTGGCCATCTTCATATCAAATCCAAGTCTATCAAGCTGCTTGGTGATGTCACCAAAGTCATCCAAGCGGTTGCTATTTGTGGCCCAAGTGGTAGCTCCATCATACCAATTTCGTGAATGGTCAGCCATCATTTCAATTGATCTAAGCGCTTGTGCCGGTGGCATTGTAGGAATAGGTCCTTGAGAGTGGAGCATTTGGCGAGACGAGATGTTTAAACCTTTGTAGAAAATAAAGACCATCTGATGGTTGCTGATATCATGCATTGGGCATCTGTAGAGAAGGTCATTATATCTTTCCCAAGCTTCATCAAGCGTTTCATCAATCTTTTGTCTGAAAATCCTTATCTTTTCCATCTTCTTGGAAATCTTTGAAGGAGGACAATATCTCTGAATGAAAGCTTTCTTCAAAAGATTCCACGTATTGATTGACCCCACAGGAAGCATCTTCATCCATCTTCTGGCTGCACCTGTGAGTGTAATCGGGAACACTCTAAGCATTAATGCATCTTGAGAAACTCCTGAGTGTGGAAAAGATCATGCGATCTCCAATACTCTTCGCACATGCGGTGGGCATCATCATCGTTAGTTCCCGCAAAAGTTTTTTCTAAGTTCCCTCATGAACTGGCAGCTGATCTCAAACTCAATGTCATAATTCAATTCGGGGCATACGACGCCCGATCTTTGGTTATCTCGAGTCAAAGTAATATATTCTTCCATAGTGAGCATGTCAAAATTTGAATCTTCCATATCCTGAAATATCAAAACAAACAAAAACAGAAAAGAAGAGAAAAAGAAAAGAAAAACTTAAATTAAAATCCTAAATAGCTCCCCGGCAGCGGCGCCAAAAACTTGATGCAGGTTTTACTGACCAGGTCTTAATATTTATAGTGTCTCGCTATACCTATGGTCTACCCTAATGCACTAACGGGAAGTGTACCCGGTCGTGTGTAGTGTAGTATTCGGTAAAGCCGAGGTCGTCCCAAGAGCTACGTGGATTGGAAATTAACTTAAGACTATGTCACGATAGTAATGGCTTATAAGATTGAAATGATAAAATTAACTAATAAAACAAGGAAATAACAGAAAGCAAATAAGGGCAAGAGATGTGATCAATGAAGGAGAATAGTGCTAACCTAGTTACTCATCCTAGCTAGTTATGTTTACGTCTACTTACTTACAATTACTTCAGGTGGGGTCAAATTCGAGAGGACAACATTTTGTCAATTCGCCCTAACCTATCAGCAAAGATGCCACCACAGGAGAAATCAGGCGCACCGTCATAAGTCCTGTTGTTCCTGGTCCCTTAAGCCGAGTCATTAAGTACCGCTACATGCTAGATTCAAAATAGTGAGTGCCCGGACGTTAGGAACTTAGACACTACACCCCCCAATTCTTAAGTTCATCCAAACGATAGGTGATCAGTTGGTCAAATCGCACAAGTAGAAAGGGTCGTTAGTTGGTCATATCTTACCCTTCCCTTCTCAGTTCGCTCACCTAGGGTCAGTTGGTCATATCTCCTAGGTAATTGGCCTCTACCGCCATTCAAAACTACCGAATCAAGGGTGACTACCAAAGAACTATGCATGCATACACTTAGAAATAATTGTACAGAAGTAAAGGTAAATGTAAACAAAACAATTAAGGAATCATAACTAGGCCAGAACCAGGCTACTTAGCCAACATATAATAAATCATATCAACAAAAATGAATAAATCATAAATTGAATTTAACATAATGTTTGATACAAATTACTTGATGTAAAGCTAATAATGATGATGATTGCGAGCGAATTCTTCCTTCAAAACTGGCTTCGGACTGCTGAAAAATACCCTGGAGTGGTGCCCTAATCGACCCCTGGGAGAGGGGTGAAGAGAGATCCTCAAAAATGCAGATTTAGGGCTGTATTTATAGGCCCCGACATAGTTACGGCGTAAATAAATAAATTAATTACTGATGCGTGCCAAACAGTCAAGCTAAATCACTCAAGCCTGCCACTTGTGAATGGCAGACCGTAATAAGCTTAAACTGCTAAGCAAGCAATGCAATGAGGATCCGGGAGTATAGTGTTTCCGGTCGTTATGTCCCAAATGAGCTATGCAATGGATTATCAAACGTAAAGTGATCGAGAAATTTGAACGAAAAAAGGATTTGAATAGGATTATAACTACAGAAAAAGCCAACAAATTAGAAGGGCTAAAATGTAAATTAAAGAAAGTTAAAAAGATAAAAAATATTAAATAAACGCTATCACTATTTTTAAAATTGATGAACATTTAAAACTTAAAACTTAAAACTTACGTTTAAATAAAATTACGTAAACGTACAAAACAAAAAGTGAAATCTAAGAAATAAAAGTCCTAAAAATATGAAAATGACATTTTTACAAACCTAATGATAAAAGAAAATTACTAGAAAAATAAAATTATTTTTATAACTAATTATCTAATTATTATTAATTAAAAACTATTTTTAACTATTTAATATTAGCCTAAAATACAAGAAATTAGGAAATAAAGCTAGAAAAATAAAATTAAGACTTAGAAAAATCTAAAATATCAAAGAGAATTTTCAAAACTATTTTCGTAATTTTCTGATTATTTTTCTATTTTCTAGGAATTAAAAACTATTAAAAACTAACTAAATTACTAAAAATTACAAAATAAACTATGAAAAATCTGGAAAATTACTTTTTTTACTTTTTATATTTATCTAAACCTAAGAAAAATGAAAAATTATTTTTTTGAAGCTTTTCTTAATTTTTTCTATTAATTGCTAATTAAAAATGCTTAAAAATCAATTAAAATCAAGAAAAATAGTAAACTGACTTGGAAAAATCTGAAAATTTCAGGAAAACTCTAAAATAATGAGAGGAATCTAGGAAAAATGGAAAAACAAGGGCTTGTTTGGATGAATTTGAAACTGATGTTGCAAGTGCTTGTGAAATAAGCACTAGAATAAGCAAATGGCTACCAATAAGCACCCAACTAAAACAGAAGCTTAAATAAGCTTAAAGAACCAAAATGAAACAGATTACAACAAGCCCTAACCACTGGAAATCAAGCTTAACAGATTTGATGTTTGAGCTTATGGACTAAAAACAGTTAAAGGGGGTACCTACTTTGAGCTAAAGAATAAGCCAACCAATAAGCTAAAACCAAAAAGCAAATGATGGGACTTACAGAAGACCTGGTTGACTATCTATAAGCCAAACACCAGGCCTTAGTGAGCTCAAATAAGCTCTGCACAAGCTCTGCAAATCCCCTGTGCAGACTCAGTTTCAACTGAGTCTATGCACAGGGCATTTGTCCCCATGTTCACAAGCAATTTTGAGCCTTATAAAAAATTAGCAAAAATGTATAAAAATGATGATAAGTAAGTAGACCTATTGAAGTTTTAAAATCCACAAGTTTCACTAAGATTGACCTAGAAATGAATCCATGAAAATTCTTCCTAGTTGAGCAAAACTGAGAATTGGCAAATTTTGACTTTTGAAGAAAAAGTGAAAGGTTGACTAAATGGAACTTTGCAACTGATTTATGGATTGATTATGTTATTTAATGATGAAACAACACTGATGCAAGCTATTTCTAAGAATTCTAAGCACAAAATAAGAGCTTGATTTACCAAAAGCACCAGATAAGCTTATGGGGACGATTTCATGGGATTTTGACTATTGGGGTTTGCAGGCACAAGTGAAAGACTCAAATGGGTTCAAATAAACTACCCAAACTTGAAACAACAATTTCCAGCTACTGAGCTAACCTATGACACAGTATCCAAGGCTGACCCAAACACCATTTTAAGGACTAATATACACTTAAACTAACGAAAACACTGAACAGATAGTACCATTGATCAAACTGAGTTTATGACCATATTACAACTTTATAAACACATTTAAATCATTGGTGACCTCAGATACACAGCATTAAGCATAAACGCAATTTTGAAAAGAAAATAGAAATGAGAATAAAACTCACAAATGTCCAAATGGTATGCATGAAACCAAACCAAATCCTACACTACCCTAACCTATTTCAACCCAATTCCACTCACTGCATCATCCATAGCATAACCAAGCTGCTTGAACCACAATTTCACCAAACAGTTAACTTTTGTTGACTATTTAACAAAGTTGTTTGAAACTGATTTATAAGTTTGCAAAAAGCTAAAGTAAGCTTAAATAAGCTTATTTGATTTCAAAGTTGATAAGCTGTGAGAAGCTTTGACATTAAATTTGAAACTAAAAATTTCCACAGTAAGCTATGAACTTGGAATTTAAATAAAGACTTGAATTGAAAACTCAAAAGCACATACAATGATGTTTTTAACTTAAATGAGATACACAAAAGCTGAAATTACAACATTGGATTTAAACTACAACATTTATTTAAAAAAACGACATAAAGGAAAAAAATTAAAACTAACTACTTTCTTTTTTCTTCTCTTTCAACCTCTTTTATACTCTCCAACATCCTTCTCACTTGTCTCTGACTTTATCCCACCATCATTTTGGTCCATTGGATGACTTAAGTGAATGTTAGCCCTTGATTGGTTTTTTGGCGGGAAATGGATATTTTGACCATTGGGGTAGAGTGAGGGGAGGTGAAGCAATAAATATTTGGATTGAGAGGAGGAGGAGGGAACAAGATATGAGGGATGGGAGTTGGAGTGAGGTGCAGGCATGGCAAAGGGAAGAAATTGGAGGGGGGTGAGACTTTGGCGGGTTGGGTTTTTTTAATATTGCAGGGGGGTCAAAATGGGTTAAGTGGCGGGGGTCCAAAAGGGTTTTGACCATGCCACTTGTGTGGAATATGGTGGGTATATCTGGAGGGTTTAATACATAGGGACCTTTGTTGTAAATTCTGAAATTCAAGGGACCAATTCTGCCAATTCATCAAAGTTGCTTCAAGGGCTAAGAGTGACAATCTCACAAAGTACAAGGACCAAACTTGCCATTTTCAATTTCAGTGGCCATTTTGCCAAATTTCAAACTTGAAGGACTAATTTTGTAATTTTCTCAAACTTTTTATATTTTTCACCAAAGGACTAATTTTGACAAGTTATGATTTAAAAAGGACCTTTGGTGATTTTTCTTTTGAAATTATGACTCAGGGACTATTTTTGACAACTTTTGAAACTTGGGGAACTGAAACTGCCAATTATGCAAACTTTGCTCATTTTTCATCTGATTTTAAACATTTTGCATCTGAAACATATAAAATGCAATTTTGGAATATTTTCAAGATTTTGATGCATTTCTGAGCATTTTAAACGTTTTGCAGTTCAGATTTGACTAAAAATGATGAGTATTTACACACTCATCAATCCCCACACTAAACTATTGCTAGTCCCTAGCAATCTTTTGAGAAAATTTAATGGATTTCATCTCTTTACCAAAAGCCATTACTTCTGGAGTAGCCAAATGTTTCAGTTCAAGTAAGAACCATGGTACACCGATAACCATGTGATTTTGAGCAAACCACCAGCTTCCAACGGATTTGATTTGTCTTTACCAGAAGCCGCTTCGCTGGACTAGCCAACTTTTAGATAAATTATCAATATTATCTTTGGTGAGCTGATTACCAATTATGGTTTTTCCACTGCCTTTACCACAAGCCATAAACTTGCGGGCTAGCCAACTCTTCACTTTTTTGGATATGGTGAGCTGAATACCATACAATTTTGGGCAAATTGCAAGTCGTCAACGGATTTGAGATATCTTTACCAAGAGCCGTTTGCTCTTGGATTAGCCAATCCTTTTGTTTTTTAGACAAGGCGGACTGATAACCAATTGAGTAAGTGTAGAACACTTACTCCAAAAAAAAAATTTTGGCCTAAAACGGGGGAATTAGGCGGATAATTACATGATAAAATTCGTGAGAATTCCCCCCCACACTTAGAAATGAATATTGCCCTCAATATTCAAAGTACCGGCGGTTATGCCGAAACAAAGAACGTAAAAGGGAAATACTACGGCCATTATTTGAAAGGATTTTTTTTTTTTTTTTTTTTTTTTTTCTTTAACATGTGGGCAACTCCCCCACACTAGGGTGGTAGAAAATAGAAAGAAGTCAGAAAAATGGGTGAAAACCCATATGGCATGCTACTGTTTTTGATTTCCGAATCCTAACTTGACTCGACCCCGAATTTGTTCATGGGGAAGCAAAGTGGAAGAAACAATCTCCATCGGACTTTCATTCAAGATGTTTGGACAAACATTTGAAGCACGTGAAAGTTCCACACCGATGAGATATATTCCCGGCTCAAGATAATGGTATACGGAAATGCCGGGGTCAAAGATAATGTCTTCATTCCCGAAGGAGTGAAGAACAGGAGAAGTCACATCATATGTGAGGAATGGAAGAAAGATGTTTATAACAATTAGGATCCATTCTTCATCCTCAAAATCAAATTTTATAGTTTCCTTAATGTGTATTTCATCATTTAAGCTCTTTTGGTTATTTTCAACAATTACCTCGGGAGGGAGAGGCGGGGGGTGGTGTCCTCAATAAACATGTCTCCCCCCAGGTCAAGATCAAGATCAAAATAGAAATGATCATACTCCGGAGGAGATATGATGTGAGAGAGTTCACCGGAGAACTCCTCAGGATCTAGATCAAAGAGAAACGAATCATACTCGGGAAGAGAAAGATGAAAGGTGGGATTGCCACTACTCTCCTTTTCAGTATAATCGTCATCAAAGCGGAATATTTCAAATTCCGAATTCTAGAAGAGAATCATTGGAAAAAGCCTCAAACTCAAGAGATGTTTCGGGCTTTTCCAAGATAGAGTTACTATCCTCTACGGGGATAGGAGTTGAAGCTGGCTTAGCACAAAATGATTTGATCTTAGAAATGAGGAGATTTACATTGAACAATTTTTCACGAATATTCTCATCCTCAATTTCCAGATCATCAGAATCTCTCACTTCCTCTAGCTTAGAAGGTAAGTTCTCGACATAATCGATGTCTCCACAAGATAAAGAATCGTTAAACGCAAGTACAATCGCTGTCGGGGTGAGAATCGAGAACATATCAACATGATTATTTGGAATGTCAAGAGGAGGGTAAGAATCATCATCAAGAGGCTTATCACACATATTGCCGGAGATAACCTCGGACTCACTTGGGGTTAGGACAAGGTTCTCAACACGAGACGATTCCATTCTCGGAATAGTGCTAAGAGGCTCCCATTATGAGAGAGTCAACGGGTTCAACAATGTTTGAAGAAATAGAATCATCGACCTCTTCCAAAGGACGTCAATTTCAGACCCGTGTGAGTGAAGGGAAGAGTCATAATGAAAGGCCTCAAACGGATTGGTTGTAAGAAAGGCTCACATAATATTCTTTCATTTGAATGGAATCCTCATCATCATCGAAAACGAAAGTCTTGTGATTAAAAGTGGATGTAGCATTATAAACCCATCGGACAATCGAAAAGGATGGGGACCACCACAATAATCACATCTTTTGGAAACGGTCAACGGCTCTAGTTTTGCTTCACGATCGAATATCATTGGTAAGCTCAACCATCTTAACCGAAAAATTGTTTGTTTCTTGATGTCGGAACTTTCGATTTGTTCTCGATGATCGCAATATATCCCTTGGGTACGATACAAGATATTGCCACCTACGGTCTGTGATTGAGTGAATCTTGATCGATTTGCGTTAAAGCGTTGTAGAATATATCGATCTGAAGTATTTCCGAGAAACCATGATGTGGGCATTTTCGTAGGAGATCTTTGAATCTTTCCCATGCCTCACCGAAACTTTCATCAAAACGCTGTTGGAAGTTTATAATCTCGTTCTTAAGATTTTCCGTCTTAGAATAAGGAAAGAAATGATTTACAAATTTTGAAACGAGATCCTCCCAAGTAGTGATCGACGAGGGGTTCTTTATCGAGCCAATTCCGGGCTATCCCCTCGAGAGAAAATGAGAATAACATCAACTTAATTGTGTCACGGGGAACATCCTTATATTTTATAGTCGAAATTAGCTTATCAAACCATCGGATGTGAGCATAGGGATCGTTCCTCTCGAGACCATAGAATGGATTTGACATAATTAGTTGAATTAAACCGGTGTTTATCTCGAAATTCTCGGAAAGAATCTCCGGTACAACGATAGCATCTTCGTAACCCTCGATGGGTACTTGGAGCATTTCTAACATCGTACGCGTGTCCGCCATCAGAATTAAACATGTAGAGGGTTAAAGAGATAGAATTAAACGGTTTTGAGATTAAAGAAGAGTAGAATCAAACGGTACGAGAGGGTAAGAGAAATAGAATCATACGGATAAGAGGGATGAGAAGAGTATTTTTGGATTTTTGGATTAACATATTGTAAAAATAAAAAAAGAAAATCTTTTTGGGTTTTTGATTTTTATAAGAAAATATAAATACATACAGATGGTATAAACAAGGAGTGAATATCCAAATCACTAATCTACTAGACGTAAGATAATCAGCACACCATCCGGCGTGCGCCAAAAATTTGATGCGTGCCAAACAGTAAGCTAAATCACTCAACCCTGCCACTTGTGAATGGCAGACCGTAATAAGCTTAAAACTGCCTAAGCACGAATGCAATGAGGATCCTGGGAGTATAGTGTTTCCCCGGTCGTTATGTCCCAAATGGAGCTATGCAATGGATTATAAAACGTAAAGTGATCGAGAAATTTGAACGAAAAAGGGATTTGAATAGGATTATAACTACAGAAAAAGCCAACAAATTACAAGGGCTAAAATGTAAATTAAAGAAAGTTAAAAAGATAAAAAAATATTAAATAAACGCTATCACTATTTTTAAAATTGATGAACGTTTAAAACTTAAAACTTAAAACTTACGTTTAAATAAAATTACGTAAACGTACAAAACAAAAAGTGAAATCTAAGAAATAAAAGTCCTAAAAATATGAAAATGACATTTTTACAAACCTAATGATAAAAGAAAATTACTAGAAAAAGAAAATTATTTTTATAACTAATTATCTAATTATTATTAATTAAAAACTATTTTTAACTATTTAATATTAGCCTAAAATACAAGAAATTAGGAAATAAAGCTAGAAAAATAAAATTAAGACTTAGAAAAATCTAAAATATCAAAAGAGAATTTTCAAAACTATTTTTTTAATTTTCTGATTATTTTTCTATTTTCTAGGAATTAAAAACTATTAAAAACTAATTAAATTACTAAAAATTACAAAATAAACTATGAAAAATCTGGAAAATTACTTTTTTTACTTTTTATATTTATCTAAACCTAAGAAAAATGAAAAATTATTTTTTTGAAGTTTTTCTTAATTTTTTGTATTAATTGCTGATTAAAAATGCTTAAAAATCAATTAAAATCAAGAAAAATAGTAAACTGACTTGGAAAAATCTGAAAATTTCAGGAAAACTCTAAAATAATGAGAGAATCTAGGAAAATGGAAAACAAGGGCTTGTTTGGAGGAATTTGAAATGATGTTGCAAGTGCTTGTGAATATACACTAGAATAAGCAAATGGCTACCAATAAGCACCACAACTAAAACAAAGCTTAAATAAGCTTAAAGAACCAAAATGAAACAGACATTACCAAGCCCTAACCACTGGAAATCAAGCTTAACAGATTTGATGTTTGAGCTTATGGACTAAAAACAGCTTAAAGGGGTACCTACTTGAGCTAAAGAATAAGCCAACCAATAAGCTAAAACCAAAAAGCAAATGATGGGACTTACAGAAGACCTGGTTGACTATCTATAAGCCAAACACCAGGCCTTAGTGAGCTCAAATAAGCTCTGCACAAGCTCACCAAATCCCACTGTGCCTAGTTTCAACTGGGCGAGTCTATGCACAGGGCATTTGTCCCCATGTTCACAAGCAATTTTGAGCCTTATAAAAAATTAGCAAAAATGTATAAAAATGATGATAAGTAAATAGACCTATTGAAGTTTTAAAATCCACAAGTTTCACTAAGATTGACCTAGAAATGAATCCATGAAAATTCTTCCTAGTTGAGCAAAAACTGAGAATTGGCAAATTTTGACTTTTGAAGAAAAAGTGAAAGGTTGACTAAATGGAACTTTGCAACTGATTTATGGATTGATTATGTTATTTAATTATGAAACAACACTGATGCAAGCTATTTCTAAGAATTCTAAGCACAAAATAAGAGCTTGATTTACCAAAAGCACCACAGATAAGCTTATGGGACAGATTTCATGGGATTTTGACTATTGGGGTTTGCAGGCACAAGTGAAAGACTCAAATGGGTTCAAATAAACTACCCAAACTTGAAACAACAATTTCCAGCTACTGAGCTAACCTATGACACAGTATCCAAGGCTGACCCAAACACCATTTTAAGGACTGATATACACTTAAACTAACAGAAAACACTGAACCAGATAGTACCATTGATCAAACTGAGTTCTCATGACCATATTACAACTTTATAAACACATTTAAATCATTGGTGACCTCAGATACACAGTTAAGCATAAACTGCAATTTTGAAAAGAAAATAGAAATGAGAATAAAACTCACAAATGTCCAGCTGGTATGCAGACTGAAACCAAACCAAATCCTACACTACCCTAACCTATTTCAACCCAATTCCACTCACTGCATCATCCATAGCATAACCAAGCTGCTTGAACCACAATTTCACCAAACAGTTAACTTTTGTTGACTATTTAACAAAGTTGTTTGAAACTGATTTATAAGTTTGCAAAAAGCTAAAGTAAGCTTAAATAAGCTTATTTGATTTCAGTATAAGCTTGTGAGAAGCTTTGACATTAAATTTGAAACTAAAAATTTCCACAGTAAGCTATGAACTTGGAATTTAAATAAAGACTTGAATTGAAAACTCAAAAGCACATACAATGATGTTTTTAACTTAAATGAGATACACAAAAGCTGAAATTACAACATTGGATTTAAACTACAACATTTATTTAAAAAAAACGACATAAAGGAAAAAAATTAAAACTAACTACTTCCTTTTTTCTTCTCTCTTCAACCTCTTTTTATACTCCAACATCCTTCTCACTTGTCTCTGACTTTATCCCACCATCATTTTGGTCCATTGGATGACTTAAGTGAATGTTGGCCATAGATTGGTTTTTTGGCGGGAAATGGATATTTGACCATTGGGGTAGAGTGAGGGGGAGGGTGAAGCAATAAATGTTATTTGGATTGAGGTGGAGGAGGGGGGAACAAGATATGAGCTGGGGATGGGAGTTGGAGTGAGTTGCAGGCATGGCAGGGAAGCAGTTGGAGGGGGTGAGACTTTGGCGGGTTGGGTTGTTTTTAATATTGCAAGGGGGGGTCAAAATGGGTTAAGTGGCAGGGGGTCCAAAAGGGTTTTGACCAGGCCACAATTGGGTATAAGGGTTTAATACATAGGGACCTTTGTTGTAAATTCTGAAATTCAAGGGACCAATTCTGCCAATTCATCAAAGTTGCTTCAAGGGCTAAAAGTGACAATCTCACAAAGTACAAGGACCAAACTTGCCATTTTCCAATTTCCAGGGGCCATTTTTGCCAAATTTCAAACTTGAAGGACTAATTTTGTAATTTTCTCAAACTTTTTATATTTTTCACCAAAGGACTAATTTTGACAAGTTATGATTTAAAAAGGACCTTTGGTGATTTTTCTTTTGAAATTATGTGCTCAGGGACTGTTTCTGACAACTTTTGAAACTTGGGGAACTGAAACTGCCAATTATGCAAACTTTGCTCATTTTTCATCTGATTTTAAACATTTTGCATCTGAAACATATAAAATGCAATTTTGGAATATTTTCAGTATTTTGATGCATTTCTGAGCATTTTTAAACGTTTTGCAGTTCAGATTTGACTAAAAATGATGAGTATTTACACACTCATCAATTACGTCGTAACTAAAATAAATAGTTATGTCGTAACTAAGTTACGCCGTAACTATTACAGTAAATCATAATTTCATACTTTTCTCATCCATTGATTAACTTGAAACTATATTGCACTTGGTTGACACTTTAGGCCCCACATCGTACTTTTTCATTTATATTGTAGTCCTTGAAGTAAATAAACTTCATATAAGTTGTCACCTTTAGTTCCTGATCGCACTTGTTATTTTTACTTTTCATCCTCGGAGTAAATATTATCTTCATTTAGCCAGTGGACTTCAACTCCTTAGCGCCCAAGTAATAATTACGGCGTAATTAAATTACCGAATTACGCTGTAACTCTTCAACCGTATATATTTATTTGCTCCGTAATTATCTCTACGGCGTAACTAAATTGCCATGTTACGCCGTAACCTTCATAAAAATAATTACGACGTAACCATAAGAGATGGTTACGTTGTATCCTTCAAAGCTCATATTTACGCCGTAACACTATTAGCTAGTTACGGCGTAGTCTTCACATAAAATCCAAAGGTCCTCGTAAATCAATCTTCAGAACATATACTTGGCCTTTTATCACTTCTTTTCCGCTCCAACGCCTCATTTATCCTGAAATGCAAATATGAACAAATATGAAAGAATTAAGTACCATATTAATGCAAATGAGGCCATAAACACGGGAATTTGATATATAAAAGATCATGAAATTTGATGTTCTCAGTATACTACTTCTTTCAGATATTCGTTAAGAAAAGCCGTCTTTACATCCATATGATAGACTACCATGTTCTTACTGGCAGCGTTAGCCAGGAAGATTCTGATTGCCTTGATACGTGCAACTAGAGCAAATGATTCTTCAAAGTCAATACCCTCCTTCTGACGGTATCCTTTTGCAACCAATCGAGCCTTGTTCTTTAGCACATCACCATGCTCATCAATTTTTACTTTGAAGATCCATTTTAGAGCAATGATCATAGCACAGTCAGGAGCAGGTATTAATTCCCGTACATCTAGTCGATCGAACTCATGAATTTCTTCTTGCATGGCATTGAACCAGCTGTCTTTTGCCATGGCTGTTTTAACGTCTTTTGGTTCGACCTTAGAAATTACGGAGTTGAAGAAGCACCACAAGGCATCAGTTGCAAATTGTTTATGAGTGGATAATCGACGAGAATGGTTTCCAATGATGTTGTCCAATGGATGGTCATGTGTCCATTTTCTAAGGTGTTTGTGTGGTTGTAGTTGAGGAACTGAGGTAGCAGAGTTTGGATCTCCTGATGAAGATGGTTCTGAAGTTGGTTCAGGAGCAAATATGTTCTCAAATGGAGCATCTTCGGGAGTAGCAAAGGGGTTATCTCCATCATAGGTGCCAGAAACATTTTCATGATGTACACTCGATGATTGAGGATTTGATGATGAGGATGAGTGATCTGTAGTAGGCACTACTTGACTGAATGACATAGAAACTGAAGGGTTATCTACGTTGACTGGGTTAGGGGCAACCTCTGTTGATGGATTAGACTGATCATTAGCAATAGGCTCATAGTGTTCATCAAACATTGGATCAAACAAATTCTTCAAATCATCTTCCGAAGGGGGTATATTTGGAGTTGCTGGTCAGGAATTTTGTACAAGAGAAGAACTAATGGGACTACTTATCAAATGTTAAGATGCGGGTCCAGAACTTGATTTTCCTGGAGCCAGTTGCCCAGACAGCTCATCGAACATGACGTGAATAGTTTCCATGATATCTCGAGTTCTTTTGTTGTAGATTCGGTAACCCTTCTTGTTTGGTGCATAACCCATAAAAACTCCAATGTCCGCCATAGCTCTTAATTTACCTAAATCTTGACCGTCATTCGTTGGATAGCTCTTAATTTACCTAATTTTCATACTTTAATCTTGGTAAGCCTCTTACGAGGTTCTTTCTGGAAAGATCATTAATAGTGCCGAAGTTCAAGTGATTGAGACAACGATGCCATAACCATGACTTTGTTTTCGAAGCCTTTAACAACAAGCAGATTGGAGAAGACTTCATCATATCTTCGATAGAGATGGTGTATAAGTTTGTACCACGTGTTCCTTTTAAAAGTTCTACACCATCAAGTTCTCTAACGAAACAAGTATGTTTTCTAAAAGCCACTTCTAAATCAGAATCACAGAATTGACCAACAAAAAACAAATTATGACCAAGACCTTCAACATAGTATACCCGGGAAATTACACTATCACCAACCACATAATCTCAATAACCCATAATAGCCCCGAAATGGTCGTTCCCGAATCTAACAGTCCCGATAAATTTACTCACGAAGTTCATGAGCCGCGAGCGATCTCCAGTCATGTGCTTGGAACAACCTGAGTCCAGGTACCACAGAACGATTTGAACGACCTGCAGTTGAACACAGACAAGTATGGATGACTAGATAGTTTGGATCCCCATGTGACAATGGGTTCCACTTGGTTAGAAAACGAGATTGGAACATCCACATCAGGAAAAGAGTCAATGAAATCGTTAGAGGTAGATGCCGGACTAGTAGAAACAGTAGATCTATTCAAAGTATGTTCACTTCTTAAAGGTATAGTTCTACCAGTAGGCATCCATTTCCTAATGGGCATTGATCTAGATAATTTAGGGCACAACTCATTAAGATTGAATTTACGGCCAGTAGGTATCCATTGGTAACCTACATTACTAAATTTTCTTCTTGTTGGTTTCCAATGTTTTCTAGCCCTCTTCCTCCTTGGTCTTCTGACCTTTTTATCCTGATGTCTAGTGTTAACCATTTTAACAGGAGATTTTGCAGTATTACTCATCTCATTCACAACACATTCATGATTAATACCAGAAATCAAGCATTCATTACATGTTTTGCAAATAGTAGCAGAATTCGAATTAATTACAGTACGCTTATAGCTAATACTAGAATCAACACGATTCGTTTTATTCAAATCAAACTTAATGTTCCTAGGGTGGTCTTCTACTTTCTTCCATTGATCACTCTTAGCTTGCGAGGTCCTATCTTGCTTTGTATTGCCTGGAGGCTTTGACCCGCTCGCTTTTGTACCACTGATTACTCCTGTAGAGGGAATTATGGGAACATTAGTTGGTTTTGCTACTTTTTGCATTCCTGATCTAGAAGTGCTGGGATCTGAAGTACTTTTAGGCACATCAAAGCTCACATGCTTGACTTTCGGCACAGAACAAGGCATATCATGGGTTGCATGCTTAGCACTAGACATAGAACAAGGCATAACAGCTTTATCTTTCTCACAAAAAGATTTAGGGCATGTTTCTCTTAAACATTCTAAAAGCTCCTGAGATCGTTTGGCATATAAGCATGGATACCTAATTTCACTATCAAGTGGTTTATTTATGCGATCCTCTTCTACAATCTCACAAAGACATTCTAGACTATCCTTAAGGTGACATAAATAGTTATGAAACACAAGTTCGTTATTTCTAAGATGAGGAGGAATATATTTTACAGTCACAAAATACTTAGAATCCGCAGATGCATTTGATGCAACATTCTCATTACTGAAAAGTTGCATTCTCCCTTTTACCCGACTCTTCAGATTCTCAATTTCCTTTTGCAAAGAAGTTATTTTTTCATTGTTCTTGTCATGAGTGACTTTCATTGAATCATACAACTCTTTAAAGTGTCGTTTAACCTTTTCATTTTCTTCTAGAAAAAACTCTCATTTTCTTGTTGTAATACATTAATGATGTTTTGAAGATGAAAGCTTTGAGAATACTGAGAATCTAAAGGAGGAGGCATTTCGGAGCCATTCACATTGTTCTTTTCACCATTTAATTTTGAAATTTTGGTTTTCATCCTTCTGATCGTGTTACAATGAGCTCGAATCTATTTGTCACGTTTGTTTATTTCAAAAACTGCATCAAACTCAGGAACATCCGAGGATGTTTTGATATTTGAGGTTTTAACATTTTCTTTGAGATGTTGATATTTTAGTTGTAAATTAAAATGTTCAACTTCCAGTTTAGAATAATGTTTTTCCAAATTATCATGATCATCCTGTTCTACATTATCAAGCAATTTTGAATTTTTGGTTTCAAGCTCAATGACACGATCATGGGAAACTTTTAATGCAATAGTTAATTCATGAAATTGAGACACAGTAATAGAACAATTTGTAACAGTGTAGAACACATCTTGAGCAACACATCGAGAGATCAGATTATCATTAATGATGTGCAGATTCTTTATCTCTATTTCAATACTTTTAAGCTCATGTTCATACATACTGACCACAAGTTCCATATCATTAAACATTTTTTTCATTTCTTTAATATCTATGTCCATTCCCTTTTGAAGACTCTCAAATTGTCCTTTCAGTTGTTTGAAGAAAGGCATGACCTCAGTTAAATAGCATTCTTTAGTTTGTTCAAAACCCCTTTCCCCTTCAGTTATTCCAGTGGGTGTGATTCTCTTCTTACACGTTTTCTCAAAATCAACAAATAGTTGGTAAACTACGTAAAGGCTAATTAAGGTCTTGCTATAAGTGGGAATATTTCTAGGCACTAAATGCATTGGTGTATTTGGAGGATACACAGTGGCAGGGGGCAATTCCTACAAGGGGAATTCTTTTCAATAAAATCATCTACTTTTTGTTTGTCCAGATCCTTTTTCTTGAAAATTTGTTCAGGGGTCAGCTGGGTCTGAGGCCTAAATTTATTAAAGGCAATCCAGTTATCCTTAGAATAATTTGGTGTTTTAATGATGATTTTATCTCTTATGCATAAGGGACTATTAAATTTATCATCCAATTTTTTTCTAGAGACTTCTAATTTTCTATCTTCCTCAGAGCACTCAGCACAAGTGGGTTTCTGTCTAGGCTTAAGAATCTCATTACCATCGTAGATTACTTTTTGAGCTGCTTTAGCCTTACTACACGCCTTAGGATTTGGATCATCTACAAGTGGAACACTATGCTTATCACTTAGAACTCTATGCTTAGTGATCATGTGAGCAGTCTGAATGGTGTTCCCTTGTACGTACAATTTATTTTCAAGTTTGTTCTTCAAAGTTTTTAGGTTGGAAAATTTATTTAAAAGTTTTGATTCCTTATCATTGAATTCTTGTTTAAGTACTTTCACATTATTTTGAAGTTCTTGTTTCTGTTTAATAGTTTTGTTAAGCTTTTCTTGTAAGGAATCTAACTCTTGTTTTAACATTTCTTCCCTAAAATTGCTTTTTCTGATAATTGTACGCATTTGGTCATCCATCTCCTGCTCACGGGTAGTCAGTTCAAACTTAGCACGTTGTTCATATATAGCAACTTGTTCTTTATAGGCGTTTAGTTTAGAAATAATAGAATCATCAGGGGCACATGCAATGAATTCATCAAAAACATAGTCATCATTGACTGCAGAAGATACATTACTTGGTACAATCTAACTTTCATTTTGTTTCACATATTGATCATATGGGACAACATTGCTATTACCTATATTTTCAATATCTGATTCAATAATTTTTGTTGATTGTACTTTGTCATGTGTCTTTTGCACATCAACCTCATCGTATAGTTTTAATACCTCTGAGATGATAGATTCCCTGGAAGGAGTGGCCAGTTTAGGTGAAGAAGCCCTTAGAGTTACCATTGGTGAGATATTAGCCATGAAGATGGTCTGGGTAGTTGGTTCATCATCAACTTCTGAATCAAATGCATCACAGTCTGCGACTTGAAATGCATTGGGATTGTTCTGACCCATACCCTGACCTGCCGTCCCATCCACATCAGCATCATAAGTTCTGGCATTTCCCTCTGCAAAAAATAGCAATTCTTCCTCATTCAACATTGCTCCACTGTCTTGAGCTTGGACCAGCAGCATCTTGTCCCTGAAGTACTCTGCATTTTGTGGACATTTTGGAAGAGTGCAATTCCTTGCGATGTGTCCTTCTCCACCACAGTTGTAACATTTAATGGACTTTACTTGACCCTGAGCCATGTTCCTTCCACGATTCTAATTACCCATATATCCACCACCACCGCCAGCATTCCCATATCCCGCACCAGCATTCCCATATCCAGCTCCAACATTCCCATATCTAGCTCCAACGTTCCCTTGCTCATTATGTGGCAGGTATGCTTTTTGTCTTCCTTGCACATTTTGTACCACTATCTTTCCTTCTTTAACAGTAGCATGATTGTGAAGATTTGACGCAGTTCTGAGATGATTGTTGGTGTGTGGGGTGAGATTCAAGTTTTGCTTGACCATAAGAGCCAGTTGATTGACAAAGTGTTCCATGACTGCGTCAGAATCAGGAGGCTTATACCCTGGATCCGGAATGAGCTTGTGGTTACCATTTCCAGTAGGTATGACTTGTGATGCTTTAGTAGTAATCCCTACATTGGTGTAGAATGCAGTTGAGTCATTTGAAGAGCTTGTTTCTCCAGCATTGGTCTTGAACTTTTCCATGATCATTCGCTCAAACGCAACATGTTTCTCATTTTGAAGTAAATAAGCATACAGTTGCTCATAATTGGTGTTCCTCAATCCTTTGTTAAGTTTGACTGCAATGACAAATTTGTGCCATTCAGGATTCATATTGCTCACAAACTTTGAATTTAGCTGGAAATTTGGCATTGTCATTTTGATATTCCTCATGTCATTCATGAGCTTTTGGAACCTCACATAGTATTCAGTGACATTTTCCCCTGGGTTCATCTTGAAGTTCTCAAAATCCTCATACAGTTGAGACTCTCTGTCTTCTTTAGTTAATTCTGAACCGAAGAGAAGCATCTTGACATTGTCCCAAACTGCTTTGGCTTCAGTGTTGTGATTGATTAACTTGTAGATGTCCTTTGGTAGACCCTGAAGTACAATGTTTGAGGCCCTAATATCATCATCGTATCTCTTTTTCTCTTTATCAGTAAGTTCATCATATGTCTTTGGTCTATCCAATCCTAATGTCACTGAGCCATCAGCAGCAGTTTCAAGTATGTCTCTGGTAGTCTCAACTTGGTACGGTCCTTCATCAATTGATTTGAGAATGTTAACCCCATTTTCTTTACCCAAGGAATACAATCAGATTCGTTGAGCGCATGAGTCATAATCAGTTTTGTCCAACATAGGTGGACGAGTATCTGATCCTGCAGCTTGAACGTCCTCAATGAAGAGATGATTGTAGGCACGTTGGTAGACATAGATACTATGGGAGTTTATAACTCTTTGATTAAATCGGGAAATAGATTCTTTCACGGGATTTTACTAAATCAAAAGTGAAACCGTAAATAACACGAGGTAATGACAAGTCTCAATAGACAAGTAGTATACTTGACAAGTCGCACTCAAGATAACTCCCACTCTGATCAACTCGCTTTGAAGACAACTTGCTTAATAGACAAGTCGCATAGAACACAAATCGCATACAGAGACAACTCGCTTAATAGTCAAGTCGCATAAAACCCAACAAGCTTCTATAACAACTCGCTTAGGGCTCAACTCGCTTAAATGACAACTCGCTTCCAAGGAAATTCGCTTTAAAGACAAGTCGCTTACGATACAACTCGCTTAAATGACAACTCTCATAAAATGATAACTTGCATCCAAAGCAACTCTCTTAAATGACAACTCTCTTAAGTTACAACTCGCTTATATGACAACTCGCTTCTCAGAACACGACAACTTGCACGCAAGAATATCTCACCGAGAATCAACTCGCTTTGTACCAATATTCAAAAACCGCCACTTTTCAATCCAAAAATAGTCCAACCAAGATGATTCAAGCCTTCCAAATCAAAACCTAAACACTTATGATGATTCTAAACACAAAAGTACAGTCAAAATCCAAACTTTAACACTAGAAATGATCCAAATGATGCAAACTACTCTAAACTCATTCAAAGAACATGAAAGATGAATGATCAAACCATGGCTCTTGATACCATTTTTAACATATTGGATTTTATAAACACATAGACACATGATCAAAGGGGCGTATGGAATGAGTCTTAGAGAGAGAGAAAGTTTTAGAGAGAGAAAGTAAAGAGAGTTGGGAACTTGGTGAAACAAAGAAAAATGGTATTGAAGCTCCAACCCTCAACCTTGGAAGGTAGAGGGTATTTATAGTTCCTAAGAAAATACGCGTCCTACGGGCTGTGGATCGGGCATACAGTGGGTAAAGACCCGTCCGTCCTCCACGGTGTTACATAACTAACTACTTATTAACATAACTTGACTACGACTACGAGCTTTCTAACGAATACATATACTTTAGGTGACAGACACTTTAACAAATGGATTTTCTAAATCTAAAACATAGCTTACCATCCTTATAACTCCAATCCATTAAATAAAATGGTCGGTCTTATGGTACTGTTCTTTCCGCCTTAAAACCAATTGAAAATCAATTTGAAAAACCAATCAAGGTACTTGTGATATAAAATCAAAGCATTTGTACCTCAATTGTTTTTTATCATTTATAAATACTCCCCCTGAACATGTGCATCGGTACTTGAAATCATTTAGCACATAGAGGGAGGAGTGACTTTTTTAGTCTAAAATAAACACCATTTTATCAGATTTGATCTTTAAATCACAATTTCTCCCCCAATCAAAATTTCAAACCTTATGAAATTTGTGATCCCAAATGATTTAAATAATTTAGAAAATTTTGGGGAAAGATGTAGCTTTATTTTAAAGTTTTTGATATGGAACATTTATCGCTCCCCCTCAATATTTGAGGGAGTTTGTTAGCGTCCGGTATGATAATTTTGAATGACCTTTAAGTAAAAGAAAATTTCCATTTTGAAAGATCTGTGAGTATAACGAAAGATCATACACTGACACCTAACAACAAAAAGCATTTATTCACCACTTATTTCATACAAATGGACTCGTTTGATGATATATCGTTTGAAAATATGAAATTTGAAATCAGTCTCCCCTCAATCAATGACCATAGTCATTGATTGAGTGACAAATGTTTTGACAAATTATAGTCCGGTTGATTTTCAAAACTTTGAGTCCGATTTATTTTCAAACAATATGTTACCACCATGAGACAAAAAATGTGTATAATTCACTACTTATCCTGCAAAAGATACGTTAGGTGGTGGAAACACATAAACTATTTCAGTTGTTGCTGTAAGAATGGAAGAAACATCTGCTGATGCAATGAGACCTCTGAAGTTGTATATATCATGCAAAATATCCACAGAGTTTTGAAATACTAGGTTCCTTTTCTTTTCTTGTCGATCCAAGATATAGTTATCGTTTCCTACCGGCACCCAATCATAAACTAGCAAAATCTGATCATCCAATTTTGTTGGAGCAGGAGCGGGAACATTCTGATAAACCATGTTATATGCATATGTTAGTCAACCCAGATAGACATACATACATATATATGGTGGTCGACAACACCCAAACAACAATCTACTAATAAAAGTCAATTCAACATCGAAAATTATTCAATCAGATCATACAAAGGCATGGGGATTATATGTGAATAACAAAATCAAATCATCTAATTCTAACAATCGTACCCTAGCAATTTAAAGTTGGCAAAAACCATTTTTTGTTAATTATAGGATGATTAAATGTGGATGTTAGATGATATAAATTTTAAAACATTCTCCCCCTCAATCAATGACACATTTTATGAAACAAATATTTTTTTGAAAAATCATAGAAAGAAAAACATTTGTGTAGGAACAACCGTCTTTTTAGCGACGAGCTTTCCTTATTTTGTTTTAGGATAAGTGCTCGATATTTATGAAAATTGATTTTGCATAACACTTTCCTTTTTGGAAAACGGGTTTTTAGGACCTTACTTTTATCAACCTTATCACAAACCCAACACAAGTATAACACCTTACGCGTATAAAACGTTCAACCCAACAACACAAACGTAAAGCTTATAACAAAGAAAGAAAAGATGAGATCATTGGTGACTTGAATGATATAGAATCCGTGTATGATGTGAGAAAAGATAAACACAAGATGTTGTATATTCAATAAAGGGAGAAAATACACACACACACACACACTTTCAAGCACACCCCTCAAATGACCATTTGAGGGGTATTTATAGGTGGAATACATGAAAACCTAAAAGGCTTTCCAATGGGCTTTTCGTGGACATGGATTGGGCTTGGGATGCTTAAGCTTATACACGGCTTAGCATACCTTAACATTTAACCAATTAGCTTAGCCAATCCACGAGCCCGTTTGCTATTCTATCACGATATCTAACACACGTTACAAAGTTCCTAATCGTGAATGACCATCACTTCTAATAAAACTATTAAGGCTAACAATCTCCCCCTAAGGGGTGGTCATTCAAATGATGCTCCACTTGATTAGGTCTTTACTTTTCTCGAGCAAGAAATTTGTGTGTAGATCTTGAATAGTCTTGATTCTTTGTTCCTTCATGCTTTGTGATCAGATAATGTGGTTGTCTGCCGTTGTCAACTTCTTTGGTTAGGCGTCTCCACGTCTTTCTCCACCATGCTCACACTTCTATTTGACTTTGAGTTACCAATGATGAAGTTCTCGAGTCTTTAAACTTTGAGATTCTTTGACATAGACGAAGAATCATCTCCTTTGATTATGATGAGAACTTTCATACGTTGTTGGTATGAGCATGTGGCGAGTCTCAGACGATCCATCCGCCCGAGCTTCCATAAGAAGAAAACATAAAACATTGTTAGTAATAAGCGGATTCCGACACTTACAAGTTTGAATTTCGAGGGTGTTAACAAAGATAGTGTGAAAACACGTCTCTAATTCTCACAGAGGCCGCTCTGAACCGAGTCCCACAAGTGAGATAACGCGATATACCGGTACATCTACAGATGAGTCGCCGAGGTACACAAGCATCACCCCACGATCGTAGACCGCTTGAGACACACTGCGTAATCCACGGAGTTACCGGTGACCTGCCGTGGTCGCTTGATGTTGACCCTGGCAAGAGTTTCCATTCAATCACTGAAGATCACAGATGTGAAACTTCTCATAAATGTTCTGGCAGATTGCTAAGATCTGCTTAGGACTCTAGAATATATCACTTGTGTCCTTATTGATGAACAACAAGCTATGTCATGTCATGTGTTCCTATGAGATCTTTTGATGAATCTCGTGGCTCTAGACTCAATAGTGCATTTTGGTTTTCCGAGGAGACTAGGAGAGGGTATCCTTCTTCAATATCAACAATCTCTAAGAGAAAGTCGATAGATTATGTAGGGTTCCCAATGAGAATGAAACAAATCCTTTTAAGAGGAATTGAGTGGCTAGAAGGTTTAGTGCAAAGGCCACTTGGTCCATGACGTCTTTGTCTTCAATACCAGTGTCATCTAGTGACAACCAGTAGCATATGAATTGAACCCTTTCTCCCTAAGGTTGAATATGGAGGGCTATTTATTTTCACCCTTTTCATTACATTTCTTTTAATTCTTCAACCCCTTCTTTCTCCTTTCTCACATTACTCCTTTTTTCAATCATACCTAAGGACTTCTAATACTAACTATTTGTGATGTCCTTGGGTAGATCCCTCCGCCTCTGGCGGATCATAGGACGAATTTCCTATCCTTAGTCACCTTATAACTCCATGACTGCCCTATTGTTGCCATAAAACCATTTCTTGAAAATCTCTCAGAGTGTTTATGATAGAAAACATGTTTGAAACACTCCGAGTTTTATATTTTCGTAAACACTCTTCACATGTGCTTATGATTTTTAACAGAAATCTGCACATCGAGGGTAGAGTTTGCACTTTTTGAATTGATCGACTTATGATAGACAATTCCCCACGAGACACGGTTACGTTGCCTAGTTAAAGAGTTCCATTGTCGCTTTTAGGTGACAACTAACTCTAATAACTAACTTGAAGTTGTAAACACTCCTTGAAAAGGAGGTTAGACCCATGAAGGTGCATATCTATCACAAGTTTCTCGAGATGGTACATTTACTGACTTTGATTCCTCGTCAATTCATTGGTTCCGTCTGAGTCGAGCTCATTTTGAGATTCAAACAACGATCATTAAACTTTTTGATCACATTTTAATCACGCCTCCTCCCCCTCAAAAATAGCATATTCGTGATATTTTTGATATCAACGGATTAAACAACATTTTAGAATCTTTTGGGGAGACAAACGGATTTGATTTAAGCATGAATTTGGAACATTTTAGTTTTATACTCCCCTTTAATAAAGCATAATCAATTAAAGGGTTTTAGAGGGAGTTATCTTGAGCACAAAATATTTTGAAAGATTTTGAAAATCTTTTGAACAATCTTGAAAAGGTGCTCAAGATGATGATGATTTCTCACCATTTTTAAATGTAGTGCAATCAAGCGCATAACTTTGATTTTTCTATTAAAGCACGAGTTTTGATTTGAAAAATAATCAAAAGTCATCATTTTAGTCCGGTTTCGCATCAAGTATACGAAAGCCATATTATGAAGAAATTTTGAGAAACGACATGTTTTAGAAAACAAATAAAGAACTCTCGCTCAAGCATCTGTACATACCCGTATCATTGTTGAATGACATTTCTAGAAACGCATGTAATATCGATTATACAATAGACATGTCGTGAGAAGAATATTTTTGGATTTTTGATTTTATATTGTTTTTGTATTTTTGAAAGTTTTATATTTTTATATTTTGCTTTTGTTGGTTTTTCAAATTTTGTATTTTGTTTTTCAAAAATATTTACAAATAAGCTTTTGGAAAATCATTTTCAAGAAGATTCGAGAAGACGCTCTAACTCCTCGTGGGTTAGGCTTCGCATCCCAATTCGTCGAACTAAATAGTCAAACCTTTCTTTTGGAAGGGCTTTAGTTAATAGATCGGCGAAGTTGGTAATCTGCCTTCACGAAGAATAATTCAACAGTACCATTTTCGACGTACTCTTTGATGAAGTGATAGCGACACGGATGTGCTTAGTCTTTGAGTGATGAACAGATTGCATGATATGGCTATGGCACTTTTCGAGTCACAATACATAGGTATTTTATCGAAAGTAAAGCCATAATCTGTGAGTTGTGTTCTCATCCATAGAACTTGAGCACAACACGCAGATAGAGACACATACTCAAATTCAGCGTTGAAAGTGCAAAGGCAATCTTGTTTCTTTGAAGACCAGCTTACTAACTTTTCACCCTAAAATTGTGCTCCTCCGGATGTACTTTTGTCAGAACTTGATCACCGCGTGGTCCGTGATCCGAAAAGGCAATTAGATCAAATCCGATTCCTTCGATACCAAAGTCCCAAGTGAATGGATGTCTTCAGGTACCGAAAGATCCGTTTAACCTCTTTGAGGTGCAGTAGGCTTTGCCTCAAACCGCTAATAAGCAAACAAAGAAAATGAATATCCGGTCGACTAGCAGTAAGATACATGAGAGAACCAATCATGCTCCGATATTTCTTCGGATCAATAGGTTTCCCAAACAAATCGGCTCCAATTTTTGGTGAAGTTACCATTGGTGTTCCGACCGAGTCACAATTATCCATACCATGATTTTTCAAAATCTCAGCTGTGTATTTAGCTTGATTTATAAAAATTCCACGTAGGGATTGATGTATTTGTAAACCAAGAAAGAATTTTAGTTCCCCATCATGGACATTTCAAATTTACTTTTCATGAGATTTTCAAAATGTTTTGAAAGATTCGGATTAGTGGACCCAAAGATGATGTCGCCCACATAAATCTGAACAATCAAAATGTCGTTTTTGCATTTTTGTGTAAACAAGGTAGGATCAACTGCTCCTTTGGTGAAATTGTTTTGGATAAGGAAAGAGGACAGTTCGTCATACCACGCCTCGAGCTTGTTTCAAACCATAGATTGCCTTTTTGAGTTTGTAGACGTAGTCCGGATGTTCCATGTCTATGAAGCCTTCTGGTCGACTCACATACACTTCTTCTTCGTGAGTTCCATTCAAGAACGCGGTCTTAATGTCCATCTGATAAACCGTGATGTTTTTGTGAGCTGGCATAGGCTAAGAATAATCCTCGACCGCTTCTAGTCTAGCTACCGGCCAATGACTCTTCAAAGTCTATCCTTTCCTCTTGTCTGTATCCTTTGGCCACAAGACGAGCTTTGTTGCTAATTACAGTCATCTCTTCATCCCTTTTGTTCTTCCATAACCATTTGAGATCAATGACGCTAACGTCAATGGGTCTTGGAACCATTTCCCAAGAGTCATGTAGACGGTATTGGAGAAGTTCCTCCCGCATCGCTTCTATCCATGCGGTTCTCGCCATTGCCTCGCTAATGTTCTTTGGCTCTATATTGCTAATTGAGCAAAGGTAAATGCACAAGTCGCAATCGGTGGCAAGTTGGCGCCTCGTCTGAATTGGCCTTGAAGGTTCACCAATAACTTGTTCAATCGGATGGTCTTTTGTCCACTTCAGAGTAGAAGGATACCGTTGGTTAAACGTATGCGAATTAGATGGTTCTCGTAAGCTTGAAGATGATTCAAATTCCGTAGCAAACGGTTTTCAAATAAGTCTTCATCTAACGCTTGCATCGCTGGTTTTGGTTTTGCTCATCAACTGCTGGTAGAACGGGTGCAATAACCGTAGTAGATGTAGATGATGTAGATGGAATTGGTGCATTGGTTTCACCGCTGTAGATGCATCTTCGTTGGTGGTGGAGGATGATTTTGAGCAGGTGCAGCGGAATGATGGTTTGATGCATTTGTCAAGGTTCCACCATAGTATTCATCGAACATTAACTCAAAGAAATTCTCCCATTCTTGTTCTTTAGGATTGTCAAACGAAGTTGATTGAGCTCTTTGAGGTACGAGTCCCGAACGATGTGTCCGTAAGTCTGTTGGTTTAGTACGGGTTCTAGAGCGAGTCTCTCAGAAGCCATATGTGAAAGTTCATCAAACTTCACATTCATCGTCTCCATGATCCTCCTAGTTCTCCCGTTATACACCCTGAATGCCCTCGAGTTATCTCAATATCCAATGAAGATTCCAATATCACCTTTTGCTTTCAGTTTTCCAAGATCTTCTCTCTCATTCGTAGGATAGCACAAAGCGCCAAACACGTGAAAGTAAGAGATATCCGGTTTTCTCTTGTTCACAAGCTCATATGGGGTTTTATTGAATCTTGGATGGATAAGGGATCGGTTCTGAGTGAAACAAGCAGTGGCAACAAAATCAGCCCATAGAAATAACGGTGCACTAGAATAGATTAGCATTGTGCGAGCAGCTTCCACAAGAGTTCTATTTCTTCTTTCAACTACCCCATTCTCACTGTGGAGTTCTAACAACCGATGTCCGATGTGTGATTCCAACATCTTCAAAATAAGCTCTTAACTCCCCGATTAGTGAATTTTGTCGCCATTGTCCGCTTCTTACAACCCTTACCGAGTTTGAAGAAGTACTTGAATACGCTTCGAAAGGTGATGATGATGCCTGGTGCTTCGCCTTTTGATCTCAGAAACTTAACCCATGTATATCTTGAATAATCATCGACGATGACAAGAATATACTTTTTCCCATTAATGCTTTCAACTCTCATTGGGCCACATAAGTCCATGTGCAACATATGCAACTTTGCTTCCTAACTAGGTACGGATTTGGGTTTATATGATGCTCTTTTGCTTTTTCCTTGTTCGCATGATGGACATAAGTGATCCTTGGTGTATTTGAACTTTGGAAGTCCGCTGACGATGTTGTCTTTGGCAATTTTGTTGATGGTGTCGAAATTGAGATGGGATAACCGTCTGCGCACAACCGTGACCGTGTTCCGGATGCTCGTGTCATAAGACATATTGGTGATGAAGAGGCCATTTGATTGATGTCGATAGCATACAAGTTTGTATCACGATTCCCGCTAAGAGATCGCCATCCAAGTTTCTAACGGCAAGCATTTTTCCTAAAAGCAACCTCTAAATCTGCATCACGTAATCCGCCCGACCGAAAACAAATTGTGTCCCAACCCTTCGACATAGTAAACCCGAGTGATCAAATAATTTCCAAAAGGTAGATCTCCATAACCCATGATAGCTGCTACATGATCATTTCCAAACGCACGGTTCCCATGAATTTCCGCATCTAAATTGATCGCAGCCTTCAGATTCCGGTCATGTGCTTGGAGCAACCCGAGTCGACGATCCAAAGACAAATTTCGATAACCTCGCCAAGAATGTAAAAAGAATATTGTGAAAACCGTTTTGATTTTGGTTCCTTTGGGTTAGAGGTAAAATCCTTATCACACTCAAAGAGGTTTTCTACAGGGAAGTCTGGTTTATCACTCATTGTACCATTCTGGAGTGTGAAAGTTCTACCCGTGGGTTTCCAAATATCATCCCTAAAGTATACACTATAGTTCCTGTCAATAGTGTAAAGCCTAAGTTTTGCAACTAGTCTTCCTACTCTTTTAGCGTAAGATCTTTTGGGACGCTTCTTCTTAACAGCTTATCATTCACATTGTTAGAAACATAATCATCTTGAACATTAGATAAAGATTTCTTGCAAGTTAAACAAAGAGATTCAACACATTCATTAGACTTAGCAAGTTTCATAGGTTCAAGACATTCAGATGAAATGTATTTCTTATTCAAAAGCTGTAAATTCCTAGGGTGTTCTTCTACTTTCTTCTCTTTATTCAAGCTACTACTCCTAGAGGCATGCGAGACTCTATTGTTCCTTGTATTGCTCTTAGGCTTTAGTCTGCTGCTCCTAGAGGTGCTTTCTAGTCCTGTAGAAGGTAAGGCACACGCATTAGGATTCACATTTTTATCAAGGGAGGTGGTTTCAGCTTTCCTAGTCTCTTTAGAGTGCTTTTCTAAACTTATGTCGCTTGTTCCATATGTTTTAGATGTGGAGGCAGACACATTAGTGGTACTCATCTTAAAAAGGTCAGGTGCTAAAACTTTTGGTTTCTCAATAACCGCTTTTCCTTTATCAACATTTTGTTTAGGTAGGCGTGTGGAGTGACCGGTTTTGATGAAACATTTTTCTCATTGACTTTTGGAGGAGGCATAGAAACGTATATTTTGGTTTGGAAACCGGTTTGGGAACATTTGCTTTCTCCGCAGTCAATGGTTTTTAATCACAGATCCACGCCTTTCCTTTTTGACTTTCCACCGAGCCCTCAAAAGATCATTTTTCGCTTCATGTCATTGTAGGCACGCTCATACGACAATTTGTCATATTTGCATTCCTCGCTTTTTTCGATCAAGTTGTTTAAAATATGATACATTTTCTTTTCAAGTTTTTCAAGAGCTTTTTCATATTTTGAAACAATTTCGAGGTCTCATCGAGTCTTTCATGATCTTCAATGTAATATGTTTGCAAAATGATGGACATAATATCGTAGTCGTAACATCTTCAAGAGTGAATCATTTAGATTTTCCAAAACTTTGATGTGTTCAACACTTTCATTAGCTTGTTTTACCAGGGATTTATGGTCCTTGACAAAGTCACTCGTTTCTTTCAAAAAGGCTTGTTCAAAATGAATTACCCTTGAGTTGATGTTAGTCAGCCGAGGGGCAATTTGAGTTTCAAAAACTTTTTCTGTTCAATATCAAAACTATTAAACCAGATGTTTGTTGTAATATTGGTTTTAGTTTTAACGGTCTCTTGAAGATCTCCAATTCTCATTTTCACATTTTCCAAAATACTTCTGGCATCACTTGTGTTAAAAGGATTGTTTGAAGACATTTGTTCAATGTTCGAAAGAGATTTGGAGACAACAACTGGTTTTGAAACTGATTTTGAAACGGGTGTTGACACTTTGTTTGAAACACTTGGTTTGGTGGAAAACGTTGATTGAGAAACAAACGAAATACCATTAATTTTGTTCCATTTGTTATAATCAATTGGTTTGATTTCCGGATGTTTTAGTTTCATTTTTGATCTACTCTCCTCAGATAGTTCCAACGTTTCAAGAGAATCATGCACAATTATGGGTTCATGCAAAGGTTTTCCATTGTGCAACACATTCTCGAGATTTCTCGAGCTTTCTTGAGAAACGAAGAAGGGTCGTTACCAAGTGCCATCTTATGTGAAGTATGAAAACGCGGATTTACTTGATTAGAAAGCATCTTGTTTGATTTAGCTGAATGACCCGCTGTAAGAAGCAAATTGTCCAATGTTTTGATTTTTCCGTTTTATCAAGAATTTCATCAAGAAGAGAATCTTCTCGTTTTGAAAAATCAAGAATCAACTGCTTCTTCTCTTTTCAAGATCGAAAACATTGCTTTTTTTTTAGAAAGTTGGTCATTTAGATCAGAAATTTCCTTGTTTAAAGATTTTATTTTCAAGTTCAAATTCACATCAAGTGTGTCATACTTGAGTTGCAATTGTTTTTCTCTTAAAACGGAATCTCGATAACCAATTTCTAATTCGGACATTTTGTTAGTATGAAATTCAAAAGCTTTGGCGCTTCCTTGTAACTCTCAAGCTCAGTGGTCAATTTAACATTCGCAGCCTTAACTTCGCGATTGACCTTACTCACTTTTTCAATTTCAATGCCACACTTATTGATTAATGATTCAAAATAAGCACGTGTTTCCTCATCGCTCAATATTTTGTGCCACACGCCTCCACTAGGATCCACATCCGAGTTTCAGAGTTAGTATTGCTACAACTCGGATTGTCCAAGTATGTATCATAAGTAGGTGCTGGCGCACGTAATGTCGCTATCATGAGTAAACACATCAAATATGACATTGTTATAGCATGGATCAATGATTGGTACCTCGATCGCTTGGCGCCATAGACGTGAGTGCGCCGAGTCATGTCGCACTTAGTCTCCTGAAGATTTGCCATGAAGATGCAGTTCGCATTGATTTCCTCGAGGTCTTCCAAATCATCCACAATAGCGAAAAAATCATTTTCCTCAAAGACTCAACTGATCCCCGCTTCTTGCTTATGCTAACAAAGATAGCTTTCCTCAAGAAACTCAAGATTCTTCTTGTGCGCTTAGTGGGACAGCTTCCTTGCCATGTGACCCATTCCTTGACAGCTATAACACTTAACCCGATTCCCCGATTCACATTTCCATAATTCCCAACGACCGAGTCGCAACATACCCATTCCGATTACCCATCGCTTCTATTCCCAACATTCTCGCCCATCTGATTTCCAACATTCTCGACCCAACCGATACCCGATATGGAACCGCCTGATACCCATGCGAAATCCAAGAGCATATCCTCGCTGATTCCCAATAACTCCAACCATTTGACCTTGATTACCCATATTCACACCCGGTTGAGCAATTTGCCTGCTTGAGTGTTTGATGAAATCCTTTGGTTGTTGTTAGTTGGTGTGGAATAGCGACTTTTGAGTGCGTTACCCAATAAAGAGTATATCCATGCAAGGTCGCTTCGGTCGATCGTGATTCCTTGTTCCCGTATTGTTGATCCGATAGAATTGTTGTTCTGGTTGTGGAATGTATTGCTGCAAGTTGTTGTTGTTGGAAGATGATGAAGCTTGTTGTTGTGTATTCACCGAAGGTTGAGTCTTTGCAATAAGTGCCAATGGATCATGATTCTTTGCCAATCTTTCTTTCCCGACTTCATTCACTTCATTGGTTTTGTTTCGAAAATCAGTTGATCAAAGTTCACCTGATGTAAGTCTTTTGTTTGGTTGACAATAGTGACATATCGCCCCCATTCTTCTGGAAGATTGTTCAGGAACTTGATGTTTTGAACGATAGTTCTGGGTGTCAACTTGTTTCGGATAAGCTCATTCATCAAAGTGCAAAACCTTCCATAGTAGGATTCAATGGATTCTCCCGAGTAGATGTGAACTTTTCCCATTCGCTAGCAACTTGTTCTCCATGTCTTGTTGACCAATTTATGTTCCATGACAAAGTCCGCCTAACACGCTCCCACATATCAAAGCAGCTTCACAACCGCTCTACCGCAAAGCAAAGATGTCTATTGGTAAACCCAGCTTGGATAATATGAATTGCCATGTCATCTCGCTTCGACTTGTTTCTCGATCCTCTCGCAGTGTATTCGATTCGTATTGAAGACGAGAAGATGGTGGGACGGGAGGTGTTGCATCTCATTTCCGTGTACATGAACTTGTCGAGGCTTGAAGGGTCCATCCCGAATGGATTTAATCATGAGTTTTCCATTAGGTTTGGTCTTGATGTAACGAAGCATACGACTTGTCCATTGAAGATAACCACCTTTTGCCAACATAGGAGGACGGTTTTCGGCACCGGCCGCATGAATGTCTTGTTGAGTTGCCATTGATGAAGGTATGATCTGATAAAGTTGATGTAGGATCGATTCAACGATAAAGGAGTTGTGGTTGATGAAGATTAAGCTCGGTTGAGGTGTTTTTGAAAGTCGCACTCAGAACCTTGGTTCTAAAAAAATTTCGCTCAAAATTTGAAATTCACTATAAAAATCAATTCTAAGGTCGTATGAAAATTTTGACAATTTTGACGCCAAATTTGACTAAAAATTTGAATTTAGGCCAAAAATTTGAATTTTTGACCAAAATTTTCACAGTTAAACCAAAATTTGAATTTCTCGTAAAAATTGAACGTTTAGTCTCCTCAAAAATTTAAATTTTACTCAAGTTTTCCGCCAAAACTATTTTTTAAACCTTTATGCGTAGAAAGAGCTTAGGCGTAGAAACAGTTACGGTAGGAAATGGTTACGAGTAGGATGGCTTAGGCATAGGATATTATGCGTAGGAAGCTTAGGCGTTAGGATTTTGCGCGTAGGATCTTAGCGAATTACTTAGGCGTAGGATCTTATGCGAGAAAGTATCTACGCAACCTTAAGCTTATGCGTAGACAAAGTTACTCGTAAAGCTTACGCTGCATTGTGAAGTTGGCGCGAGAGTTACCGTAAGCTTTTAGCTTATGCGCTATGGTTAAGAACCAAAAATCCTTTACACTCACACAGTAAGATATCCAAAAGTCGAAGTGTTCCACACACTTATCCAAGTGAGGGAAGCACGAGTCACCGTTTAAGCTCAAGAAACTTCACCAAAAGTTACCTTATGTTTTGACTTTCTTACGTGTAGAACTAGGGTTTTGACCTACTCGTAAAAAATTTCCAATGATTCAAATGATTTCTCTTGCACGATAGCCTTAAAACACCCAATAACACAAATCTGTTGACCTTTTTCACCCAAAGTGCTTATAAAAGTTACGAGTAGAAATGACCACCTTCAAAACACGAAGTTCAAACTTGAAGAAAAACACGTAAAGCTTGGAACTTTTTGCAAAAACTGAAACTTTAGCACCAAATAAACCTTAAACCACAAGAATCTTGAATTTTAAGTGCAAAATTAAAGCTTTAAGCGCTGACAACGTTTTGAGATAAACTACGGTAACTCTACACAACCTTCAACAAACAAAACACTCCTAAACCATTGTTAGGCTTATTGATACCAATTGTAGGACCTTAAGATATATCAACCTTATCACTTTACCAAGCAACCCAACACACGTAACCCAAGTTACCAGATAAAACGTGAAACCAAACACAAACAAAGCTTAAAGAAAAAGATGAAAGATGGTGACTTGATGTTTATACAAAAACCGTGTATATGTGAGAGAAGATGAAACAATATGATGTCTATTTCAAAGGAAAAACACACACACACACACTTTCAAGCACACCCCTCAAATGACCATTTGAGGGGTATTTATAGGTGGAATACATGAAAACCTAAAAGGCTTTCCTAATGGGCTTTTCGTTGGACATGGATTGGGCTTGGGATATATGAGCTTATACACGGCTAACATACCTTAACGTTTAACCAATTAGCTTAGCCCAATCCACGAGCCCGTTGACTATTCTATCAAGATATCTAACACACGTTACAAAGTTCCTAAACGTGAATGACCATCACTTCTAATAAAACTATTAAGGCTAACACTATATGTTTGGATGTTGATTTGATAACAACATTTTTATTATTTACTTTTTCATTTAATTGCACTAATGTTCTTTGTCATATTGATTAGTCATAGCTCATACCCACCAAGCTATAGGAATCGCTTGATAACAAGAATACCTTCCTTAAGAAGGTATCTTAAACGCAAAGGAGCTGGAATCGTCTAAGTGACATTTGTTGTGTCATTTGTAAAGACATTCCTAAGTGCGCTAGAGGTATGATTTTCTTTCTTATTTTGATTGATAATTAAGTATGCCTATTTAGGTATTTATATGATTATCCTTTGTGCTTATACATGTATTAACATGAAGCTTCATTAGGAAGTCTTTTTCAGACATACGTGTTAGTCTTATCGTCTAAAGTCGTGGTATATAAAACTTATGTTTTATTTCTTTTAATCCAATAATAAAACACGAATTTCAAAAATTCCTCCTTCCCATAAATACTCCCATCGGCACAATCACTCTATCCTCACATTTTCAAATCTTCCAATTTCAAAAATTTCTCTCATTCAAAATTTCATCTTCCTCTCCATTTTCGTCTCAACCGAAATCAAGAAGGATCATCTTAAACATGGTTTACATCGCCCTCGTGCTCATCGCCTTAACACTCATCGCACTTGTGTTACCTATGATGAAGTTCACATACGGAGACATTTACTTTGTGTTGTTAATCTATGATGAGTGTGTAAATACTCATCATTTTTGGTCAAATCTGAACTGCAAAACACTTAAAAATGCTCAGAAATGCATCAAAATACTGAAAATATCTCAAAATTGCATTTTATGTGTTTCGATGCAAAATGTTTAAAATCGATGAAAAATGAGCTAAGTTTGCATAATTGGCGCTTTCAGTCCCCCAAGTTTCAAAAATTGTCGTAAATAGTCCCCGAAAGCACTTATTTCAAAAAGAAAAGTCACCAAAGGTCCTTTTAAAATCATAACTTGTCAAAATTAGTCCTTTGGTGAAAAATATCAAAAGTTTTGAGAAATTACAAAATTGGTCCTTCAAGTTTAAAAATTGGCAAAAATGGTCCTTGGAAATTTGAAAATGTCAAGTTTGGTCCTTGTACTATTGGAGCTTGTCACTTTTGGTCCCTTGGAGCAACTTTGCAAATATGGCAGCCTTGGTCCATTGATTTTCAGAAATTGCACAAAATGGTCCCTATGATTATTAATACAAGCCTTGGACCCTTGTCAAAACCAATTGGACCCCTGTTTTTGACCCCCTTCATTTGACCCTTCCCTTGATATTAAACCCTACCAAACCCTCTGTCAAACTACCCACCCCAAGGCCAAATCTTCTTTCTTTCACCAACTCATGTCTCGCAACACTCAACACCCATCCCCAGCCAATTACCTTCACCATCCCTTTGTTCCCCCCACCTCAACAACCTTCCAAGATACATTAAATGCACCCTCCCCTAACACTCAAGCCCAACTGCAAATGCAATTTTGGCGCCAAAACATGATCAAACGGCCAAGATATTATCAAGCAATCCAATGGCCTTGATTTCAAGTGGGAATTAATCAGAGAGGTGAGAGAAGTCTTTTTGGGTATAAAAGAAGCAAGAAGAAGGAAGAGAAGTAGTAGTACTTAGTTTTATTTTTCATATGTATGTCGTTTTCAATTTCAATGTTTTAGTTTAATTTAAAAGCTTTAATTTTCTGTTCCTATGTACTCAACTTAAGTTAATTTATCATTATAATCCATATTCAAGTATCAATTCAAGGTAAAACAACATTTCAAGTTTTAAGTTTATTGTTGCAAATTTTAGTTTCAAGCTCTTAAAAACCAAGCTTCAATAAGCTTCATTTAAGTTCAAACAAGCTTATTTAAGCTCATTATAGCTTTTGATAAGCTTAAGAAACAGTTTCAATCAAAAGTGCTAAAAAGTCAACAAAAGTCAACTGAGGAAGCAAAATGGGTATAAGTTTGGAACTGGGTTGATACAGAGTGGATTTGGGTTGGTTCAGAGTTAATGGGTTGATATATATAGGATAGAGGTTCTTTGGTTGACTGATTTCAATCCATTGTGGCTAGGACAATTGTAAGTTCATTTTTTTTAGCCACTGCATAATTTGTATTTGTGGTTATAAATGGTTTAGGTCTGTTTATTTAGTGGTAATTAGAGCAATTAAACTCGCTTGATCAAGAAAACAAGCTAATGCAGTAGTTTGTTTAGCTAAAATTGCAAATCGCTGAAATAAAGTGTTATTTGATTATATAGTTAAACTGTATTAGAGGTTTGTTCAGTAGTGAGGGCTTGTTGTTTTAGGCTTGTTTAGCTCTATTTGACTCATTGCAGCTATCAAACCAACTTGCACACCCTCAAAGTCAACATTACATTAAACTGCTTCTTTTACTTATTCTGTTGATTTTAAAAACCAAAACTTGTTTTGTGTTTGCATTACATAGATGTAGCTTGGTGTGAGTATCATTTCATCTTATAACATCATAATCAGTCCACAAATTGGAATCAAAGTTCATAAAAGTCAAATTAACAAATCTGTTAAAAAGTCAAAATAGTGAAAAATCGCTTTGAGCCTAACTAAGATGATTTTTCTTGGATTCATTTCTGAGCCAAATCAAATGAAATTGTGGGTTTAAAAGCTTCCACTGGTCTATTTTCTTAATCTCATTTTTATAGATTTTTGTAAATTTTTTATAAGCTTCAAAACTGCTTGTCAAAATGGTAGTAGTACTGCATAATAATCTCAGTATACTGAGTGTGCACAAAGTTTTGTGCAGAGCTTGCACAGAGCTCAGTTTAGCTCATCAAGATCTGGTTTTTGGTTTATAAGCACCGCCGTGTCTTCTTTAAGTTCCTTCTTTTGGTTTTAAGTCCTACTATTAGGTAGCTTATTTTCTAAAGCTTAAAAGTAGTAGGCTAAAACCGTTTTAGCACTTATTCTCAAATAATCAAATCGGTAGCTGGTAATATAGAGGTTAAGGATAGTTCTAAATAGTTTGCGTTAGTACTTTCTTAGCATATTATAGCTTCGTGTTATCGTGGTGATCTTTGGTTTTCATTTGCTTAATACAAGTGCGTATTTATAAGCACTTGTCATTGCAGTTGCATTTTCCTACACATAAGCCCCTATTTTTATATTTTTCCTAGATTCATAATATTATTTTAGACTTTTTTTGAATTTTTCAGATTTTTCTAAGTCAGTTTGCTATTTTTCTTCATTTAAGTCAATTTTTAGTACTTTTTAATTAGCCTTTAATAGAATTAATTCAGAAAAACTTCAAAAAAATAAGTTTTCATTTTTCTTAGGTTAAGATAAATATAAAAAGTCAAAAAAATATTTTTCCAGATTTTTCTTAGTTAAATTTGTATTTTTAAGCAATTTAAGTAGTTTTAAATATTTTTTAATTCATAGAAAATACAAAAATAATCATAAAAATACAAAAATAGTTTTGAAAATTCTCTTTAGTTATTTTAGATTTTTCTAAGTCATAATTTTATTTTTCAAGCTTTATTTCATATTTTCTTGTATTTTAGGGTTTAATTAAATAGTTAAAAATAGTTTTTAATTGATAATAATTAGATAAATAGTTATAAAAATAATTTTCTTTTTCTAAAAATTTTCTTTTATCATTAGGTTTGTAAAATTGTCATTTTCATATTTTTAGGACTAATATTGTTTTAGTTCAAGATTTTCATTTGTATGTCACGTAGTTTTAAATTAAGTTTTATAAAAGAAAAATAAAAACATCATTTTGAAAATAATAGTGATAGCGCTTTATTTAATATTTTTATCTTTTTAATTTTCTTTAATTTGCATTTAAGCCCCTGTAATTTATAAACTTTTTCTTTAGTTATAATCAATCATATCCTTTTTCGCTCAAATCCTCTCATCACTACACGCTTGACTATTCTCGCACGCTGGGACATAACGACCCGGGAAACACTATACCTCCTCGACTTCATTGCATTGGTGTCCGAACTGCTTGAAGTTTCTACGGTTGGCCATTCACAAGTGGCTAGCTTGTGTGAGATAACTTGACCGTCCCGCACACAACCAAATTTTACGCCACGCCGGAGCCGCAGTAAGCAATTATCCTACGCTTAGCAGATTAGTGATTTGAATATTCACTCCTTGTTTATACCATCTATATCTATATATATTTTCTTATAAAAACCAAAACCCAAAAACATCTTAAAACGTATAAAACACAAAAATAATTTTCTTTTGTTTCTATATATATATCAAAAATAAAAATACAAAAAGATTTGTCGTTTTCTTTGTTTAATAATAACAACATATAAAAATTACCACCACAAAACCAAGGCAGTAGTACTACCTAACTGGGGGTACGACCATAATAAGTTCCCTAACCAAAGATTAAAACTTGCCTTTGTGTCCTTGTGATTGGTGTACCTTTTTCAAAGAAGCAGTTCATTCATCTTGTGATTATTGGTTTAAGTTCATCGTTGTTTTGCCTCGATTTTGTTTTTAATTGGATTTGTTTTTATATCTACTTGTCAAAACCGTAAACCCAAAAGATTCTTTTCTACCCCATTTTCATAATTCCCTTCATAATTCCCATTCCTCTCCTTAACTCTGAGATTCCTTAGAGTTAACTCTAGTGTATGCGCACTCGCTCTTCTAGATCTGTAAGCCCATTTCGTGAGCTTGTCAAGATTCCAAGAAGGCGTGTCCGTAGACTTCTCGCCCCATCACGGATTCAGATCCGCATCGCTCACACTACTCGCTATCATGGCGAAGAACGCCCTATGTGTGAGCTCCGTGCACCCATCGACGGGTATGGAGATGCTATTGTTATCCCAAACCATTGTGGCCGAAAATTTTGAACTCAAACCGGTTATCGAATCTTGTAACCTCAAGTCAATTCTATGGTTTTGAGCGGGATGATCCTCATGCTCATATTCAATGGTTTAACAAGATTGCATCTACCATCAAATACAAGAATGTCCCCACGGATGTCGCCAAGCTTCTTCCGCTCCCATTTTCTCAGGGCAAGCCCTCGATTGGCTTGAAAACAACCCCTAAATCAATCGAGACATGGGAAGACCTGGTGAAGAAATTTGTGAATGAATTCTATCCACCTTCTAAAACCACGAATCTTAAAAATGAAATCATCAAGTTCACACAAAAGTTTGATGAATCCTTCGGAATCGGGATCGTTTTAAGGAGTTGCTTCGCGAAATGTCCTCACCACGGCTCCGAAGTTAATGCAACTCGATACTTTCTATAATGGAGTGAGTCAATCATCAAGATTCTTCTTCCTCCTACCGAGGAAATTTCTGAGCAAAACTGTAAAAGACGCTTTAACGATAATTGAAAACAAGTCTAAAGTCCGACCGCATCTAAGCAAACCGTTGTTTCCCAAGTCGTTGGTCCTTCTACTCATCGCTCGTGGAGTCAATCTAGCACCGATGCTAAGATTGACAAACTCACAGAAGCAATTCAAGCTTTGGTTCTCTCCAACCAAAGAAAGTTTTTTTCCACAAACTTCACCGCTTAAGTTAAGAAAGTGGAAGTCTCGTGTTACTTGCGGCCCCCATGCCTACTATAACCGTATGGCCACCGATGGTAACCCTTTTGAAGCTAACGCTGGGCGGGATTTCTAATCCGTGAGGCAACCAATACCGTGTCCTATGGACCCGAACCACCGCCCTAACCACTACCCCGACCACCCAGCCAACCAAAACCAAAACCGTAATCAAAATCAGAATAGAATGAACCAAGGTTTTCAAAACCAAGGTAATTTTAGTCAAAATAACGGTTTTCAAAATCAAAATCAAAATTTCCAAAACCAAGGAAATTTCAATAGAAACCAAGGTCAGGGAAATTTCAACCCAATGTATTTTCATGGCAATAATCAAGGAAATTTCCAAAATCAAGGCCCTAATCCAAACAATAGAGGCTTAATTTTCCTATGCAAAATCAAGCCATTGTTCCAACCGGACCATCATCTGATGAGTTGTTGAAGCAATTCATGAAATCCCAAGAGGAAATGAATGTTGTTGGTTAGCCGATTTCGACATTAAGAAGTCTTTAAATGATCGAATCCCTCGCTCGTGTACTTTACCTAGCAACACGATCGCTAATCCGGTGGGCGATGCAGGCTTATCACAAACCGTAGTGGTGCTGTGATGATGGACCCGCTATTCCTACTACCTCTTCTTCTTCTCTCCCGATGGTAGTGGAAAGTGAACCTGAGGCGACAAAGGACAAGGAACTTCCTACTAATAACGGAAGTACCAAAGAATGTCCATCCTCGTTGTCCCAAAACCCGTAACCAAACCTCGGAGTTGTTTTTGAACCTCCAATTGAAAACCCCAAATCCAAAACCTCTATTCCTTACCCATCACGTTTAAAATGAGCAAAGCTCCGCTTAAAAGCCAGTTGCCATCAAATGGAAAATTTTTTCAAATTTTCCAAGAACTTCATTTTGACATAAGCTTTATGATGCTATCATGTGATGCCCAAGTTTGCATCAACTCTCAAGCACATGTTGAGCAATAAGGAAAAATCGTTTGAAATGGCTAAGACCTTGAACGAGAACCGCCAGCAAGTAAAGAAGCTTCCCGAGAAGCTAGGAGATCCCGGAAAATTTCTTCTTCCTTGTGTTTTTCCAGGGATGATTGAATGCTTTGCCCTTGCCGATCTTGGTGCAAGCATCAATCGGATGCCTTATTCAGTATGGAAGAAGCTTTCTTCCGTAACTTATTCCTACCGCATGACTCTTGAGCTTGCGTATCGCTTCTATATCGCGGCCTCTTGGCATCGCCGAGGATGTATTCGTGAAAGTAGGAAAGTTCCATTTTCCACCTGACTTCGTGGTTGTTGATTTCGATGTCGATCATCATTCCCTCATTGTTGGAAGAGGATTCGAGAACGGGCCGCGTCTTTATTGATGTATTTGTGCAAGAAATCACGCATTACGTGGGTAATAAAGTCGCTACCTTTAACCTTGATCAAACTTCGAGGTACTCCTCAAATTATGATATCAATCAGCTTAATCGAGTCGATTTAATTGATATTGCTCGCAGGAGTACTCTCAAGAGTTTCTTGGTTATCTTCATAATTTGAGGGGATCCCACCACATCTTCTCAACCTATCATTGCCGACTTTTCCCTCTCTCACCCGCTTTGAGGGAGGGACTTCTTCTCTCGGGAAGAGATCGATGAGTTTTTGTTAGTGATGAATCAATTCCTACGAATTGATGGTGTTTATGATTCAGAGGGAGATATCCTTTATCTCGAGCAATTGTTAAATGAAGATCCATTACCTTCACCTCCTAAAGAGATCACAAATGAGGAAATCAAACCAAGACAAACATCTATCTGAAGAATTTCCGTAAGTTGAACTTAAGGACCTACCTCCTCATCTCAAGTATGCATTCTTGGAGGGTGATGATAAATTACCCGTCATAATTGCTAAAGACTTAATCGAGGAGGAGAAGATCCGCTCTCATAAAGATCTCGAAGTCACACAAGCAAGCAATTGCTTGGAAACTCTCCGACATTAAGGGTATCAACCCCGAATTTTGTACTCACAAAATCTTGATGGAGGATGACTTCAAACCAAGAAATCCAACATCGAGAAGGGTGAATCCTAAGATTCACGAGGTTATCAAACAAGAAGTTCTCAAACTTCTTGATGCCTGTTTAATTTACCCGATCTCGATAGTCCCTTGGTTAGCCCAATTCATTGCGTTCCTAAAAAGGGTGGCATAACTGTTGTCACAAATGAAGAAAACGAGTTAATTCCAACTCGATTGGTTATGGGATGGCGTGTGTACATTGACTATCGCAAGTTAAACGAAGCCACCCGTAAAGACCATTTTCCTCTACCCTTCATGGACCGAATGCTTGAGAGATTAGCAGTGGAACCAATACTATTGTTTCCTAGATGGTTTCTCAGGTTACTTTCAGATCCCCATTGATCCGCTGGATCAAGAAAAGACCACATTCACCTGCCCATACGGAACTTTTGCCTACGACGATGCCTTTTGGCCTATGTAACGCCTCCCGCACGCTCCAACGATGTATGATGGCAATTTTCCACGACATGATCGGGGAAACAATGGAGGTGTTTATGGATGACTTCTGGGTCATTGGGGACTCATTTCACACATGTCTCTCCCATTTAGATAAAATGCTAAAACCGGTGTGAAGACACCATCTCTGTCAATTGGGAGAAGAGTTATGGTCAAAGAAGGCATAGTCCTTGGCCATAAGATTTCCAAAAATGGGATTGAGGTAGATAGAGCAAAAGTTGATGTTATTGCTAAATTACCTCATCCTACTACCGTCAAAGGTATTAGGAGTTTTCTAGGTCATGCCGGGTTTTATCAGATTCATTCAAGATTTTTCTAAAATCGCCGCCTATGACCCATCTTCAAAAAGATGCTCCTTTTATCTTTTCTCCTGAGTGCATCGGCTTTTGAAGCATTAAAGAAAAGCTTACTTTAAGCACCCATTCTAGTTGCCCCATCGATTTACCCTTTGAGCTCATGTATGATGCAAGTGATTTTGCTATCGGGTGCCTTTGGGGCAACGCAAAAACCAAGCATTTTCAGCCGATCCACTACGCAAGTAAAACTATGATCAAGCTCAAACTCCATTACACCACCGTAAAAAGAATTTTTAGTCTGGTGTATGCGTTTGAAAAGTTTTGGCTATACCTTATATTGACCAAATGCGTGGTGTATACGGATCTGTAGGATCATATATTTATTGTGTTGATGATTCGGGTGGTCTTGGATGATGGAAATACATGATTGCCATAGTTAGAGAGTTAGTAGAGAGAGAGGGTGTTCTTGCTAGAGGTTTACTCAAATGTTGAATGTTAGATCCGTCCTTCCTCCACGGTGTTGCACTAAACTATTTTACGCTACTGACTAACTAATTAACAACTTAAAAACGTAAATAACGACAAGTCTACGAGCTAACTTAAGCTAGATAACATTTGGGGTGACCGACTCTTCACTAAGGAATTTTCAAATTCCTAACAATCTCCCCCTAAGGGAGGTCACCCCATTTTTTTACATTTTGAATCCTAGCATTCTATTCTTGTCTTTGATCTTGAGCTCGTAGACTTCAATTCTTCATTTCAACAATCTTTGTGCATTAGTAGTGATTCTTCAAAGTCCGCATTGATTTGTACTTTTAGTGGAGGCCTTTAATCGATCCACATCTTTGATGATCTTCGAGCTTTTGAGATCATCACCACGTAAATCTCTCGGATCATCCATAGTTGTAGTGTTTCCTTCATGTGATGTTGTGACTTTTGGACCGACATGCTCACACTTTTGAATCATGACATCTTTCCATCAGAGTATGCGAAGCTTTTTACTCGCTCATGATATTTGCGCTAGCAGAAGCGTAAGCATAGTATAAAAATATTAGAGCCGTGTTATGTAGATATGCACCGCCATGATTTCTTCAATTAAGTGTGGATGCCGTGAGCATGCGCTTTAGATTGACTGCCAATTCTCGACACCGCAACCGCCCAAATGTACCGCAAAACAACGCTAGCATATAAAACACACGAAAGTGTCTTTGATCACTTCGCGAATTGAGGTACACGCCCACGGTTCCCTCGCTGATCAAGCATAAGTACGCATGTGATCGTAGGATTCCTCAAGAATCTCCTTGACAGGTTTCGCAAATGTTTCTAGCCTTCTCAAACCGAACGCCTCAAAGAAGACAACACGAGTGAGTGAACCAAATAATTGAGATTCATCGATTGATGAAAATGATTTGAAAAACAAACGTGTATTGCTTAGAAGAAAGAGTTTTGCAATACGACGAAGGTTTTATGAGAAAGATCAATTTTCAATCAAAAATACTTTTGTATTTAAAAGAGTACACATTCGACGCTGTAGCTTAAAAGAAGAGATTCGCATCGAACGTTTTTCCAAAAGTATTTTTTCAATCAGAGATACTTTTGAATTTGAAAACATAAGTACACATTCGACGTGCTAGAGAAAAGAAAATATTTGCACATCGAATGGTTTTTCCAAAAGTATCCGCCAATCCATTTCTCGACCAAGGTTGATTCACGAGTGAATCGCCCATCGCTTTCTATCCAGCTTGTCACATGGTTGATCTTTTGAATAGATCTCACATGCCACCTACCAGGAGCTTGTTTGATGTTGGCTCCGGAAGGCTTTCCATCTTCATTGTGAATATTTTTACATATCACTCGGATGTTCTCGCAATACCACAAGGATAATGCGTAGGACTCTTAATATATACTTACTTTCCACATTGTGTGAAAAAGCAAGTCTTCAAGAATTTAGTGTCCTAATGAGATATTGTGGATGATCTCTTGGCTCTAGACTCAATAGTGCACATTTGGTTCCTATGCCGAGACTAGGGAGAGGGTCTCCTTCTTCAATATCAACAATCTCTAAGAGAAAGTCGATAGATAATGTCGGTTCCCCGTGAGAATGAAACAAGCCCTTTAAGAGGAACTTGAGTAGCTTGGGAAGTTTAGTGCAAGGCCACTGGGTCCATGACGCCTTGTCTTCAATACAGTGTTACCTTAGTAAACACCAAGTAGCATATGTATTGAACCCGGTACACGCCTCTAAGGTTGAATTGTTAGAGGGCTATTTCTTTTCACCCTTTTCACATTCATTTCTTTTTCATTCTTCAACCCCTTCATTGCTTACCGAGACTTCATAACTAGAACCTTGTTGGGTTTATTCCAGACTAGCTCGTCTCACCGCACTCTTCCTATATTCTCATTTTTCTCCTTTTTTCAATATACCTAAGGACTCTACACTATCTAGTGGATTGTCCTCGGTAGATCCCTCCGTTCTCGGCGGATCGTGGGAACAAATACCTAACCTAACCATCCTTATAACACCATGCATAAAGTAAATTGGTCGGTCTTTTGGTACAGTTCATTCTTCCTTAAAACCAATTGAAAAATCATTTGGAAAAACAATCAAGGTACTTGTGATACGAGATCAAAGCATTTTGTACCTTAATAGTTTTGATCATTTAGAAAATGCTCCCTCTCAACATGTGCATATGATATTGAAATTGTTTGGCACATGGAGGCAAGAGTTCTTTGAAATAATTTCTTTGAAATAATTTCTTGATCACATTTTCCTTAGAAAAGCCATTTGAATTTCTTTGGTAAATTCTCCCCCTCAATATGTGCATAGGATAAGAGAAATCATTTTAACACATAGAGGCAAGAGTTCTTTTGAAGCACATCCACGAATCATAAAAGCCATTAAGAAGACCATTTGAAAACTCAATCAAGGTACTCTATGTTAAAACATAAAAGCTTTTGTACCTCGATAGTTTATTTTCTTTTAAAATGCTCCCCTCAATATGTGCTTCAAGATTCGAAAGCGTTTAGCACATATGAGAGAGCAACTTGCACAATTAAATCAAAACGATCACCTTTTATCAAATTTCATTATTAAATCACAAATTCTCCCCCGATCAAAAATATCAAACCCTTTGAGATTTTGGATCCCAAGTGATTTAATACGGTTTAGAAAACATGGGAGAATATGTGGCCTTGTTTAAATACTCATCTGTTTTTGGATAAATCCTCCTCCTCAACATGTGCATTGTGTATTTGAAATCGTTTGGCACATGGAGGCAGGAGTGCCTTTAAAGGACTAAAACCAATTCCATTTAAACATATAAGAGATTTAACTCACGATCTCTACCCCGATCAAAATTTCAAACCTTTTGAGATTTGTGATCCCAATTGATTTAAATCATTTAAAAGATTTTGGGGAAAGACGTGGCAAGATTTAATTTTGAAAAATGACAGATAAGGACCATTTTAAGACATTAAAGATTGTTAGTGTCAGGTATGATTATTTTAAAAGACCTTTAAGTAAAATAAAACAATTTCACAATCAAACAAGAACGGAAAAAATTTCATTTTGAAAGACCTTGATTCTAAAGAAAAATCATACCATGACATAACATTAAATCTTTAGATCACCACATAATTTCGTACAAACGGACTCTTTTGAAGATATATTGTTTGAAAATATTTTAAATTAAATCACTCTCCCCTCAATCGATGACCGAAGTCGATAATTGAGTGACTTAAATTTTGATAAAATGAAGTCCGTGATTTTCAAAAAATTAGTCCAATATATTTTCAAAACAATATTTTCCATTTTCAAAACAATTTTATCAAGTTTGTTTTAAGAAAAATGGTATCATCCACTACTTTTTCCTCGCACAAGATACATTAGATGGTTGAGAAGCTTATGTTGTTGCCGTAGGGCTTGGAAGAAAACCGTCAGATGCGGAGACTTCTTCTTACGTTGCATTTTGAATGCCAACCGAGGTCAAATTAAGCTCCGTTTCTTCAATCACTTAGAAGAAAACCATCCGCCGATGCAAGGAGACCTCTTACGCTTGCATTTATGCCAACTCTCCATAGAAGTCCAATTAAGCTACGTTTCTTCATTTGTCAACCCAAGATATAGTTACCCTTTCCTTTCGGCATCCAATCATCTTCAATTGTGGGATCCGATCGAACATTCTTTTATACCAATATACCGCATATGCTTAGTGAACACACATAAAAATATATGGTGGTCGACATCACCCAAACAACAATCGACTAATAAAAGTCAATGCAACATATCAATCGATCATATAAATGTATGAGAATAATGTGTTCATCAAACTTTAATCATCTGAACCTAGCAATCATATCCTAGGCACCTAGTCCTTCAACATAGGTTAACATCATTTTTAATTAAGCATATTAGGATAATTAAGAAAGCTCGTTAGAAGATATAGATTTGAAAACATTATCCCCTCAATCCAATGACTCTTTTTTAAAAGTTTAAAAGCTAAGTCATTGATTGAGTTTGCAAATTTTATAAAAACTCAACTGATTGTTTTAAGCAACTCATTTTCCACCATTTTGAAAACACACAAATATTTTTCTCAAGAATTTTAGACGGAAAAACATTTGTGTAGGAACAAAGCCCTTCGACATACTTTCCTTGTTTTGTTTTAGGATAAGTGCACCTAAATATTTTGAAAATAGGTTTAGCGCAACACTTTCCTTCCTTTAAAGAGCGGGTTGCTATCTGAAATAATAGCAAACCATAGTTTAAGCACGTTGCCTCAAGTAACCGCAAGCCACCATTTGAGCCCGGTTACAACCAAATAACAGTAAGCCATATTTTTGACATGTTTTGAAAAGAATATTTACACCACCCTCTCGAACTTCATCTATGGTCCCGTGCCATTATTGAATGACATTTCTAAGACCGTAGATGTTATCGATACCGTAAGACATGTCTTGAGAAAAACATATTTTTGGTCTTTTTCAAATTTTCTGATTTTTATGGGTTTTTGAAGGTTTTATATTTTTCTATTTTCTTTTTGTTGGTTTTATATTTTTGTATTTTGTTTTTCGTAAATATATACAAAGATAGAGTAGATGATATAGTTAAAGAAGATGATGATACGAAAGAGATAAGGATATCGAATGTTGTAGAAGATAGAATTCATCATCCCTAAAACTTTCACCACCAAAGCTTCCAAGACTCTTGAATCAAAGAGAGAAATTGAGCCACTTGAAAGTGAGACTTTGGCGCCTTCCCCAAACCGAAAATCCTTATGTTGAGCGATTCAAAGCTATATTTCAAGCTTGTCTTAGCCAGTGCAATGAGAAGCACACCATTATCATAAATCCCGCTGCTCCATTTAAGACCGATGATCGAGATTCTCCGTTCAAGGTTATATCATCCAATAGAAGAACAAAGAACGTATCATCTCACACATAAAATAATCTTCTCAAATTTCATTACCACTGAAGTCTGAAGCAATCCATTCCAAAAGGTGTCAAGAGAACAATTCCCCTAAGTAGTTGAATTGATGCAGTCAGCCTCTTAGACTAGAGCTCACGAACCCGAATACACATACCCGAAGACAAAGAAACTTATACCATCGAAGTAGCGAATTAAGTCCAATAGCCAAAGAATAACCCTGATGTATACTTTTCTCTCCCTCTGAAGAAAGTGTATGAAGCTCCAACCCGGTACCAATGCCCAAAGAGAGAATAACCGATAACATTGAAGAAGCAGCCGAATCACCGATTATCTCAAGGGTGACAATCTCGCGGATGTCAACACGGAATAAGTGATTATATCTCAATCACGATTAAGCCCTCGTAAAACAACGGAGCATCCCCAATGTGCACAATCTCTATCCCCTGATGATTGTGATAAAATCAAAATCATCACACACTTGTGTACCTCTTTCATCTTCAGAAACTAACTCTTCCATCTCTTCCCCACATAGTTGGGAAAAAACACCGAACGCCATGAGTCAAATCTTGAGTTTCTCTGCGGTAATGACAATAGTCTTCCAGGGATATCTTCAATCACTTAGAAGTATTAAGCTCGCTCAAGATTACTCGCGATAGATGTGTGTCTCCTTCCCTTGTCGGTTTTGATACTTCCGTAATCAACAACTCTTTTAATGCCCAAATACTTGAAATTTGTTGAGAAGATCGCTTGAAGTTTTTGTGAGAATCAACATGTCAAGAATAACATGAGCAAGTCTAATTGGGGATTAAATTTTGCATTTCAAACTCTCCCAACTAGTGCTCTCCCTAGACCCACAATCTGTATTATAAATACCATGAATTAAGAAGAAGTCTTTAGATCGTTAAATGCAACTCGTCTTTAGTCTTCTAACATGTAGAATATGTAGAACCGACCGAGACTCGACCTTCTTAAAGATTGTCCAGTTGGGGAATAGATAGTTAACATCTTCATTTCACCAAAAACACAAGAACATCACCAAAAGCATCCCAATTAACTTACATCTTGCAAATCCCCTTAATTAAGATCCTCCCAATCAAACAAGAACGGAAAGATGTTCATCAAGGAAATCAAAGAATCACCGCTAAACAACACACAAAATGGTAATACCAAGCAAACAATCACATCAAACAAGAACAAAAGGTTGTTCGGAATCATCATGTTAATGTGCACGTGAAGCATTAACCGTAAGCACTTTGTCAATAAACTCATATCAGCTTGTGAAGATGTCAACCAACGACTCTTAGAAGAGAAAAACCCATGTGAAGATGGCCCCATAAGAAGAAGCTCTTCTTACATGAGTTTAGAAGGCGTTTGACCATATATTCTCAAATTTCAATCAACAATGCAAAAAATTCACACTTCTTCTCCCCTCAAGAATTGCATAATGAAGTTGCCATTCTTGATTAAACAAGTGAACTCATCCATGTGTAGTCTATTTCCACTTCTCCCCGCAAAAATTGCATATGATGTCGCCATCGCCATTTTAATTGAGCTATTGAAAAATAGAAAACCATCAACAAGAAGTAGATCACCATTGAGAAAAACATGAGAAGAAGATCCACTTGATGACCGAGCGCGCATGGAAAAAGCATGAAGCATGTTGGTGAGAATGGTCATAATAAGAAGATTTCTCTTCTTCCTAAGATAAAGCGCGACCAAACGCATAATTTTCTTTTCTTTAAAGAACGAGGCTTGAACTGATATGTTCAAACGTCATTATGTTGAAGTACGAGGCCCGAATCGATGTGAACGTGACGCCATAAGAAGATTTCTCTTCTTCGAAGATAATGCGACCAAACGCATACATTTCTTTTCTTTAGAGTACGAGGCTTGAATCAAGTATTCAAACGCCATAAGAAGATTTCTTTTGGAAGATAAAGCGCATGAAACGCATACACTTCTCTTTTCTTTAGAGTACGAGGCTTGAACCTATATGTTCAAACGCCATAAGAAGATTTCTCTTCTTCTGAAGATACGCGACCTAAACGCATACATTTTCTTTAGAGTACGAGGCATGAACTGTTGTGTTCATACGCCATAATCTCTCTTTTCAACATCTCTTTGGCAAAACATGTAATCAACCCCATTATCATTCAAGAGGCTATTTGTCGTGACAAATGATGAAGAAAACCTAATATGATAAATTTGACCTCAAAGTAAACTAACCCGAACTCGTGACTTAAACTTGCACATATGTAACAAAGAGCTGTGCCGAGAATTCATGCTCCATTGAATCTCTTAAGTACTCTATACTCTTCACCCAACCAACCATCAAGTAATAGACGTACATTACCTCTTGAAAATCCACAATTGAATGTGACCGAAAGCACTACAACGTAATTCCTTAAAGTGATAGTTATTTTGAGGTGATAAGAGCCCAATTCCCCCAAGTGGTAACAGAAAAGGTAAAAGTCACTCAACAATAACTAGATTTCCAAGTCTTCGTTTTTGAAAATAAGTTCGAACAAGGATCTTGAAGAATATTCATCCATCCATCCCCGATACTTTCAGATACTAAGTACACTCGCCCGTGATATTTCACTTCAACCTCAAATAGATAATTCTAAATTAACCCCGTTGTCACATCTTCTGGTTAAAAGCTCAACTCTAGCCTTCTTTGACGTTTTAAGTGAACTCTGATAATGGTTTCATCCCGACCATGGTTAAAAGCACAAAACCCCATAAAACCAAGCAATAACCAAACTGCCATGACGAATATCCAAACCCACATCCAATTTATGAAGTACACTCTTTATCCCTTCTTCAAACGTAAAACCGTAACACCAAAGATCGAAGATCCGTAAATACGCTTCTTTCTCCAAGATGGTTCCATCAATACAGGATTTTACAATTCTATGGTTTAAACCGAGAAATAGTATCTTTCGAGGGATTTTACAAAACCAAGAATAAACCGTAAGATAGATCCGAAAATGCACTTTACTAATACCAGGATGTTTCCATTTTCACGGGATTTTACAAGTCTATGATTTAAACCGAGAAATAGGTTCTTTCGCTGGATTTTACAAAATCAAGACAAAACCGTAAACAATGTCAGCTTGAATGTGTTATGACGACTTTGGTTTCGAGAATATCATTTAGGGGAACATGCAAATGTTCATCAACATCCATTATCCAACATCATCAACATCATCAACCATCCAATAAATACTTTGGTAAACACATCATCCACATATTCTCGACGGCCATTGTATGACCACTTGGTGAAGTAAACCCGATATGCCAAACTTGAGCATGAAGTAAAATTCCCAGATTTGTTACTTAAACTTGTACTAATCCTTGTGAAGAAGAAACAAGTACCTAATGTACAAAACCTCTTGACGTATTCTCAACTCAAGTGAGACACCAAAGTGATAGCTACGTTGTGGGTTGAGAAAGACTCACAAACGCAACTAAATAGCCAAGTCTTTATCATCCTCTATAAATGCCCAAACAAGACGAAATAAGTAAACGTGTCTAGAAAACCTCACTTCAAATCCAAATAAGAAATACCGTACAAAACCCCGTGGTCAACCTTGTTTCATAACCAATTCAAGCCGTGACAGAATCTTAATCATGATAACGTATACACCAAAGTGCCAAACATCATAACCCATTGAAGCACACCAAATCTCATCATCAAACTTTTAACAATTCGCACAACACAAATCCCATTAATTACCATAACCATAAATCCAATTCATGAGCATGAATCAATATCCAATGAAGGCCCGGTTGATAAATTAATCCAATATCACAAATCACCGCGGAACCAAAAATATTCTTTTACAAGTACTATCCAAGGAGCTTGGTATCTCACAACATATTGGGCTCGTCCAAAAACTAGTACACTACCACATATTGATCCCATGTTTAATGGTAGCAAAGAATATGCTCGCCCATGTAATAAAGAGAATACCCGATCCAACAATTGTTGATATCAACACATTCGCCCATATAATTTTTCAATCGTAATGCCCATGAGCAACTCGCCCATGTGAAAACAAAATGCCCAATCGATCTAGTTAATCCCCGTGAAATAATAATCATTGTCAAAATTACAAGACTTTCTTGAGAAGCATCAATACTCACCAAACGGATATCTAGATCACAATCTCAAAATTGTTACAGAGTAATTGTTAACTCAACAATCTAAGAATAATCTTAATAGTAGATATGTATGTTCCGAGCTAATGTTCCATTTGTTCCAAAGGTCTCACATGAATTCAAGCCACACTCGTTACTTAGATAATACACATGAGGCCCAATTTAATCCAAATACCCATACACACCACACGACCCATCAAACAAAATGACGCATACTTGAGATGAGTCCACACAAATAAGAATACTGAGGCCTATAATACTTATGCATACCCTAAAAATACGAAGTATAAAATGCCACCATAGTGCCTCAAACCCTAAAAATACTCTCATATTATCCGCCCCTTTCTTACCTCTTCACAAAAGATAATCACAAAACATAATCCGCCTCTCTTTCAAACAAAAACAAACACACACGGTATATCTTGGATGCTTTATGACAACGCCATGGGATGGCAAGAGAGACGATAATACCACAGGGATGGTAAGACGCTCGAATAGATATGAAGATCATATGGAAGTAGAGGGTAAGTAAACTCGAGAACCTTATATATGATTAAGGTTATACACGAATCAAAGAAAAAGGTGTAACATACATGCTATAACCTTTTCTTTAACATCGATATAAAACGTAAAATATTTTGATCTATGAGGCAATATTTCATTTGTGTGTAGATCTCTTAAGATCTATGAGTTTAAAGAACCTAACACAAATATGAACAAGTCGAGATCATATGACATAAGGTCATTTATCATTTTCATTTGATGTATGAGTCAAAATAGATCAATGATGTATTGTTTCTTTTGTGTATAGATCTTTTAAGATCTGTGAGTTATGTGAACCATACACAAAAAAAAAGAAACGAGACTGAGAACTCTTATTCTTTTGAGTAAATGAGATGAGTCTTTATGGTTGTTTGTAGAGGATCGATGATGTGTTTAAGGTTCAAAAAACTTGGTGAATCTTTTAAAGATTTGGAACGGGTAGAACCCAACCGAGATCGATTGCAAGAATAAGCGTCGATGATGATGCTTGATGATCTGAGATATCGATTGATGTCCTTGTTTTATTTTATCCGATTCTAGTTTAGGTTAAGAGTTGAGGTCGATTTATGTAGAATGGTAAATGAGACCGATGATGTAAAAAGGAGCTGAGGTCTTGATGATATTTTGGTACATGGTTGCTTGTGGTCGTGGTCTAGTTGTATTGTTGTCACGGTCTTTCAAGTCTTAACATCTTCTTCTTCATCCTTTCTCGTAAGTCGCTAGGTGACAATGGTCTTGAGCCAACTCGCTAGTCAACTCGCTAGTCAACTCGCTAGCCAACTCGCTAGCCAAGTTGCTAGCCGAAGTCGCTAAGTTAACTCGCTAACTTGTTAAATAACAAGTCGCTAGGTGACCCAACTCACTAGGTAGATTCAATGTATTTGGACATCTTTTTCTAACAACTCGCTAGCATGAATATATGAGATTTCCGACTACTTTTCCGACCATGTTAATAACAAACCCGAAACATGCAAAGAAAAGCATTGTATGACCCATTTGACCAAACAAAATGACCATTTGACTACAAAAGTTTCACGGAAATGATAGCAAAATCGCTTGTATACAGCATTTTGACCACAAGTTATGACCAAAGCAAAGTCGCACCAAAAAACACGATAAAGGACTGTTTGGACATAACACAACCAGATAACATATTACCCAAAAATCAGTTAACAACATTTTACAACCATGTATAAACCGTAACAACATTTTCCGACCATAAGACCATGTAAAACATGTATATAAACCGCTTAATACATATTCCGACCACTTATAGATACAAAAATGCTTTTAACCATAGCCAAAACCACACAAATCAACACAACACAAAAACCTTGGCTCTGGTACCAATTGTAGGATCATATATTTATTGTGTTGATGATTCGGGTGGTCTTGGATGATGGAAATACATGATTGCCATAGTTAGAGAGTTAGTAGAGAGAGAGGGTGTTCTTGCTAGAGGTTTACTCAAATGTTGAATGTTAGATTATGAGAAGCACCACCCCTTCCATGGATGGAAGGGGTATTTATAGTTACAAGAAATACGACCTCCTATCGCCCGTGGATCGTGTATACAGGGTAAAGACCCGTCCTTCCTCCACGGTGTTGCACTAAACTATTTTACGCTACTGACTAACTAATTAACAACTTAAAAATGTAAATAACGACAAGTCTACGAGCTAACTTAAGCTATATAACATTTGGGGTGACCGACTCTTCACTAAGGAATTTTCTAATTCCTAACAGGATCACTCGGCTCTCAAATATCTCTTTGCAAAACAAGACGCAAAGCCGAGATTGCTCCGTTGGGTTCTCCTCCTACAAGAATTTGATATCATTATACGTGATAAAAGGAGCCGAGCATTCGCTGATCATCCGTCCCGCCTAGAAAACCTCACCAAGATGTGTTTGAGAAAAAGGAAATTAACGAGACATTTCCTCTCGAAACACTCAATGTGGTTTCTTTTCGTGGAGACTCTTCTACCCCATGGTTTGTTGACTTTGCAAATTACCATGCGGGTAACTTTGTGGTGAAAGGGATGTCGTCCCCAACAGTAAAATAAATTCTTTAAAGATGTGAAACATTACTTCTGGGACGTCCCCTACTTGTTCAAAATTTGCGCTGGATCAAGTCATCAGCGATGTGTGTATGGTCGGAAGCCAATAACATTCTCAAGGCTTGCCATTCGGACCTACCGGGGACATCATAGCCCCAACTACACAACCAAGAAGGTGTTTGATTCCGGATTCTATTGGCCCACGATTTACAAGGATGCCCATGAATTTGTCAAAACCGCATGGACGCTTGTCAACGTCACGGGAATATCTCACAAAGAAATGATATGCCGCAAAACGCCATTCAAGTGTGTGAGATTTTTGACATCCGGGGCATTGACTTTATGGGGCCATTTCCTTCATCTCGCGGTAATAAATACATACCCGTGGCCGTTGACTATTTGTCAAAATGGGTTGAAGCTAAAGCTTTACCTACCAACGATGCCCGAGTTGTTGTGAAATTCTTAAAATCTCTTTTTGCTAGGTTTGGAACTCCACGAGCTATAATCGCTGATCGTGGTAGTGCGTATTTTGCAATGACCAATTTGATAGAGTCATGCAAAAGTATGGTGTAACTCACCGCTCTCTAATGCTGCACCACCCCCAAACAAGTGGGCAAGTGGAAGTTTCCAACCGAGGGATTAAAGAATTCGGAGAGGACGGTTGGCGAAAAACCGTGCTCTTGGTCGGATAAGCTAGATGACGCGACTCGGGCCTTCAAGATGCTTTTATAAAACACCCATCTGTGTACTCCATACAAGCTTGTATACGGAAGGCATGTCATCCGCCACTTGAGCTTGAGCACAAGGCATACCGGGCCTTGAAACATGCCAACTTCGATATTCAGATACCGGTGATCACCGGAAAGTGCAAATGAATGAATTAAATGAACTCCGTGATCAAGCTTACGAGAACTCTTTGATCTACAAACAAAAGACAAAGAAGATTCATGACTCAAAATCAAGAACCGCTTTCAACGCTGGTGATCGAGTCCTTCTTTTCAACTCAAGATTGAAGATTTTCTGAAAATTAAAATCCCGGGTCCGGACCATTTACCATCACTAGAGTCTTTCCATATGGAACCATTGAGTTATCTCAACCCGATGGTCCAAACTTTAAAGTGAATGGTCATCGGTTGAAGCATTATTTTGGAGAGGACATTCCTCCCGTGGTTGTCCCGATTTACAAACTTTCCCATGAACCAATGAATGCGGGATCGAGTCAAGCTAGCGACTTCGGGAATCAAAAACAAAGAGCATGCCATATGGGTATTCACCCATATTTCTGACTTCTTTCTATTTTCTACCACCCTAGTGTGGGGGAGTTGCCCCACATGTTTTGTATATACTTAAGTTTCAAAAAAAAAAAAAAAAAATCTTTCAAAATAATGGCCGTAGTATTTCCCTTTTACGTTCTTTGTTTCGGCATAACCGCCGGTACTTTGAATATTGAGGGCAATATTCATTTCTAGTGTGGGGGGGAATTCTCACGAATTTTATCATGTAATTATACCGCCTAATTCCCGCTTTTGGCCAAATTTTTTGGAGTAAGTGTTCTCGCACTTACTCAACTTACGGTTATCAGTACGCCATGTCTAATAAACAAAAGGATTGGCTAATCCAGGAGCAAACGGCTCTTGGTAAAGATATCTCAAATCTGGATCTTGCAATTTGCCCAAAATTGTATGGTATTCGGCTCACCATATCTTTAATTAGTGAAGAGTTGGCTAGCCCGCAAGTTTATGGCTTGTGGTAAAGGCAAGTGGAAAAACCATAATTGGTAATCGACTCACCAAAGATAATATTGATAATTTATCTAAGAGTTGGCTAGTCCGGAGCAAACGGCTTCTGGTAAAGACAAATCAAATCCGTTGGAAGCTGGTGGTTTGCTCAAAATCACACCTGCTTATCGCTGTACCATGGTTCTTACTTGAACTAAAACATTTGGCTACTCCGTAAGTAATGGCTTTGGTAAAGAGATTCAAACCCATTAAGTTTTTCAAAAAGATTGCTAGGGACTAGCAATAGTTTAGTGTGGGGGATTGATGAGTGTGTAAATACTCATCATTTTGGCAAATCGAATCAAAAAACACTTAAAAATGCTCGAAATGCATCAAAATACTCAAAATATCTCAAAATTGCATTTTATGTGTTTCCGATGCAAAATGTTTAAAATCGATGAAAAATGAGCTAAGTTTGCATAATTGGCGCCACCCCTAAGTTTCAAAATTGTCGAAATAGTCCCCGAAAGCACTTATTTCAAAAAGAAAAGTCACCAAAGGTCCTTTTAAAATCATAACTTGTCAAAATTAGTCCTTTGGTGAAAAAATATCAAAAGTTTTGAGAAATTACAAGATTGGTCCTTCAAGTTTCAAAATTGGCAAAAATGGTCCTTGGAAATTTGAAAATGTCAAGTTTGATCCTTGTACTATTGGAGCTTGTCACTTTTGGTCCCTTGGAGCAACTTTGAAAATATGGCGCTTTGGTCCCTTGATTTTCAGAAATTGCACAAAATGGTCCCTATGATTATTAATACAAGCCTTGGACCCTTGTCAAAACCAATTGGACCCCTGTTTTTGACCCCCTTCATTTGACCCTTCCCTTTGATATTAAACCCCAGTCAAACCCTCTGGTCAAACTACCCACCCCGCGCCAAATCTTCTTCTTCACCAACTCATGTCTGCAACACTCAACACCCATCCCCAGCTCACCTTTCACCTTCCTTGTTCCCCACCTCAACAACCTTCCAAGATACATTAAATGCACCCCTCCCCTAACACTCAAGCCCCAACTGGCAAAAGCAATTTTGGCGCCAAAACATGATCAAACGGCCAAGATATTATCAAGCAATCCAATGGCCTTGATTTCAAGTGGGAATTAATCAGAGAGGTGAGAGAAGTCTTTTTGGGTATAAAAGAAGCAAGAAGAAGGAAGAGAAGTAGTAGTACTTAGTTTTATTTTTCATATGTATGTCGTTTTCAATTTCAATGTTTTAGTTTAAGTTAATTTATCATTATAATCCATATTCAAGTATCAATTCAAGGTAAAACAACATTTCAAGTTTTAAGTTTACTGTTGCAAATTTTAGTTTCAAGCTCTTAAAAACCAAGCTTCAATAAGCTTCATTAAAGTTCAAACAAGCTTATTTAAGCTCATTATAGCTTTTGATAAGCTTAAGAAACAGTTTCAATCAAAAGTGCTAAAAAGTCAACAAAAGTCAACTGAGGAAGCAAAATGGGTATAAGTTTGGAACTGGGTTGATACAGAGTGGATTTGGGTTGGTTCAGAGTTAATGGGTTGATATATATAGGATAGAGGTTCTTTGGTTGACTGATTTCAAGCCATTGTGGCTAGGACAATTGTAAGTTCATTTTTTTAGCCACTGCATAATTTGTATTTGTGGTTAGAAATGGTTTAGGTCTATTTATTTAGTGGTAATTAGAGCAATTAAACTCAGTTTGATCAAGAAAACAAGCTAATGCAGTAGTTTGCTTAGCTAAAATTGCAAATCAGTGAAATAAAGTGTTGTTTGGATTATATAGTTAAACTGTATTAGAGGTTTGTTCAGTAGTGAGGGCTTGTTGTTTTAGGCTTGTTTAGCTCTATTTGACTCATTGCAGTCATCAAACTGAACCTGCACACCCTCAAAGTCAACATTACATTAAACTGTCTTAATTTACTTATCTGTTGGATTTTTGAAAAACAAAAACTTGTTTTGTGTTTGCATTACATAGATGTAGCTTGCAGTAGTCTCATTTCATCTTATAACATCATAATCAGTCCACAAATTGGAATCAAAGTTCATAAAAGTCAAATTAACAAATCATAAAAGTCAAAATAGTGAAAAATCAGTTTTGAGCCTAACTAAGATGATTTTTCTTGGATTCATTTCTGAGCCAAATCAAATGAAATTGTGGGTTTAAAAGCTTCCACTGGTCTATTTTCTTAATATCATTTTTGTAGATTTTTGTGAATTTTTTATAAGCTTCAAAACTGCTTGTCAAAATGGGTATAAGTGCTGTACACACTCGAGTATACTGAGTGTGCATTTGTTTTGTGCAGAGCTTGCACAGAGCTCAGTTTAGCTCATCATGGTTTGGTTTTTGGTTTATAAGCACCGGCCGTGTCTTCTTTAAGTTCCTTATTTTGGTTTTAAGTCTCAGCTTATTAGGTAGCTTATTTTCTAGCTTAAAAGTAGTAGGCTAAAACTGCTTTTTAAGCACTTATTCTCAAATAATCAAATATGTGTAGCTGGTAATATAGAGGTTAAGGATAGTTGTAATTAGTTGCATTTGGGTAATCTTAGCATATTATAGCTATGTTCTTGTGGTGATCTTTGGTTTTCATTTGCTTAATACAAGTGCTTATTTATAAGCACTTGTCATTGCAGTTGCATTTTCTTACACATAAGCCCCTGTTTTTATATTTTTTCTAGATTCATAATATTATTTTAGACTTTTCTTGAATTTTTCAGATTTTTCTAAGTCAGTTTGCTATTTTTCTTCATTTAAGTCAATTTTTAGTACTTTTTAATTAGCCTTTAATACAATTAATTCAGAAAAACTTCAAAAAAATAAGTTTTCATTTTTATTAGGTTAAGATAAATATAAAAAGTCAAAAAAATATTTTTCCATATTTTTCTTAGTTAAATTTGTATTTTTAAGCAATTTAAGTAGTTTTAAATAGTTTTTAATTCATAGAAAATACAAAATAATCATAAAAATACAAAAATAGTTTTGAAAATTCTCTTTAGTTATTTTAGATTTTTCTAAGTCATAATTTTATTTTTCAAGCTTTATTTCATATTTTCTTGTATTTTAGGGTTTAATTAAATAGTTAAAAATAGTTTTTAATTGATAATAATTAGATAAATAGTTATAAAAATAATTTTATTTTTCTAAAAATTTTCTTTTATCATTAGGTTTGTAAAAATGTCATTTTCATATTTTTAGGACTAATATTGTTTTAGTTTCGCATTTTCATTTGTATGTCACGTAGTTTTTAAATTAAGTTTTATAAAATAAAAATCAAAAACATCATTTTGCAAATAGTGATAGCGTTTATTTAATATTTTTTATCTTTTTAATTTTCTTTAATTTGCATTTAAGCCCCTGTAATTTATAAACTTTTTCTTTAGTTATAATCAATCATATCCTTTTCCGTTCAAATCCTCTCGATCACTACACGTTTGACTATTCTCATACGCAAAATTGCCTGGGACATAACGACCTGGG
>OU343221.1:139296939-139311095 GCA_910596185.1 Chrysanthemum makinoi | reverse complement strand
GATCAACAATTTTAATCACATTTCTCCCCCTCAAAAATAGTGTTGGGAATTATGCGAAGTGGGAATTTCAGTCAATACGCCAAGGATTCTCTGAAGTAGAAGCGAATTTGCCGAAGAAGAGATTCTGCAAGATTAAAAGCTTCGTTTGTTTCTCTGAGCTGGAAGGGTGGAAGTCGACTAGGATCAAGATGCGCTTTATTATTTAAATGCTAACCCATCATTATTCTTGAACTGCCCGAGGTTAGCATGGGTATTAATGTACTGCTCAATATTGTTTAGTGTTTAGTCATTAAATGCATGCTTGCATGTTTAGTCGATTGATGAGTGCTTATTCACTCAACATTTTTACACATCTAAGACCAAGAAAAACGACCAAAAAACACCCAAATATGCTCAAAATGTGTTATAAATGTCCTCGGAGTGTGTTTTATGTCTTTCAGGTACAAAGGATTGAAAACAGGCAAAACGACGTAATTGAGCTTGTAATGGAAAACATGCATCATGGACGAGCCAGGAGTGGATTTTCTTTACTTTTAGATCCCGGGACGTGTTTTGGGAGTGAGCTTGGGAAATCAAAATCAAAACGTAACCCTTAAATCAAATTACCATTTTACCCTTTACCCGAACCCAAATTACTCATTTACCCTTAAAATGTTTTTCACTAAAAACAATTATTTTTATTTTTAACCTTTTTTATTTACAACAATTATTTTTATCAAAATCAATTTTTATTAAAAATATTTTTCTTTCTTTCTAAAAAAAAAATTATTTACAAAAAACTCAAAATACTTTTTGCTTAAAACCCTTTTATTTAAACCCTCTCTTAACCTTTCACTTTGAACCTATAACCCATGAAACCACCCAAAACCACTTAAACCCGTTTTACCCATTCACCCAGATTATCCAAACCCAGTAAAAACCAAATGCATCCTTTGGCACCAAAATCAACCTCACCTCCCTCCGCCCTTTCCATGGCGAAACAAATAAGATATCTTCACATGATTCCTTCCACCTCAGCAATCCATGTGACTCAACAAGGATCTATGGTTGTGATGCTTTGGATTGGTCCCCAAGCTTGAAATCAATGGTTGTGATGATTGTGAAACAAGCACAAAGCTCAAACTCTCAATCCCCTCTCACAGAAAAAACACAGCTACAAGACAACAAGGAGAAGACAATCTCTATTTTTTAGTATAAATAGATGATTAGGATTTTTGTAACACTTTGTCTAGAAATTCATTTTCTAGTTCCAACTTTAATTTTCCTGTCATTTACATTTCATGTAACTTTTAATTTCCAATGCAATTCAATTTCAAGTTAATTTAAATTTCAGTTTGCTACTTATTTTATCTGCCATTTTTTTTATTTTTGCATTATTGTTCAAGATTGTTAAAATTTGGTTTTTAAGCTCATGAGACTGCTTTTCACTCACCTTGACTTTCAAAGTCAAATTACTTTTCAAATCCTTAGTTTTTACAAAGTGAATTCTGTTTTTGCAAGTGTACAAGTTTTGGATATCTAAAAAATTTCTGTGTTAAAAGTCTTAGATGAATAGAAAGAACTATAGTCGCTGTTCCAGTGCTTTTTCAAGCTCATTTAGCCATCCAAAATATTTCTAAATTGCTTTTCTAGGATCCTCACACACCCACCTCAATCTGTGTTTTGCCATATTTGCATCTAGGATAGTTTTATTTAGCTTAAAAATGCACTTATAATCTGCCTTTTGCCCATCTTGTTTCTTTTTCAAGCACCTAATCTTGTCCAAGTGGCTTATCTTTTTGATTTTTAATTTTCTTATCATGAGGTCTTGTAATCTGAAATTTGGCATGCATCTCATTTAGTTGGTTATCTAGTTGATAGTATTTTTTATAATTTTTAGTAATAGCTTATTAGTAGCTTAATTTGCCTTTGAAATGTCCCCATTAGGCTGTTTGGACTGCATTACGTATCTGTTTCATCCCTTAGTTTTAGCTTATCTTAGATTCCACTAGCTTATTTTAGGTAAATTAGTGCCTTTTAGTTGATTAGCTTAGGTTGTCTTTAAATTATCCTTTTTAGTGCTTAATAGAAGCTTGCCATAGCTTATTTTCTCCTTATTTAGCTTAAGTCTCCTTTAGTTTAGCTATAAATTCCCAAACTGCTTAGTCAATTGGATTAGCTTGTTTTCAGTTTTAACATTGTTCATTTCAGTTTATTTAGAATGCACTTAGGAGTAGTTAGCTTATTTTAAATTGTCATTAGCTTATTGATAGTTTTTAGCAACTTCTTAGTGTCCCTTTAACTGCACTTAACCAAACACCCCTTTAGTTTATAATTGCCGCACCAATAAGTCGTTATTACTTATTATAAGCTTTCCAAGCTTAAGTTTCTGCTAAAAATATTTAATATAGTGCTTAAATTAAGTTGGCAAAAGAAAAAATCAAAAAAAATATGTGCCAAAGAAATGACAAAAGTGGATTCAACCAAAGTGACCTCTGGGTGTCTTTTCCCACGAACAAAGACCCAATAACACTCCTTTACCATCTCTCGCTACTAGGTGTTTGTTGTTATTGTTTGGCATTTTAATATTTAACGTGAAGTAGGCGCTTTTAGCTTAATTTCTTTAATGCTTTATTTAAACTGCTTATTGAAGAAGCAGTTGCATGTTTTTTTTATTTTTCTTTAATTCAGTGTCATTTAAAGTATTTAATGTAATTTTCTTAGATTTTTCTAAAATACTTTTAGTATTTTTATTAATTAATTAGTTTAAATTGGTTTTTAATTCTAATAAATAAAATAAAAGTCTAAAAAATACCCGCTTTTTCCAAAATCATTTTTAGTTGTTTAGAACGTAGGAAAATTAATTTTAAGTTTGTAGGGTTAATATTTTTACATTTTTACTTTTTAAAGCCAGACCCGAGACGTCGCGTCTCGCCATTTTAGGTTAATTACGTTTTAATTAGCTTTAAGTTTCCGTAGTTTCTTAGTATTTTAGATTAATTTTAGGACTCCCGTAGATTTCCTTTGTGTAGTTTTATTGCTTCCTTTAAATTGCGCTTTTACGCTTTATTGCATTTTAGTTAATTTTAAGTTTCCCTTTACGCTTATTGTTGCCTTAGATTAGTTTTTAATTTCCCGTAGTAGCTTTAGCTTAGTTTACTTGCTTTATCTAAATTCCCGTCATTTAGTTTAAAATTCCAAAATTTAAAATTCTTTGTATTCAAGCATTCAATCACAAACCTCAAACGTCATCGTCAATTCACACCTCGTTGGGAAACGACCCGGGTAATCACTTGCCCGGTATCACTTATATCACATTCGTGAGTTTTGGCACGTTAACCCTTTTTCTAAAAGGTTGATTTGTCGATTCTCGCGTATCACGTATATTTGATATATTTCTTATATATACTATTTGAAACGGATCAAATTTTGGCGCCGTTGCCGGGGAGGTTGTGTTGCGACAATTTCGTTACGGTTTGACGATTAGTGACTTGAAGAACCTTCCTCGTGAAGTTATTTGCTTTCCAAAAAACCCAAAAACCCAAAAATATTTTCTTTTTCAAAATTTATTTTCCTTTTATGTTTTCTATTTATAAAAAACCTCAAAAATATTCTTCTCATTCCTCTTATCCATTTAATTCTATTTCTCTTACCCTCTTTTACCGTTTAATTCTATTCTTCGTTATCCTCTCGATCGCATAATTCGTTGTAGCATTGTGAATTCTTTCACCCTCTATCCGTTCAATTCTTTGTGATGTCTACGTCTTACCAATTTGGTTGTCAATGGTGTCGGGGACCTCAAGATGGTGGAAATTGCCCCGGTTGTAGCATTGTGATTGGAAACGGTTTGTCTATGACAAAAATCCCACAATGAAACAACCAATTCTTTAACCAACCCCCCGTACCATGAGATGGAGACATATTCTTGCGAATATTGTGAAGGTCAGCACTAGGTTTTGAATGTCAAGCCGGGAACCCGCTTATCTATGAGCAAGGTCCTTGTAACAATCAAGACTTTGGTTTTGACCAAAATCCATATAATTCACAAATTCAACAATCATACGGAGTACTGCGGAGGTCCGCACTATAACGCCAATTGTCAAACGAGGAATCCGCTTGTCTATGAGCATAATCCTTGTAACAATTATGATTATTCTTATCATGACCAACCTCCACAACACCAAATGATTCAAACACAACCTCCGCAAATTCCTCAAGAACTTCTCCTAGGTCTTCTAGATGTATTGAAAGATTTAAAAGAATTGGTTAAAGAAGAGTCTCGTCAGAAAACGTATGGAGAATTATTAGCTGAAGAACAAGCAGCTAGAGTAAGTTCCCAATATTGGAAACCTCTCGTGTACCATTATGATGACGATGACGACGATGATTATGATGAGGAATATACGACTGAAAGTGGCAATCCCACCCGTTTCAGCTTATCATTTCCGACTTCCCTTCACTCGCTACGTTGAGAGAAGTGATTTTTCGGAAGAGGTCGATGCTTGTCTTAACAATGATCATATCCGAAATTGTTAACCGAGGACTCTCTCATAATGGGGACGAGCATTTTAGCACTATTCCCAAACGGAATCGCCTAGTGTTGAGAGCCTTGACCCAATCCCAAGTGAGTCTGAGGATATATCCGATGATGAATATGATTTACCTTTTCATGATGAATCTCTTGACATTTCGAGGTTACTTCCGGATTTTTCTCAAATCCACTTTTTGAATTTAATGATGACTATACTTTTGCTAAGTAAAATCCTCTTTTGATGAAATGTCCGAGTCCGACATGAGACCATCACGGAAGTGGTGGAAATTGCTAGCTCTCAGAGCACACCACTTGTCCCACCTCTATTTTCTGACTTATCTCTTCCGTCATGTGATGACAATTCTATCCTCACTAATGAGATGTCTATCGAGTATCCTGTTGAACCATCTTGTGAAGACAAAAATTTTAAACCAGGGATACTCGTTGGAAGAGAAAATGATTTTTTTAAATGTGATCAAAATGCTTTTCTAGAACCTTTCTTCAAATATGAACTCCTTCTTCCTACGGAATCATTTGTGTTTGAAACATATATCATCTGTATCTTTCTTCCTTTCTTCACATTTAATGTGACTTCTCCTATCCTTCACTCCTTCTGAATGAGGATACAATCTTTGATCCTGGAATTATTATGATTTATGAATTCCACATTTGCTTCCCCATGGACCTATGAATTCGGGGTCGAGTCAAGCTAGCGACTCGGTTAACAAAAAACAAGAGCATTTCATGGGTAGCCACCCATTCCGACTTCTTTCTCTTTTCTAACACTAAGTGGGGGTATTTCCCCACTGTTGTTTGCTTGTTGTGTGTTTGCTCTGCTTTCAGTGATTCCCGTAGATCGTGATGATTGATACTGCGCTTTCAATCCATGCCCAATATCCGATCTTTTGCTAACGATTATCTAAGGATATCTTTATTAATCCTTTTTGTGAAAAAAGATTTCGTTTCCACACTTGGCTAGTAGTATTACCTTTTCCCGTTCTATAGTTTCGGCTACGGACGGTACTTTGAATATTGAGGGCAATATTCAATTCTAAGTGTGGGGGGGAATTCTAGCGAATTTTGATCACATGTGTACCTTCTAGTACTCTAGCACCCGCTTTGACCAAATTTTTAAAATTTTTATCGCTTTAAGTCAAGTATTTACATTTACAAGAAGTGCTTTGCACAAAAATAATTCATTGATGCTTCGGTGTTAATGGTAGTTTAGTCTTGATTCGGCTAGAACAAGGGGAATCCCACCTGCTAGAGTGTTGATCTACGCTGCTCTTAACAAAGAGGCTAAGGTTTTACGCTTGTGCAAATGAAAATGCTCAAGCGAGTAGTTGGTTCTCTTTAGAGCTTATATAGTATGCATCTATGGCTTTTTATCCCGAAGCTAACTAATCAATTGGACTAAAATACGTGCTCGTTGTCAAACTTTTGAACATTCAAATCGTCTTGTTACGATAAAAAGTTTTTAAGCAAAATTGATTTAGAGTCCGAGTTCAACTTTTTATTTAAATTTCCGAGAAAGCATACTTTCTTAAAATCTGAATAATGTGCAAAATGAAAGTATCGAAAAATGCTTGAATGATACAAAAGTTGCAAGTTTAAAGTTCAAAGTCAAAATGAAAAAAAAAATAAAAATAAAAAGAAAAATAAAAAAAAAATGAAAAAAAAAGTGAAAAAGTTGAAAATTGAAAAATGAAAAAAAATATGAGTTACGTGAATAAAAGCACTATGTTGCTTATGAATAAATAACGACGAAACTTGCTTTTCTTAAATTTAAATCGGAAGTTGAACTCGTATTCGTCAAAGTTGTCTAAAAGTTTGACGGTAATTTGGAAATCCTTGACTTCAAAGATCCCGAAAGCTCCGATACTATTCTCGAGGGTGAAAACCTAGCCTCCTCAAAAGGACAAGCTGAGAAGAAAGTCGCTACATGGAGTGATCTCACCTTTGAATCTTGAATTTCTAAATCATCGTTGGTTGTGATCCATTTAGGTTTAGTCTTAACTTAACGGTAGCTTCAGAATCTATGGAATCAATTCGCTAATTCCGGTACTATTCTCTGTGAGGTGTCAAAAGCCTGGTCACTTAAAACTTATGTTTTGGGATATGCCGAGAAGAAAGCCGCTACATGGAAGAGGCCCTTTCGATCCTTAGACTTTCATCGCTTCCTGGGTTAGTACTTTAGTTAAGTGGATAACAACCATAACAAATGTCGATTTTAATGGTCAAACTTTTGAAAATGAGCACACTCACTTAAATTCTATAAATTGCGGGAGTAAAAGTTAAGTCTCGACTTACATAGATTATTGATATAAGTAGTGTTAGCATTTTACAAAAACGTCTGCACAATAAGTTTAAGCTTGGTTTGAGAGTATAAAAAAGAGGATGACGACACAATTCTGAGACACCCATCTTGTGTGAATCCCGTTCCATGATGCCATGTTTTGAAAATCAAGCATTTTATTTATTATCGTTCAAGTTTTAAATTTCTCGTAGTTGAATAAAAAGTCGAAACGGGGCATTCTTGGTATTTTTCATCCTTTCATTACTTCATATGATCGGATTGCTAGGGACTAGCAATTGATAGTGTGGGGGATTTGATGAGTGCTTATTCACTCATCATTTTTACCCATCTAAGACCGCAAAAACGACCAAAAAACACCCAAATATGCTCAAAATGTGTTATAAATGTCCTCGGAGTGTGTTTTATGTCTTTCAGGTACAAAGGATTGAAAACAGGGCAAAAACGGACAGAATTGAGCTTGGAATGGAAAACATGCTATGGACGGAGCCGGAGTGGATTTTCTTTACTTTTGGATCCCGGACGTTTTGGGAGTGAGCTTGGGAAATCAAAATCAAAACGTAACCCTTAAATCAAATTACCATTTTACCCTTTACCCGAACCCAAATTACTCATTTACCCTTAAAATGTTTTTCACTAAAAACAATTATTTTTATTTTTAACCTTTTTTATTTACAACAATTATTTTATCAAAACCATTTTTATTAAAAATATTTTTCTTTCTTTCTAAGAAAAATTATTTACAAAAACTCAAAATACTTTTTGCTTAAAACCCTTTTATTTAAAACCTCTTAACCTTTCACTTTGAACCTATAACCCATGAAACCACCCAAAACCACTTAAACCCGTTTTACCCATTCACCCGCATTATCCAAACCCAGAAAACCAAATGCATCCTTTGGCACCAAAATCAACCTCTCACCTCCCGTCCCCTCTCCATGGCGTAAACAAACAAGATATCTTCACATGATTCCTTCCACCTCAGCAATCCATGTGACTCAACAAGGATCTATGGTTGTGATGCTTTGGATTGGTCCCCAAGCTTGAAATCAATGGCTGTGATGATTGTGAAACAAGCACAAAGCTCAAACTCTCAACTCTCACGAAAAAACACAGCCTACAAGACAACAAGGAGAAGACAATTCTATTTTTAGTATAAATAGATGATTAGGATTTTTGTAACACTTTGTCTAGAAATTCATTTTCTAGTTCCAACTTTAATTTTCCTGTCATTTACATTTCATGTAACTTTTAATTTCCAATGCAATTCAATTTCAAGTTAATTTAAATTTCAGTTTGCTATTTATTTTATCTGCCATTTTTTTTATTTTTGCATTATTGTTCAAGATTGTTAAAATTTGGTTTTTAAGCTCATGAGACTGCTTTTCACTCACCTTGACTTTCAAAGTCAAATTACTTTTCAAATCCTTAGTTAATTTTTACAAAGTGAATTGCTTTTGCAAGTGTACAAGTTTTGATATCTAAAAAATTTTCTCATTTCAAAAGTCTTTGACGTAGAACAGCCAGCCTATAGCTGCTCCAAGTGCTTTTTCAAGCTCATTTAGCCATCCAAAATATTTCTAAATTGCTTTTCTAGGATCCTCACACACCCACCTCAATCTGTGTTTTGCCATATTTGCATCTAGGATAGTTTTATTTAGCTTAAAAATGCACTTATAATATGCCTTTTGCCCATCTTGTTTCTGTTTCAGCACCCTAATCTTGTCCAAGTGGCTTATCTTTTTGATTTTTAATTTTCTTATCATGAGGTCTTGTAATCTGAAATTTGGCATGCATCTCATTTAGTTGGTTATCTAGTTGATAGTATTTTTTATAATTTTTAGTAATAGCTTATTAGTAGCTTAATTTGCCCTTGAAATGTCCCCATTAAATGTTTGACCTGATATCAAGTACTGCTTCATCCCTTAGTTTTAGCTTATCTTAGATTCACACTAGCTTATTTTAGGTAAATTAGTGCCTTTTAGTTGATTAGCTTAGGTTGTCTTTAAATTATCCTTTTTAGTGCTTAATAGAAGCTTGCCATAGCTTATTTTCTCCTTATTTAGCTTAAGTCTCCTTTTGTTTAGCTATAAATTCCCAAACTGCTTAGTCAATTGGATTAGCTTGCTTTTAACATTGTTCATTTCTGGTTATTTAGAATGCACTTAGGAGTAGTTAGCTTATTTTAAATTGTCATTAGCTTATTGATAGTTTTTAGCAACTTCTTAGTGTCCTTTAACCGCACTTAACCAAACACCCCTTTAGTTTATAATTGCTGCACCAATAAGTCACATACTATTATAAGCTTTCCAAGCTTAAGCTTTTGTTAAAAATATTTAATATAGTGCTTAAATTAAGTGGCAAAAAAAACAATAAATAAGTAGCAAAAGGGAAGGAGACAAAAGTGGGACTTGAACCCAAGTTGACCTCTGGGTGTCTTTTCACCAAATTGCCACGCACCACAATAAACCCAATCAATTACCATCTCGTGCTAGTACTAGTCTGTTTGTTGTTATTGTGCATTTTTAATTTAACGAAGAGGCAGCTTTTAGTTATTTCTTAATGACTTTATAAAGCCGTTTGAAGAAAGCTAGTTTTTTATTTTTCTTTAATCCATTTTAGTATTTAATGTAATTTTCTTATTTTTCTAAAAATAGTTTTATTTTTATTAATTAATTAGTTTAAATTAGTTTTTTTCGAATAAATAAAATAAAAGTCTAAAAAATACCCTTTTTCCCAAAATCATTTTTAGTCCTTAGAATTAGAAAATTAATTTTGTCTTAGACTAGTTAATATTTTTACATTTTTACTTTTTAAAGCGCTCATGGATCCGCGACGCGTCCGATTTTAATTACGTTTTTAATTAGCTTTAAGTTTCCCGTAGTTTCCCTTAGTATTTTAGATTAATTTTAGGACTCCCGTAGATTTCCTTAGTGTAGTTTTATTGCTTTCCTTTAAATTCCCGTTTTACGTTTTATTGCACTTTAGTTAATTTTAAGTTTCCCTTTACGTTTATTGTTGCCTTAGATTAGTTTTTAATTTCCCGTAGTAGCTTTAGCTTAGTTTACTTGCCTTATTTAAATTCTCGTCATTTAGTTTAAAATTCCAAAATCGTAAATTCCCGTAACATTCAAGCATTTTAATAACAAACCTCAAACGTGACCGTCAATTCACACCTCGTTGGGAAACGACCCGGGTAATCACTTGCCCGGTATCACTTTTATCACACTCATAAGATTTGGCACGTTAACCCTTTTCCTTAAAGGTTGATTTGTCGGGTGTCACGATTAATTTGATAGTTTGATATTGTGTTTATTTTAACGCATCAGAAAACAAACGAAACCTTCGCGTAAAACTGGCGGTAATAATATATATAAGACTCGATTAAACTAGGATATAATGCTTGTGTAATGGATGTTTACAGAAATTCTGGAAAATTAAGACCTGGAAAAATTCCAAAAATTTATTAGTAGCTCAGAAAACGCGAAAAAAGTAATCGTTGTTTTTACTCCTTTCCTCCCGTCAGTTGCAATCCCGACGCCTGTCGGTTATCCTGACACAAACTGGTCCGCATTTTTCTGAAAAAAAATCTTGTATAAAATTTACATCTTTAGAATCTGGAAAATTTCTCATGAAAACATCCATTATGACTCGATACAAGCATTTGACTCGAACAAACACATATATATCTTTTAATGAATTGTTATTCTCATGGTTACTTTCTTTTAAAACGTGTGTATCCTCCCTACACTTATCTTTTATGTAAAATACCTTTATATTCAATTAAGACGAGGTTAAAAACAAAATAAAGCATTTTACAAATTCAAACATGAGAATAAACAATTAATAAAAGATATATGACAACTAACAGCAAAAAATTAAGCATGGGTTGCCTCCCACTACGCTTTTCTTTATTTAAGAGTCTTGTAGCTAGACCGTGAGTCGTGCCCGCACGTTCTCCTAATCTTAGAGGCCCATTCGCGTTTCCTTAACTCTCTCTCATCACGTCTATATTGGGGCCTAGTTCAAGACAACAGTGTAGTAAACTTTGTTCTTCCAATCCTACTTCGAATGCCGGAATGTTATCTACATCTAAATTATCCATGCCCTCAAACTTCTTATTTTTGTGGGGCATTATATATTTAACACTTTCGCCTTCATTTGAGAACTCGACTATTCCTTTCTCTTGATCATAAACCATCTTGACTCTTCTTAAATGGTTTCCCATATCACATCTCCTAAAAACCCATCAATGATTCCCTTAACATTTTCCAAAATCATGAAATCACACCTATATGTGAAGTTACCGACGAAGACATGCAATCCCTTAACCCTTCCCACATAGTTACTTGCTTTCCTAGGGCAAAAGGGGTCCCTCATAGGTTTTAACTTTTTGCTCATGATCCAATTGTAATAGAGCCTAGACATTATATTCATGGGTGACTTATAGTCAATGTAGGTGTGATCCCTATATAAGTATCCAATCATACACGGTATTTTGATGTTTTTAGGGTTTCCCTTTCTTATCGAGGTCGAGAGGTGGTCTTGGGAAGTTACCGCGTTATAGTGATAAGCGTTTCCTTCCTTTAGGGTAGGAATCGAAATACTCCCTAAGTTCGTCCTCCTCCTTACTACCCTCCATAATTTCTAACACCTTATAATCTCCCTCTTCTAGATCATCATCCGAATCACTTGAGGTCGAATTACTATCAAAAGGGTGATCAGATTCCTTAAGGGCTTCCTCGCGTATTTTCAATTATCCTATTTAGTTTCCTAAGCTCTCCAATTTCACTAATAATAAGAGCTCGAAGTTGGTTGGCGATTTTGGGTCAAGCGGTGGGTATTTGTTTGGTGGTGAAGTGTTGTTTGGTGGTTTGTCACCTTCCATGATGAAAAGTGATGGGATTACGAACAAAGGTCACGAAGAAGGGGATAGACACGAGAAAGCTAAAAATGAGAAAAATTTACTTGATAGGAATCAAGCAAAGAAACCTAAACGATGTGGACTACAAACTAGCTATTCTATTCACGGCAGCGCGCCAAAAACTTGATAACGCTACACGTCGCTTCGGTGTCAAAGGAACTTCCTTTTCTTCGAGCAAGTTTTATAACACCCTAGGCAGTGAACCTAATCGTTGTAGTGTAGTAATTAGGGTAAGCCACGGGTATTGATATCGTTCTCTAGGGGAATAGGAATACTAGTAAGGAGTTACTACGCTAAGGTCAGGGTTGAGGAGGATATTTTTATCTTTTTTTTTTATGTTTTTTTAGGAAATGGAAATGACCTATCTTGTGGTTTGGATTTGGTTTGGTATTGCTACCGATTACTCTACTTATCTAGTTATCTAATCTAAGGTGTATGTAGTCTATGTTTAATTATTGTGTGCTCGTATGATAGTTTAAAGATGTGTTTACTTAGGTTTTACTACTTCTTAATTATCTCCTATTGGTGGTTGAATTGTCACGTCCTTATTCTTAATTGCGTTGTGTGTCTAAAGTCGTAGGGTATGCATATGTTCCCTAACTCTTTGAACTTACCAAAGGGTCTCGTCTACAAAACCCACTAGGGATGATAAACTCTAACTCTAAGGCACTCTTTGGATGGTTTAGCTTACAACCGCTCAAGGTGTTATAACCTAAGGTTCACAAAGATTTAATCAAGCATTAATTACACAACGAATGACCTATCGCATTACTAGATCATTAACAATTAAGATAAGAGACAACCAATCAATATTTAATAATTAAGTTTCATATTCCCTAAGCAAACACAAAAGTAAATTAGCTGGACATGGAGAACATGCAAGCATACACACAAATAATCAAAGACATAATTGAATTAATGAAGTAAAACACTTATCTTGATGTAAGTTAGGGTATGGAACCCTAAAATACTGAGCAGACCTTGGTTCGTTTAGGTTTTACTCCAAAAGACTACTCTCTAATACTGAAAAATTCGGATTCTATATATAAGATTACATGTGCGACGGTGTCACCTTATGTTTTGTGACGCCGTCGTGTCGCCGTCATTAGGGTTTCGTCTTGGCCACGTTAGTCTTGCGGCATCACCTGGCTTGTTACACCGTCCTCTTCAGCTTCTGACCCGTCCGGATCGTAATCGGGGGGGGGGGGGTGAATCTAGCCGTTGATTGCGACGGCCTTCTCTTTTATAACTTGACGTCGTCACTTGAAAATAAGAAATTTGGCTTCGTCCCGTCACATAATCCGACTGCATCGCAGTTAGCATGACGCCGTCACCTTATGTTTCACACTGAGTGTCTCTATTCTTGACTTTGGCCATTTTCTTCATATCCACCCTTTTCGTCCAAATAAGTGCCATTACAGCAATTTGCCTTCAAGAGACCTAAAAAGTGAAAAGGAACGATATTAAGTAATAACGGATACAAAAGTAATCAAATAAGGGCTTAAACGACCCCTCAAAAAGGTACATTTTAAAACCTTATCACCTACGCATAAGGTTCTACGCGTAAGATTTGAATTTTACGCATAAGATTTTGGTGCAGATTCTTCGAGCTTCAACGGTTACTCAATGTTTCCCTCACTTGGATAAGTGTGTGGAACACTTCGACTTGTGGATATCTTTTACGCTGTGATAGTGTAAAGGATTTTTGGTTTTAAACCTAAACTTACGCATAAGCTGAACGCTTACGAGTAAGCACTCTACGCATAAGTTAACACTTACGCGTAAGGTTTTTACAAATAATAATTCTGTTTACGCATAAGCTTATGCTTAAGCCTAAAGGTTACGCGTAAGATACTGTTTACGCATAAGAATCCTACGCATAAGCAATCCTACGAATAAGCACCAATTTCTACGCTTAAGAACAGTTTTACGAGTAAGATTTTGAGCAAAACTTCAAATGGCTATAACTTTTGAACCGTAACTCCGTTTTCAGCGTTCTACCCATCAAAATGACTGTGAGAACGAGGAGAATGACACGTCAAATGACGGGTCAACCTTCAAGTCCTAAAAATGCTCCGAAAAGAAGTTATTGAGGTTTTAAGTTTTTAGAGCAAATTTTCACTACAACAACCGAGCTTAATCTTCATCAAACACACCTCCTTTATCGTTGAATCGATCCTACATCAACTTTATCATCAATACCTTCATCAATGGCACTCACAAGACATTCATGCAGCCGGTGTCGAAAACCGTCCTCCTATGTTGGAAAAAGGTGGTTATCTTCAATGGACAAGTCGTATGCTTCGCTACATCAAGACCAAACCTAATGGAAAACTAATGATTCAATCCATTAAGAATGGACCCTTCATACCTCGACAAGTCCAAGTCCCTGGAAATCCTGATGCAAC
>OU343221.1:139189395-139296839 GCA_910596185.1 Chrysanthemum makinoi | reverse complement strand
GTATTTGGACTCATTTTGTTCAAACATATATTTGAATCGCTCACGCTCAGAAATTTGTGAATAAATTCATAGGAATTTGTTAGATTTGGGAACATCCACTTTGGGGCAATTATGGGTTCGTAGATTATGTATTTGGTGTGATGTAATCTCGGGTAAATTATGTTTGAAGGACTTCGGTCATAATCTGATTCTCTCGTTGGTCAATTTGTGACTCGATCTTGAAGTGGCCTTCGAAAACACACTTGCTTACGTTAGAGAATTGGATGGTGTTGAGCTTTTATAGGGAACCGGGCACTAATCGTACACCATCTCTATGAAGATATGATAAAGTATTCTCCAATCTGCTTGTTGTCAAAGGATTCTAAAACAAAGTCTTGGTTATGGCATTGTCGTCTCAATCACTTGAACTTTGGAACCATAAATGATCTTTCTAGAAAGGACCTCGTGAGGCTTGCCCGAATTAAAATGAAAAAGATCATCTTTGTTGGCATACCAATTGGGAAAAAGCAAGAAATATGCCCATAAACCCAAACACGCAAACTCAATTATGGAAGTTCTTCATACTCTTCATATGGATTTGTGCGGACCCATGAGAGTGCAAACTATAAGCGGAAAGAAATATGTGCTAGTCGTGGTTGATGACTACTCTCATTTACTTGGGTTAAGTTTTGAGTCAAAGGATGAAACTTGAGGCGTCATCATCAAACTTATTAAAAGCTGCGGGTTCGGCTTAATAAAGCGATCGAAATTATCCGAATAGACAATGGGCGGGTTTGTAAACAAAGAACTAAGTCAGTTTTACAAAAGCATTGGAATCAGCCATCAAAGAAGTGCTCCACGTGCTCCTCAATAGAACGGTGTAGTTGAAAGACAAAATCGAACTCTTGTAGAAGCTGCAAGGACTATGCTGATCTATTCAAAGGCTCAAATGTTTCTCTGGGCGGAAGCCATTGCCACTGCATGCTACACCAAAATTCCTAATACAACTCATGGAAAAACTCCTTACGAACTTGTCCACAACCGAAAACCAGGTCTGTCATTCCTACGTGTGTTCGGTGCTGAGAACTACTTTAGGGTTTAAATGTCATTCGGCGTAATTCGCGTAAAACGCAAAACTAGAAAACGAAAAATTCCAAAACTTCGGAGCGTAAAAGCCAGAATGGTAGAATTACATATTTTTAATGTTTATAGTGTTTTATGGGCATAACGGGATGCCGAATGGCGTTTAAGCCCTAAAGTAGTTCTCGACACGGTTTTAATAATCGATTCGAATGGATTCAACGTACGTCGTCAGGACGACTTGTCGAGTTTTATTTATCTTGTCATTATGATAAAATAAAAATAAAAATTTTAACGGGATGAATAGTAAAAGTCAAATAGTCAAAGTCAAAGGTCAACTTTAAAAAGTCAAAGGGTAAAATAGTCATTTTACTTTATGAAAAATTATGGGTCGCTAAAGTCTCTACCCCTTAAGGGAATTCCGTCCCAGAATTCAGTGTGTGCTATCCGATGTTGAGAACGCAAAGATTAAAATTCGGCGCATACACCCACATTTTTCTAGAACACTTCAACATCAGATAACATACACTGAACTCCACCTGAAAAGACCAAATGATATCATTTATGTAGGATCTTAAATATTATGTTGTTTGATGATTCGGGTGGTCTTGGATGCTGGAAATACATGTTAGCCATTTAGAGAGAGAAAGATAAGAGAGGGTGTTCTTGGTAGAGAGTTGCTTAACAAAAAGTGAAAGGTTAGATTATGAGAAGCACCACCCCTTCTAAGGATGGAAGGGGTATTTATAGTTACAAATTACATGCCCTCCTGACGGGCTGTGGATCAGGCATACAGTGGGTAAAGACCGCTCCTCCACGGTGTTGCACTAAAACTAATAACTAAGCTAACAACTAACTAATTGACTACTTAATAACGTAAATAACGATATGCCTACGAGCTAACTTATGCTAGATCATATTTGGGGTGACCGACACTTCACAATGGAATTTCTAATTCCTAACAATCTCCCCCAAAGGGAGGTCACCCCATGTTTTACATTTTGAATCCTAGCATTCTATTTTATCTTCCGTCTTGAGCTCGTAGACTTTAATTCTTCAACTTCCGCATCTTTGTACTTTAGCAGTGACTCTTCAAAATCCAATTACTTTGTACTTTAAGTGGAGGCCTTTAACTGATCCGCATCTTTGATAATCTTCGAGCTTACTTTAAGATCATCAACCCGCGGTAAATCTGGATCACCCTTTGTTGTGTTGCCTTCATGTGATGTTGTGACTTTCGGACCGACAAGCTCACACTTCCGAGATCATGACCTCTTTCCATCGAGTAGCGGAAGCATTCTTGGTTCATGATATTTGTAGCAGTAAGCGAAGCATAGTATAAAAATACTAGAGCCGTTATGTAGATATGCACTAGTCATGATTTCTTCGTTAAGTGTGGATCTTTGAGAGCGGCTTTGGATTGACTTCTCAATTCGATCGGTACAACCGTCAAATGTACACGCAAACAACAAGTTAGCAATAAAGCACCGAAAGTGTCTTTGATCACTTTTGAATTGAATACACGGCCCATGGTTCCCCATTGATCAATACAAATCGCACTGTGATCGGGTATAATTCGAAGAATCTCCTTGACAGGGGTTTACGGCTCTAGCTTGTTCTCAAACCGGAGCGTCTCAAAGACAACAGGGTGAGTGAACGGTAATTGAGATTCACTGATTGATGAAAAATTGATTTGAAAACAATCGCTATTGCTTAGAAGAAATATTTTTGCAATACGACGAAGGTTTTATGAGAAATATCAATTTTCGATCATAAATACTTTTTGTACTTGAAAAAGTACATTCGCGTGCTAGAAAAGATATTCCCATCGAACGGTTTTCAAAAGTATTTTTCAATCGAGAGATACTTTTTGTGTTTGAAAATATGAGTACACATTGACGTGCTAGAAAGAAAGGTTTGCACATGGTTTTTCAAAAGTATTCGTCAATTCCAATCACGGACCAAGGTTGCTTCAAGTGAGTAAGCCCCATCGTTTCTGTCAGTTGTCACAAGCTTGATCTTTGCAAGATCTCATGTCACCCACCAAGAGCTTGTTTGATGTTTGCTCCAGAAGGATTTCCATCTTCATTGTGAATACTTTACATATCACTCGGATGTTCTGACAATACCACAAGGATAATGCGTAGGACTCTTAATATGTACTTACTTTCCACATTCTGTGAAACAGCAAGTCTTCATAATTTTATGTCCTAATGAGATATTGTGGATGATCTCTTGGTTCTAGACTCAATTGTGCATATTTCGTTCCTATGCCGGAGACTAGGGAGAAGGTCTCCTTTTTCAATATCAACAATCTCTAAGAGAAAGTCGATAGATTATGTAGGTTCCCCGTGAGAATGAAACAAGCCCTTTTAAGAGGAACTTGAGTAGCTTGGGAAGTTTAGTGTAGTGCGTCACTGGGTCCATGACGTCTTATCTTCAATACCGGCGTTACCTTTGTAACCACAAGTAGCATATGTATTGAACCCGGTTACTGCCCTAAGGTTGAATTATTGGAGGGCTATTTCTTTTCACCCTTTTCTCAATCATTTCTTTTTCATTCTTCAACCCCTTGATTGCTTACGGAGACTTCATTACTAGAACCTTGTTGGGTTTATTCGGTTCTAGTTCTATCTCGATCGCACTCTTCCCATTTCTTATTTTTTCTCTTTTTCATCATACCTAAGGACTTCTACACTTATCTAGTGGATTGTCCCTGGGTAGATCCCTCCTCAAGCTGGGATCGTGGGAACTAATACCTAACCTCACCATCCTTATAACTCCGTGCATAAAGTAAAATGGTCGGTCTTATGGTACAGTTCATTCTTCCTTGAAACCAATTGAAAAATCATTTGGAAAATCAATCAAGGTACTTATGATATAAAATCAAAACATTTTGTACCTTAATTGTTTTGATCATTCAGAAATGCTCCCCCTCAACATGTGCATATGATTTTGAAATTGTTTAGCACATGGAGGCAAGAGTTCTTTGAAATAATTTCTTGATCACAATTTTTAAAGAAAAAGCCATTTGATTTTCTTGGTAAATTCTCCCCCTCAGTATGTGCGTAGGATATTTGAAATCATTTTATCACATAGAGGAAAGAGTTCTTTTGAAGTACATCCATGATCACAAAAGCCATTAAGAAACCATTAGAAAATCAATCAAGGTACTTTGTGTTGAAACATAGAAATCTTTGTACCTTGAAAATTTATTTTCTTTTTGAAATGCTCCCCCTAAATATGTGCTTCGAGATTCGAAAGCGTTTAGCACATATGGGAGAGAAGCCTGCACTTTTGAATCAAATCGATCATCATTTATCAAGTTTCATTATTAAATCACAAATTCTCCCCCGATCAAAAATATCAAACCCTTTGAGATTTTGGATCCCAAGTGATTTAATAAGGTTTAGAAAACATGGGAGAAAATGTGCCTTGTTTAAATACTCATCTTGTTTTTGGATAAATGCTCCCCTCAACATGTGCATTATGTATTAGAAATCGTTTGGCACATGGAGGCGGGAGTGCCTTTAAAGGACTAAACCCAATTCCATTTAAACAAATCGAGATTTAAATCGATCTCTCCCCGATCAAAAATTTCAAACCTTTTGAGATTTGTGATCCCAATTGATTTAAATCATTTAAAAGATTTTGGGGAAAGACGTGGTTGGATTTAATTTTTGAAATTGACAGATAAGGATCAATTTAAGACATTAAAGATTGTTAGTGTCAGGCATGAAAGTTTTAAGGGATCTTTAAGTAAAATAAAACAATTTCACAATCAAACAAGAACAGAAAAAATTTCATTTTGTAAGATCTTTGAGTTTTAAAGAAAATCATACCATGACATAACATTAAATCTTTAGATCACCTCTTATTATTTTACACACCGGACTTTTATGAAGAAATATCATTTGAAAATATTTAATTTGAAATCACTTAAGATTTGACAAAATAAAGTCCGGTTGATTTCAAAACTTTGAATCCGAGTTATTTTCAAAACAATATTTTTCTACCATTTTTCAAAACAATATTATTCAAAAATTGTTTAACAACTGGTATCATCGCTATTATCCTACACAAAGATACGTTAGGTGGTTGAGCTGCTTTTGTTGTTGTTGCTGGAGGTTTGGAAGAAAACCATCTACAGATGCAGTGAGACTTCTTTCGTTGCATTTGTCATGCCAACTCTTCATAGAGGTCCAATTAAGCTCCGTTTCTTCATTTGATGATGATGAAGAAAAACATGCGATGAGACCTCTTCACGTTGCATTTTATCATGCCAACTCTCGATAGAAGTCAAATTAAGCTTCGTTTCTTCATTTGTCAACCCAAGATATAATTACCCTTTCCTTTCGGCATCCAATCATCTTCATATGTGGGATCGGATGGAACATTCTTATGAACCATGATATACGCATAAGTTAGTGGACACAAAGCGGATATATGGTGGTCGACATCACCCAACAAAGTCGACTAATAACAAATCAATTCAACATATCAATCAGATCATATAAAGCATGGGATTATGTGTTCATCAAACTCTAATCATCTAATCCTAACAATCATATCCTAGGCACCTAGTCCTTCAGCGTAGGTTAACATGTTTTACATTTAAGTACATAGGATAATTAGATAAGCTCGTTAGATGATATAGATTTGAAAGCATTCTCCCCCTCAATCAATGACTTATTTTCTGAAAAGTTTATAAGCGCTGAAGTCATTGATTGAGTTTTCAATTCTTACGAATGCTCTGAATCTGATTGATTTACAAGCAACTCATTTACCACCATTTTTGAAAAACAACAAATACTTTTCTGAAGAATTTATAGATGGAAAAACATTTGTGTAGGAACAGCAGTCCTTCGACATACTTTCCTCAATTAGTTTTAGGATAAGTGCACGAAATTTTTAGAAAATTGGTTTAGCACAGCACTTTCCTTCCTTGAAGAGCGGGTTGCTATCTGAAATAATAGCAAACCATGGTTTTAAGCAGTTCTGATCTGAAGTAATTGCAAGCCATTTTGAGCGGGTTACGATCGAAATAGCGTAAGCCATTTTGAAGCGAGTTCTGAGCAGAAAATAGCGTAAGCCATTGTTTGAGACATGTTTTGAAAAGAATATTTACACTTCGCCGAACTTCATCTATGGTCCCGTGCCATTGTTTAATGACATTTCTAAGACCGTAAATGTTATCGATACCAGAAGACATGTCTTGATAAAACATATTTTTGGTATTTTTAAAATTTTTAGATTTTTATAGATTTTTGAAGGTTTTATATTTTTCTATTTTGTTATTGATAAATATTTACAAAGATAGTTTAGATGATATAGTTTAAGAAGATGATGATGATGCAGAGATAAGGATATCGAGGCCAGTTGTAGAAGATAGAAATCATCATCTCTTAAACTTTCACTACCAAAGCTTCCAAGGCTCTTGAAAAGAAGATATTGAGCCATTTAAGAATGCGAGACTTTGGCGGCTTCCCCAAGCGAGAAAATCCTTTAGCCGAGAAGTTCAAAGCTCTATTTCAAGCTTGCCTTAGCGGTGCATAAAGCACACCATTATCATCGATCTTCTTTGCTCTTTTTAAGAATAATCATCGTGATTCTTAGATTCGAGGTTATATCATCCAATAGAACAGCAACGTATCATCCCACACATAAAATGACTCTTCTCAAATTCCTTTTCCTCTGAAGTCTGAAGCAATCCATTCCAAAAGGTGTCAAGAGAACACTTCCCCCAAGTAGTTGAATTGATGCAGTCAGTCTCTTTGTATAATGCTCAAGAACTCTCGAATACACACATCATGAGGGAATGAAAACACGTCCCAGTGTTCACATTTTTCTTCCACGATGATTGTGTATGAAGTTCAAGAATCAGTATACCAATACCCAAGAGCTCTCCGGTACACACATCATGAGGGAATGAAAACACCTCCCAATCTTCACATTTTTCTTCCACGATGATGGTGTATAGCTCAAGAATCTTCGAAGTACACACATTCCCAATGAGAATAACGATAACACCTCCCTCATGTTTACACATTTATCTCCTGAATATGTCATACTTGTGTACCTCTTTATCCCCGAAACTAACTCTCCATCTCTTCCCCACATGGAATTAGAACACTGAAGCCACAAGTCAAACAACGAGTTTCTTTTGGTCATGACATATGTCTTCCCATGATATCTTCAATCACTTAGAAGAGTTAAGTTCATCAAGTGTACTCGTTGTGCTTTTAGATGTGTGTCTCCTCCCCCCTTGCTGGTTTTGACACTTCAGAATCAGCAACACATTGTAAGCTCATGTACTAGAAATCTTTTGAGAAAATTGCTTGAAGTCTTTGTGAGAATCAACTTGCTGAAGTACAGTGTGAGCAAGTTTAATTGGGGTGATCTGGTCCGAAAAACCGTCAAGTCAAACAGACTTAAAACAGCTTGGAACCAAATACAAATGAAGATCAGAGAATACAGGGGATTCCCGGGTCGTTAAGTCCCACGGAGACTTAATGGTGTGTCAAAACCAATTCAGACGATAGAATGATCACCAATGATAGTGATCGGAAAAGGGGTATTGATGGATACTACACTACTGAAAAAGATAATACATAAAAGCGACTTAAATGCAAATTAAGAAAATTAAAAGATAAAATCTATTAAATAAACGCTATCACTATATTTAAAGTGATGAACGTTTAAAAATTAAAACTAAAAACTTCATTATAAAATAAAATCTCGTAAACATACAAAATAAAACGTGAAAATAAAGAAGGAAAATACCTACGGATATAGAAAATACATTTTTACAATCCTAAATATATAATAAAATTATTAGAAAAGAAAAATTTTATGACTATTTATTTAATTATTATTAATTAAAAACTAATTTTAACTATTTAATAATACTCTAAAATAAAAGAAAATAGGAAATAAGGCTAGAAAAATAAACTTAAGACTTAGGAAAATCTAAAATATTATAAAACTAATTTTAAAACAGAAAATATATTTTTTAGACTTTTTATGTATTTATTATTAATTTAAAACTATTTAAAACTAATTAAAATGCTAGAAAATACTAATTTAACTAAGAAAAATATGGAAAAATACTTTTTAGGCTTCTAATATTTATCTAAACTTAAGAAAAATGAAAATTATTTTTAGAACCTTTTCTTAATTTTTTATATTAAACACTAATTAAAAATGCTTAAAAACTATTTTAAATAAAGAAAAATAGCAAATGAACTTAGAAAAATCTGAAAATTTAAGGAAAACTCTAAAATATTATTAGAAAGATGGGAAAATATAAAAACAGGGCTTGTGTGGAGGATTATGGAACTGAAGTGGAAAGAGCTTAAAAATAAGCACTTCCAATAAGCAAATGAAGCACCACAAGCACCAAACTGAAAAGAGAGCTATAATAAGCTTAAAGAACTGAAAAAAAAGATTCAACTGCTTAAGACCTCGATTATAAGTAGAAGCGAGAATTGATGAACTGAGATATAAGCTAGAAGTGGTAGGGAGGTACTGCGGCTATAAATAAGCTACCAAATAAGCTAGAAATGAAACAAAAACTTGGAACTTCTAGGACACGACCAAGAACCAAAAGACCCAAGACCAGCCCTAGATAAGCCAAGATGAACCCTGTGCAAAGCATGCAAGATCGATAAAAACTCGGCATAAGGCGAGTTTTGCCTGAGCATTTAAGACCCTAAAGACAAGCTTGTTTGAGCTTAATAAAAATTTACAAAATGAACTAAAATAACCATAATAAAGTAGACCAGGAGCACTTTTAAAATCAACAAGTTTCATTGAAAATGGATTAGAACTGAGCTCAAGAAAAATCTATCTATTATAGCTCAAAACAGATTTTTGCATAATTTGACTTTGAACTAAAAATGAAACTTTGACCTTTTTGATTTTTAAACTTGATTTGTAGACTGATAATGATGTATAATGATAAAATGGAAATATCACAAACTATATTTATGGATCTTAAACACAAAAAACAGATTTTGATATTCAAAAACTCAACAGATGGACTTTGTGGAGATGGAGTAAGGTAAAAGTTGACTTTGTGCTATTTGAATAAGACTATGACTCACATGAGTTTATTTGGACCATATAAACATGACCCAGATGCTATCACGAACAAACATATGGCACAAATTTAAAGGCAATTCCAAACACCCTAGTAAAATCTGATATGCAATCAAAACAAAGCTAAATAATGAACTAGCTAGAACCAATGACCAAACGAGCTTACCTTATTACAACTTATTGAACACATAAAAAACACTTGTGACCACAGATTACTCATACACCCATAAAATGCAAATTACACTAAAATTGAAAAGTTGGAAAGTTACTCATGGGCCTAGTACGATCTTGAGGCCAATACCAAAACTAAATTACTCTAACCTAATTGATATCCAACCCAAGAATCCTCGCAACACCCTTAATCGACTTCCATTCCAATTTTGAGCTAAGTTTGACTTTTGTTGACCCCTAACCAAAATGATTTGAAACTGAACAAAGCTTATACAACTATAAGAAGCCTATATAAGCTATTTAGAAGAGAATAAAGCTATTTGAAGCTTTGTTTAATTTAAAGTGGAAAAATTCAACAAGAAAACAATTGTGAAATTGGATAAAACTTGGAATTACTCAAAACAAGTTACCTTGAAGGTTTTACTTAAATAAGATACATGGCGAAATTACATTCTTTTAACTAAAACTAAGTACATTTAATTAAAATGACATTCTGAGAAAAATAAATAAAACCTAACTACCTTCTTTGCTTCTTCTTTTGCTTCCTTTTTATACCCAAAAGCCTTTCTCTCTCTTCCTCAGCATTTCCACAATATTTGGGTCCATTGGATGTTTTGAGCCAATTTTGGCCGTTGGATGGTTTTAGGCGGGGAAAAGTGGGTTAGCCAGTGTAGGGGTTGAGTGAGATGAGGGTGAGGCAATTAATGTTATTTGGATGTAGTGGAGGAGGGGGGAACAAGGTGTGAAATGGGGAATGGAGTTGTTGCTTGTTGCGGAAAAGTTGCGGAGCTCAAGTGGGGAATCAATTGGCGCCAAAGTGTATTTGACACAGTGGTTTGACGAGTTATTAATACCGTGGGTTCACAATAGCAAATTGACAGGGGTCCAAAGTGTGTGAAAGGGTCCAAAATGGCTTGTAAAGACTTTAACATTAATAGGGACCATTGTTGTCAATTCTGAAAATACAAGGACCATAACTGCCAACATTTCAAAGTTTCTTCCAAGGACTATCTTGACAAGCTTCAAAATCTGAGGACCAAATCATCATTTCACATTTTCGAGGACTAATGCCATTTTTGAAACGAAGGGCCATTTTGTAATTTTCTCAAACTTTTGATATTTTTCACCAAAGGACTAAATTTGACAAGTTATGATTTAAAAAGGACCTTTGGTGATTTTACTTTTGAAATTTTGTGCTCGAGGGACATTTTTGACAACTTTTGAAACTTGGGGGACTAAAAGCGCAATTTTGCAAATTTGATATGTTTTCATCGATTTTGATATTTTTGTATTTAAAACATAAAACCTGATTTGTGATATTTTGATCATTTTGATGTGTTTCGAGTGTTTTGAATGATTTTGCAGTTTATTTTGTACACAAATGATGAGTATTTACACACTCATCAATCCCCCACACTAAGATATTGCTAGTCCCTAGCAATGATTTGAGAAAACTTAATGGATTTCATCTCTTTACCAAAAGCCATCACTTCTGGAGTAGCCAAATGTTTCAGTTCAAGCAAGAACCATGGTACACTGATAACCATGTGATTTTAAGCAAACCACCGAATTTGTCAACGGATTTGATTTTGTCTTTACCGAAGCCGTACCCATCGGACTAGCCAACTCTTAGATAAATTATCAATATTATCTTTGGTGAGCTGATTACCAATTATGGATTTTCCATTGCCTTTACCACAAGCCATAATCTTGCGGGCTAGCCAACTCTTCACTTTTTTAGGATATGGTGAGTTGAGAACCATACAATTTTGGGCAAATTGCAAGCCATATAACGGATTTGAGATATCTTTACCAAGAGCCGTTTGCTCCTGGATTAGCCAATCCTTTTGTCTTCTGAACAAAGCGGATGATAACCAAATGAGTAAGTGCAAAACACTTACTCCAAAAAAAATTTTGGCCAAAAGCGGGAATTGGGTAAATAATATATGAAATTCGTGAGAATTCCCCCCCCCCCCACACTTAGAATGAATATTGCCCTCAATATTCAAAGTACGGCGGTTATCCGAAACAAAGAACGTAAAAAATACTACGGCCATTATTTAGAAAAGATTTTTTAATAAGAACTTATATATATATAACATGTGGGGTAACTCCCCCACACTAGGGTGGACACATGGGTGAAAACCCATGTTTAGCTACTGTTTTTGATTACCTAGCTTGACTTCGACCCAGCATTCATTGGTTCATGGGGAAGCAAAGTGGAAGAAACAATCTCCATCGGACTTTCATTCAAGATGTTTGGACAAACATTTGAAGCACATGAAAGTTCCACACCGATGAGATATAGAGAGAAAGACCCGGCTCACAAATGATAAACGAAAATGCCGGGGTCAAAGATAGTGTCCTCACTCCCGAAGGAGTGAAGAAGAGAAGAAGTCACATCATATGTGAGGAATGGAAGAAAGATGTTGATAACAATCAAGATCCATTCTTCATCCTCAAATGTAGACATATCTGGAGGAAGGGTGAAGGTAGTATCATCAATAAGCAAACTCTTATGATAGAGTACACCTTCCTCCCGATATCATCCTCAAGATCAAAATGGAAATGATCATATTAGGAATATGTCATGAGAGAGTTCACCGGAGAACTCTTCATGAAGAGAATCATTGGGAAAAGCCTCAAGCTTCGGGCTTGTCAATGTAGAGTCACTATCCACAACGGGGATAGGAGATGAAAACTGGTTTAGCACAAAATGATTCGATCTTGAAGCGAGGAGATTTATATTGAACAATTGTTCACGAAGTATCTCGTCCTCAATTTCCGGATTATCGAATTTCTCACTTCTTCTAAGCTAACTAGCTCGAGAAGTAGCTCCTCGACATAATCGATGTCTCCAAAGGATAAAGAATCGTCAAGCGAAATACAATCGTTATCGGTCGAGAACATCTCGAGCAGAATCATTAAGTGGGGAGAGAAGAAGAAGAATCATCATCAAGAGGCTCATCACACACATTATCGGAGATAACCTCGGACTCACTTGGGATTGGAACAAGGCTCTCAACACTTGACGATTCCATTTCTGGAATAGTGCTAGAAGGCTCGTCCCCCATTATGAGAGAGTCTTTGGAAGCAATAAAAGGTAAGAAAGGTGTGATAGCAATAGATTGAGGGAGTTGAGAAATGATATCTTTCAAAGGAATAACACTCTCCTCGTCACAATCATAGTATTCCCTCATTTGAATACTATCCTCATCATCATCGTCATCATATCGATTCGATATTCATCTGCTGAAGCTTACACACCATTCTTTTCATTTGTAGTTTCTTTAGAATGCGTATTTCTTCAGAACTTTGAGGAAGATTACACTCCTCGTAATCATTGAAATCTTTGTGAAGGCTCGAAGTCGATGACTGATGGAATCTTGTGGGGAAGAATTGTCAAAACCGAGAGAATTGGAATTTTGAAAATTTTGATTCATGGTGACATTCAAAAGTTCGCATGAGGACCCCACAATTCTCACAATGAGATAATTGGGAAAATAACTTTCACCAAAGTTACGATTGTAACAGGTTCAGGCTCATAGACAAGCGGGACCCGTGGTGGACAATCAAAACCGTAATGAGAATCATTCCCACAATACTCGCATGAGTAGGATTAAATCAGGGGGCGTGGAGGTAGGTAGAAAATCGGTGTTTCATTACTTGAAGGATCGGGATTCAGACAAACTTGTCTCGAAACCCACATTGGTACATAGGCAATTTTCACCATTAAATGGACCTCCACACCAGAACATGTCAAATACCATGACATAGAATTAAGCGGATAAGAGGATAAGAGATGAAGAATTAAACGGTTATAGAGGATAAGGAATGGAGAATCAAACAGGTTTGAGGATAAAGAAATGTAGAATTAAACAGATTAGAGGATAAAAGATGGATATTTTGGATTTTTGAAAAACATGATGATAAAACAAAGGATGAAAATATTTTTGGTGTTAAAACACCAGGAAAAGTGTTAATGAACTTTTGGATTTTCTGAAAACTCTACAAAAACTTTTACAAAAGATGGAATATGTGCAAGAATGGATCGAAAAAGGCTAAACACCACGCTAAAGCGGCGCCAAAATTTGATCCAGTCAACCGTCAAGTCAGCAGACTTAAAACAGCTTGGAACCAAATACAAATGAAGATCGGAGAATCTGAGGATTCTGGGTCGTTAAGTCCACGGAGACTTAATGGTGTGTCAAAACCAATTCAGACGATAGAATGATCACCAATGATAGTGATCGGAAAAGGGGTATTGATGGATACTACACTACTGAAAAAGATAATACATAAAAGCGACTTAAATACAAATTAAGAAAATTAAAAAGATAAAATCTATTAAATAAACGCTATCACTATATTTAAAGTGATGAACGTTTAAAACCTAAAAACTAAAACTTCATTATAAAATAAAATCTACGTAAACATACAAAATAAAAACGTGAAAATAAAGAAGGAAAATACCTACGGATATAGAAAATACATTTTTACAATCCTAAATATATAATAAAATTATTAGAAAAGAAAAATTTTATGACTATTTATTTAATTATTATTAATTAAAAACTAATTTTAACTATTTAATAATACTCTAAAATAAAAGAAAATAGGAAATAAGGCTAGAAAAATAAACTTAAGACTTAGAAAAATCTAAAATATTATAAAACTAATTTTAAAACTGAAAATATATTTTTTAGACTTTTTATATATTTATTTTAATTTAAAACTATTTAAAACTAATAAAAATGCTAGAAAATACTAATTTAACTAAGAAAAATATGGAAAAATACTTTTTAGGCTTCTAATATTTATCTAAACTTAAGAAAAATGAAAAATTATTTTTTAGAACCTTTTATTAATTTTTTATATTAAACACTAATTAAAAATGCTTAAAAACTATTTTAAATAAAGAAAAATAGCAAATGAACTTAGAAAAATCTGAAAATTTAAGGAAAACTCTAAAATATTATTAGAAAGATGGGAAAAATATAAAAAACAGGGCTTGTGTGGAGGATTATGGGCCGAAGTGGAAAGAGCTTAAAAATAAGCACTTCCAATAAGCAAATGAAGCACCACAAGCACCAAACTGAAAAGAGAGCTATAATAAGCTTAAAGAACTGAAATGGAACAAGATTCAACTGCTTAAGACCTCTGATTATAAGCTAGAGCAGAATTGATGAACTGAGATATAAGCTAGAAACATTGGGGAGGTACTTGCCTATAAATAAGCTACCAAATAAGCTAGAAATCAGAAACAAAAACTTGGAACTTCTAGAGGACCTGACCAAGAACCAAAAGACCCAAGACCAGCCCTAGATAAGCCAAGATGAACCCTGTGCAAAGCATGCAAGATCTGATAAAAACTCGGCATAAGTTGAAGTTTTGCCTGCGAACATTTAAGACCCTAAAGACAAGCTTGTTTGAGCTTAATAAAAAATTTACAAAAATGAACTAAAATAACCATAATAAAGTAGACCAGGAGCACTTTTAAAATCAACAAGTTTCATTGAAAATGGATTAGAACTGAGCTCAAGAAAAATCTATCTATTATAGCTCAAAACAGATTTTTGCATAATTTGACTTTGAACTAAAAATGAAACTTTGACCTTTTTGATTTTTAAACTTGATTTGTAGACTGATAATGATGTATAATGATAAAATGGAAATATCACAAACTATATTTATGGATCTTAAACACAAAAAACAGATTTTGATATTCAAAAACTCCAACAGTGATTTGTGGAGATGGAGTAAGGTAAAAGTTGACTTTGTGCTATTTCGGACAAGACTATGACTCACATGAGTTTATTTGGACCATATAAACATGACCCAACAGATGCTATCCGAACAAACATATGGCACAAATTTAAAGGCAATTCCAAACACCCTAGTAAAATCTGATATGCAATCAAAACAAAGCTAAATAATGAACTAGCTAGAACCAATGACCAAACTGAGCTTAACTTACCTTATTACAACTTATTGAACACATAAAAAACACTTGTGACCACAGATTACTCATACACCCATAAAATGCAAATTACACTAAAATTGAAAAGTTGGAAAGTTACTCACATGGGCCTAGTGATGAGGCCAATACCAAAACTAGAATTACTCTAACCTAATTGATATCCAACCCAAAGAATCCTCTGCAACACCCTTAATAATCTTCCATTCCAATTTTGAGCTAAGTTTGACTTTTGTTGACCCCTAACCAAAATGATTTGAAACTCGAACTTAAGCTTATACAAAGCTATAAGAAGCCTATATAAGCTATTTAGAGCAGAGAATAAAGCTATTTGAAGCTTTTGTTTCAGAATTTAAAGTGGAAAAATTCAACAAAAAGCACAATTGTGAAATTGGATAAAAACTTGGAATTACTTACTCAAAACAAGTTACACTGAAGGTTTTACTTAAATAAGATACATGAAAACTGAAATTACATTCTTTTAACTAAAACTAAGTACATTTAATTAAAAATCGACATTACGAGAAAAATAAATAAAACCTAACTACCTTCTTTGCTTCTTCTTTTGCTTCCTTTTTATACCCAAAAGCCCTCTCTCTTCCCGACATTTCCAGTAATATTTAGGTCCATTGGATGTTTTGAGCCAATTTTGGCCGTTGGATGGTTTTGGCGGGAAAGTGGGTTAGCAGTGTAGGGTTGAGTGAGATGAGGGTGAGGCAATTAATGTTATTTGGATGTAGTGGAGGAAGGGGGAACAAGGTGTGAGGTGGGGAATGGAGTTGTTGCTTGTTGCGAGAAGTAGCGGCTCAAGTGGGGAGAAATCAATTGGCGCCAAAAGGGTGTATTTGACCGTGGTTTGACCAGAGTTATTAATACCAGGGGGTTCACAATAGCAAATTGACAGGGGTCCAAAGTGTGTGAAAGGGTCCAAAATGGCTTGTAAAGACTTTAACATTAATAGGGACCATTGTTGTCAATTCTGAAAATACAAGGACCATAACTGCCAACATTTCAAAGTTTCTTCCAAGGACTAATACGACAAGCTTCAAAAGTACAGAGGACCAATCATCATTTTCACATTTTCCGTGGACTAATTACGCCATTTTGAAACTTGAAGGACCATTTTGTAATTTTCTCAAACTTTTGATATTTTTCACCAAAGGACTAAATTTGACAAGTTATGATTTAAAAAAGGACCTTTGGTGATTTTTCTTTTGAAATTTTGTGCTCGGTACATTTTTTGACAACTTTTGAAACTTGGGGGACTAAAACGCAATTTTGCAAATTTGATATGTTTTCATCGATTTTGATATTTTGTATTTAAAAACACATAAAACACTGATTTGTGATATTTTGATCATTTTGATGTGTTTCTGAGTGTTTTCAGATGATTTTGCAGTTTATTTTGTACACAAATGATGAGTATTTACACACTCATCATGGGGATTAAATCAGACATTTCACCCTCCCCCAATTAGTGCTCTCCCCTAAACCGACAATCTTTTTGATAAATGCCCGGATTAAGAAGAAGTCTTTAGATCGTTAAATGCAACTCGTCTTTAGTCTTCCAACATGCATCAGAAAATGTAGAACAGACTGTAGACTCGACCTTCTTCAAGATTGTCCAGTTGGGGAATTGATAGTTAACATCTTCATTTCACCAAAAAGCATCCCAATTAACTTACATCTTGCAATTCCACTTAACTAAATCTCTCCCAATCAAACAAGAACATAAAGATGTTCATCAAGGAAATTAACAATCAGCCCGCAACGAACACTTGAAATGGTAACACCAAACAAACAATCACATCAAACAAGAATAGAAGGTTGCCCGGAATCATCATGTCGATGTGTACGTGAAGCATTAACTGGAAGCACTTTATCGTTAAACTCATTAGTCCGTGAGAAGATGTTAACCAACGGCTCTTAGAAGAAACTCCATGTAAAGATGACCCGATAAGAAGAAGCTCGGTTCTTACATGAGTTTGGAGCCATATGACCCTGTATTCTCAGAAGTGACTCAACATATAACTGAGCAAGTGGAATAAGATTACTAGCAACGATAACTCGGTTCACTTGATGAATTAGCGCGCATGGAAAAAGCATGAATCATGTTGATGAGAATGGTCATATTAAGAAGATTTCTCTTCTTCAGAAGATAAAGTGCACTGACACGTACACTTTTCTTTTCTTTGAGGTACGAGGCTTGAATTGTTGTGTTCAAACGTCATAAGAAGATTTCTCTTCTTTCGAAGATAAAGCGCACTGAAATGTACACTTTTCTTTTCTTTAGAGAACGAGGCTCGAACTGTTGTGTTCAAACGTCATAAGAAGATTTCTCTTCTTCCGAAGATAAAGCGCACTAAAACGTACACTTTTCTTTTCTTTAGAGAACGAGGCTTGAAATGTTGTGTTCAAACGTCATAAGAAGATTTCTCTTCTTTCGAAGATAAAGCGCACTGAAACGTACACTTTTCTTTTCTTTAGAGAACGAGGTTTGAACTGAAGTATTCAAACGTCATAATCTCTCTCTTTTCATCATCTCTTGGCAAAACTTGTAATCAACCAATTATCATTCAATAGGCTCTTTGTTGTGACAGCTGATGGAGAAAACCTAATATGATGAATTTGACCACAAGTAAATGAACTCATGATTTAACTTGCACATATGTAACAAAGAGCGGTGCCGATTTCCATTAGCATCTCTAAGTACTCTCTAAGTACTCTATACTCTTCAACCAACCAACCATCAAGTATAAGACGTACATCACCTCTTGAAAATCCTTAATTTAATGTTACACTGAGCACTACAACGTAACTCCTTAAAGTGATAGTTATTTTGAGATGATAAGAGCCCAATTCCCCCAAGTGGTAAAAGAAAAGGAAAAAGTCACCCAACAATAACTAGATTTCCAAGTCTTCGTTTTTGATAGTAAGCTCGAACAAGGATCATGAAGAATCTTCATCCAACCATCCCCGATACCTTCAGATACTAAGTACACTCGCTCGTGATAATTCACTTCAACCTCAAATAAATAATAGTGAATTAACCCGCTACACATCTTAGTTAAAAGCTCAAATCTAGTCTCCATTTACGTTTTAAGTGAACTATGATAATGGTTTCATCCGACCCACGGTTAAAAGCACATAACCCCGTAAAACCATGTAATAGCCAAAACCATACCGCGTGAATATCCAAACCACACATCAATTCCATGAAGTACACCCCTTTTATCCCCTTCAAAGTAGAAACCGTAGCACAAGCGATCGGAAAAGATCCCGAAATACACTTTCCTCTCTCCAGGATGGTTCCATCATCACGGGATTTTACAATTCTATGGTTTAACCCGAGAAATAGTTTCTTTCGCGGGATTTTACAAAACCAAGAATAAAGCGTAAGATAGATCTCGAAGTGCACTGCAATTACGGGATGTTTCCATTGTCACAGGATTTTACAAGTCTATGATTTAAACCGAGAAATAGATTCTTTCACGGGATTTTACAAAATCAAGACAGAACCGTAAACAATGTCAATTTGAATGTTTTATGACAAATTTGGTTTCGGTGAATTTCTGTTTTAGGGGAACATGCAGCTGTTTATCAACGGTTCATTCTCCACCATCAACAATTCTTCTCCCATATGTAGAATACTCCACAAACCATACTAAGTAGAGTAGTATACACTACTTTCCCCTGGAGGTTGACCGTAACACATCAAAGTACACGTTTCTCCCCCATGATGGTTACGAACTTTTGGAAGCATCATAACGTGTATGACCGTTTGCACGAGAAGTTCTTGTCATAAGCAAACATCTTGAAAAAGCATGAGTGACACTGAAGATTCTTGAACTATTTTGCTTAGACTGTGAAGTATCATTGACATTCTGTGGCGTCGAATATCCTAAGAGAATTGCTTTAAACGAACCTCCTTTGATTCACCGGCTAATAATAATGACCACATATGGAGATAACCCGATACGGCTAATAACTCGTAAGTAATACCATAAAAAAAACCCCGTAGTCATTTTTTCTTCAAAATTATGCTCAAGTCGTAAATTATGTATCCCTTTCGTGAAATTATCAATAACCAAATACTACCACTCAATGTCTAAGTAATACCAAAAATTTGTATCCAATTTTTTCTTATACCCAACAAGAATCACACGGATAACAAATTTTTGTTATCTTATTAAACAACCCACGTTCCAAGTCCAAAAGCCCAATCAATATCCAGTCCATGATCCAAATCAGAAAGCCCAACGATATAGAGTTATGCCAAAAATCCAACTCATCCAAATATTTCTCTTACCCGGTTATAATATTTGAAGCCCAAATCTCGTGTAAAGTCAAAGCCCACATATCAGATAAAACCCAACATGCAGCCCCATGAAACGTTTGCAATGCCCGATCCATATATAATATTTGTGGAACCGGTTAAAAGGTCTCATTCCCTAAATATTAGGTCATTACCTCTAAACCTAATCTCACAAAAAAAAGGAAAACGCCTCCATCTTTACAGATTCTCTCACCTTCCTCGTTCATCTCCCAACACAGATCCAAAAAAAATATTCATCTCACCCAACATATCTTCAATCCGAAAACATCTCAAATCTATTATATCCTTCTCCATTATATAACAATTGCTCCTTGTTAGAACAAAACCACAACCGGTTAACCCTATTAACTTTTGTAAACAAATCGAATCTCAAGCAAGTCACAGGAAGAAATTATGCTTCAAGGTCTTGTTATAGATCTCAGGTAGGTTTTTATTTTCGTTCTTTTTTTGTTAATCGAATGAGAAGAGGGAATGAAACGATGTTTTGTTCCTTCTCAATGATATTCGGATATTAAATGAAGCCATGCTTTGAATAATTATCCATGATGTCTTCTTTCGTGTGTATGGCCTTGAGTGGTCTTGACACATATGTGAGTAATCACGAAAGAAAGGCTGAGATTGTTTGATTTTTTTTTCTTTATGCTTGATAGATGAGATAGATTTTTTTAGATGGATATGGGTGTAGGATAGAATGGATTTGATGCTGGTTTTGGATGTGGTCTAGGCTGTGATGTTGATGGTTAAGTAGTTCTTTAATTTCAGCTTATATTTTTGGACTTGTGATGTTGTAAAGAAGCTGAAGTCCACGAAAGAGTATGTTGGTATTTGGTTTTGTTGGTCAAGGTCTAATAGTCTTCTTCATCTTCAATCTTTCTTTTGACAAGTCACTTGTCAACACAAGTGCATCTTGACACAAGTCGCTACGACAAGTCGCTACGACTTGTAAAGACAAGTCGCTATGATTATTTCAGTTACACAAGTCGCTTCACTGTAAATACATTGAATTTGGACACCTGAGACAACTCGCTTACGTGAAAAACAGCAAGATTTGACCATTTTAATTTTTCCGGCTAGTAATCCGACCATGTTTTCGTTCATCTTCAAAGTTACCTAGAAAAAGTGACAAAAACTGCTTCTTTTGACCCATGAAAATGACCAGTTGTTTGACCATGATATTTGATGGATATTGGTACCACAAAAAAGTCTAAAATATACATAATCTGTTTGAATCATAAAGCATGACTCAAGACACATATGTAACACCAATGGACCATATGACTTTTTTGAATAAACCAATAAGGATACAATATTTGTTAAAACTGTTTTCACGAAAAAGTAGGAAAACAAAATTTTTCCAACCAGCAAAAAGTACACAAAACAGTGTTAACAAGAATAAAAAACCACAATAAATCAACACAACACAAAAACCATGTCTCTGATACCATTTGTAGGATCGTAAATATTTTGTTGTTTGATGATTCGGGTGGTCTTGGATGATGGAAATACATGTTAGCCATTTAGAGAGAGAAAGATAAGAGAGGGTGTTCTTGGTAGAGAGTTGCTTAACAAAAAGTGAAATGTTAGATTATGAGAAGCACCACCCCTTCCAAGGATGGAAGGGGTATTTATAGTTATAAATTACACGCCCTCCTGACGGGCTGTGGATCAGGCATACAGTGGGTAAAGACCCGTCATTCCTCCACGGTGTTACACTAAACTAATAGCTAAGCTAACAACTAACTAATTGACTACTTAATAACGTAAATAACGATATGTCTACGAGCTAACTTATGCTAGATCATATTTGGGGTGACCGACACTTCAAAAATAGAATTTTCAATTCCTAACAATTTACTGCCTAATATTTGTAAAACAGTTTTTTTAGGCAAAATTGGATTTTTACAAGTTAAAAATATAAAAACCATGTCATTTTCATAACTAGTTACATATTGAATTGTTACTAAAATTTCATTATTGGCTATATTAATAAGTTATGACCACTTGTAAACTATGAGAATTTGTAAAAACTAAATGTTTATTAAAAACATATTAAAACTTTATAATATAATAATCCCCACTCAAAATATATATTTTATCTACGAAGTGCTACAATACTAGGGAGCTTCATGTAAGGGGTTTCATTTGGGTAAAACGTATCGACGAGTTGTTGGATTTATGATTTAAAGTGTCCTAGCTCCTCGAACGTTTACTACATGACCTCTGAATTATGATGGCCCGAACGGTAGTATGATATTTATAAACTAAATACGTTTTCACATATTAAAAATGTTACTATAAACATCAAACTATAAATGACTACATCATGATCAACATAGAGACATATATAGGATGGTTTATGTTTTCCTAAATCATTATTCCAAACCTAAGTCGCAACATTCCATTTTTAGGTTGCACGTAGAAGTTTCCCGATTTATCCATCACATCCGTTAAAGTACTTAACATCATTAAACTCTAGGTGAGTTCATAACCCCACTTTCTATTACTTAATTATTTTACAAACCTTTGGGAAATACATGCTTTATTTTAAATCGAACACATTGCTTTCAAACTATATGCTTATCTGAATGTATTATTTGCACTAAGTACCACTATTGCCAATTTTAAGTCCCTATTATCATGAACCATTAAAACTTGCGAGTGAACGCGAATAATGTGGATAGATCTATCGGGATTGACGAATCCCATTTTTGTTGACCGGGTAGGAAAAAAAATGCACTATATTTAAAGATCCATAGGTTAATTGGCAAATTACCTATTAGGGCAACTGTTACTATTATATCAATTTCTATTGACAAGCTGTTAACGTTTAAGTGTCATGAGCTTAGTGCAATAATATATGTTTTGTTTTTCTAAAATATGAATGTGAGACTAATTACCTCACGTTACGAATATTGTGTTCAAATGATTTCCTAAACTCTATGAATTTCACTCAACCTTTGTGTTGACAGTTTTAAGCATGTATTTCAGGTCCATATTGTACGAGGCTGGCACGGAGGAGCATGGATACTCAAGAAGGCTATAAATTTTATTATCATTCGAAAACAAATTTAATGTATTTTGTAAACTTCGAACCATTTGGGACCTCATCTTTGTAAACTATGATATTTATATAAATCGAATGATAAATGTTTTAAAATGACTCCATTAGAGATCGTTTTCTATTATTATGACTGTTGTGCCATGAAGTAACACCGAGTTTGAATTCCGCTGCGTATCTCGAAATTGGGGGTGTTACAGGTGCCTTATGTTATCCTACTAATGAAGACCAAGATTTGGATAAATTGAAAGCTAAGGCGGACATTGGAATTTTCGTTGGTTATGTACGAAACTAGAAGGGTTATCAAATCTAAAATAAAAGAACCCGAGACATCATGGAATCTATTCACGTTACATTCGATGATCTGACTGAGCAAACGGATCCTGGACAATTCGGTTCTGGACCCGCACCTCAATTTTTGTCAAGTAATCCCATCAGTTCTTCTCTTGTACAGAATCACTCCCCTGTAGATCCTTATGTACCTCCATCAGAAGAAGATTTGAAGAAATTATTTGATCCCATGTTTGATGAATATTATGAACCTCAAGCTAATGATAATTCTTTACCACCAACTGCTGCTGCTTCTAATCAAACCAATATGAATGGTCCATCCATTTCAATGACTTTATCTCAAGAAGCGCCAGTTGCCGATCACTCATCATCGTCTTCGAATCCTCAATCTTCGGCTGTACATCATGGAAATGTAGCTGCTAATTATGATGGAGATAACCCCTTTTCTACCCCCGAAGATGCCCCGTTTTAAAACATATTTGCCCCTGAACCAACACCTGAACCATCTTTATCAGGGGATCCAAACTCTTCTACATCAGTTCCTCATCATCAACCACATGAATATCTCAGAAAATGGACACATGATCATCCACTAGACAACATCATTGGGAACCCTTCTCGCCCGGTATCCACTCGTAAACAACTTGCTACTGATGCCTTATGGTGCTTCTTCAATTTTGTATTATCAAAGATCGAACCTAAAGATGTCAAAAAAGAAATGTCTGAGGACAGCTGGTTTAGTGCTATGCAAGAAGAAATCCATGAGTTCGATCGTCTTGATGTATGGAAATTAGTACCTACTCTAGATTGTGTTATGATTATTGCTCTCAAGTGGATCCTCAAAGTAAAGCTTACCAGTAGACCTGATATTCTGTTCGCTGTATGCATGTGTGCTAGATACCTAGCTAAGCCTACCAAAAAGCACCCTTGAAGCGGTTAACAGGTCTTTCGGTATCTCCAAGGAACCATTAACATGGGACTTTGGTATCCAAAGGACACCGATATGTCACTAACAAAATATGCGGGATCTGAACCATGCGGGTGTCAAGATACATGTCGGAAATGCGTCGAGGAGGTGCTCAGTTTTTGGGAGATAAGTTAGTAAGCTGGTCCTCAAAGAAACAAATGAGTATGTCTATATCCTCTACAGAGGCTGAATACATAGCCATGTCATCTTGTTGTGCTCAAATATTATGGATGAGATCCCAATTATCTGACTATGGCTTTGTATTCAACAAAGTTCCTCTGTATTGTGATTACAAAAGTGCCATTGCTCTCTGGTGCAACAATGTTTAACACTAAAGAGCAAAGCACATTGACATTCGACATCACTTCATCAGGGAACAAGTGGAGAAAGGTATGGTTGAACTATATTTTGTAAGGACTAAATATCAGTTGGCAGACATCTTCACTAAAGCTATTCCTAGAGAACGGTTTGAGTTTATCCTCCCACGACTTAGCTTGAAGAACCTACAACCTGAGACACTCAAACTTCTTCAGGAGGAAAACGTGGAGTAAAGGTGTTTCCTCATCTATTCTGTGTACATATTTTATCAAAAAGAAAAATACAAAATTATAAAACCAACAAAAAGAAAAGAGAAAACTATAAAATTTCAAAACCCATAAAAATCAGAAAATTTTGAAAAAGTCCAAAAATATTGTTTTTCATATCATGTTATCTGGTCTCGATAACATCTACGGACTTTGATCTGTCATTCAAAAATGGCACGGGTCTTTAGATGAAGTTCGAACAGAAATAATTAACATTTAATTTTCATAAAAAAAATAATAATAAATAAATAAATAAAATAAAATAAAAAATTGAGATGGAGAAAAATGTAGTGTTATTGTCATTTCAGGCAGTAACCCATTTTTAAAAGAAAGAACAAAGCCATGCTTAATCTAATTTTGAAACCTCATGCTCTGATTCTAAAACCAAAAGTTCATAATGAAAGTTTGTCGCCAAAAAGACAAATGTTTCCTCCCAAATATTTTTCCTTCTAAATATTCTTCTGAAAAATATTTGTTATCTATTGAAAACAAAATTGCTTTGAAAATAACTCGGACTTAATTTCGTAAATCATCGGACTTATCATTTGTCAAAATCTCTATCTTACAATCAACAACTTCGGTCATTGATTGAGGGGGAGAATGATTTCAATCATTTCAAAAGGTTATTTTTCAAACAATTGGCACGTAAACGAATAAGGTCTACATTTGGATAATCAAAAAGAACATTTTTTGTACAATTGGATCCAGACCAAGGCTTATGTTGTGTTTTCATAAGATACCTAAGCATGTTTGTACAATAGAGTTTAAATTTTCATAATCTGATCCTTATCAGTTAAATGTTTTTAAAAGCTTGTCACATCTCTTCTCAAAAACCTTTAAAAAATAATTTAAATAAATTGAGATCACAAATCTCAAAGGGTTTGAAAATTGTGATCGGGGGAGAGTTTGTGATTTAAATTGGATATAAACTGATAATCCGATAAGTGGTTTAGAAATATAATAACAAGCACTCCTCCCTACATGTGCCAAACGATTTCAAATTTTCCATGCACGTGTTAAGGGGGAGCATCTATCTTAAACAAAAAAGGAATGAAACGTAATTGATTTATCTCAAAGTGCAGGTTCCTTCTAATATGTGCAAAAATCTTTTAAATCTCGATGCAAATATTGAGGGGGAGCAATCAAAAGAAAACCTCATCCTTCCCAAACTATTTCATCCAAAGTACTTAAAATACAATATTTGATCGGGAAGTGATGATGATCATTTTAGAAAATGTTAATCAAAGATTGGATCTTTCATTCTCAATCTAAGATTTCAAAAGTCCTCTTGCCTCCATGTGCTAAAATAATTTCTAACACTTGAAGCACATGTTGAGGGGGAGCATTTCTAAAATATTAAAAACAATTAAGGTACAAAATGCTTTGATTTTATATCACAGGTACCTTGATTGATTTTCAAATGGTTTTCAATTGGTTTCGAGGCGGAATGAACAATACCAAAAGACTTGACCAATTTATTTTATGCATGGAGATATAAGGATGGTTAGATTAGGTATTCGTTCCCAAGATCCCGCCAGAGCCGAAGGGATCTACCCAAGGACAATCCACTAGATAGTGTAGAAGTCCTTAGGTATGATGAAAAAAAAGGAGAAAATGAGAATAAGGGAAGAGTGCCGACTGAGATTGAGCTAGAACTGGAATAAACCCAACAAGGTTCTAGTAATGAAGTCTCGATAAGCACTGAAGGGGTTGAAGAATGAAAAAGAATTGAATGTGAAAAAGGGTGAAAAGAAATAGCCCTCCATTTATTCAACCTTAGGGCAGAAACCGGGTTCAATTCATATGCTATTGGTGGTTACCAAGGTAACGCCAGTATTGAAGACAAGACGTCATGGACCCAATGACGCACTTCACTAAACTTCCCAAGCTACTCAAGCTCCTCTTAAAAGGACTTGTTTTATTCTCATGGGGAACATACATAATCTATCGACTTTCTCTTAGAGATTGTTGATATTGAAGAAGGAGACCCTCTCCCTAGTCTCCGGCATAGGAAAGCAAATAAGCACTATTGAGTCTAGAGCCAAGAGATCATCAATAAATCTCATTAAGGACACAATTAATGAAGACTCGCAGTTTTACATAATGTAGAATGTGAGAATATATTTTGAGAGTCCTACGCATTATCCTTGTGGTATTGCCAGAACATCTAGTGATATATAAAGTATTCATGATGAAGATGGTGGGTGACATGTGAGATCTTTTCAAAAGATCAAACTTGTGACAACTGGATAAAAACGATGGGGAGATTCAATGTTGAATCAACCTTGGTCCGGGAAATGGATTGACGGATACCTTTGAAAAACCAGTCGTTGTGCTCAACAACTTTTTTTCTAGCACATCGACTGTGTATTAAGTTTTCAAAAATGAGAAGGGTATTTATGATTGATAATTGATTTTTCATAAAACCTTTGTTGTATTGCAAAACCCTTTCTGTTAAGCAATACACGATTATTTTTCAAATCATTTTTCATCAATCAGTGAATCTCAATTCGCTGGTTCATTCACTCCATGTTGTCTTCTTTGAGACGTTCCAGTTTGAGAACGGCTTGATTAGCTGCGAAACCCTGTAAAGGAGGTTCTTCGGAACTCTACCTGATTACAAGCAGTACTTGTACTGATCAACGTGGAACCGTGGTTCTTGTAACCCCGTTCAACGAAAGTGATCAAAGACACCATCGTGCGCTTTATTGCTAACTGTTTTCTGCAGGGACACACGTCAGTTGCAGCTTATCAGAATTGAGGAGTCATTCCATAACCGCAACACATCACATTCTCTTCTAAATAAATCATGATAAGTGCATATCTTCATCAACTGGCTCTGATATTTTCAATACATGCTTCTGCTACGCTACTACATATATCATGAATCAATAAAGCTTCCGCTAATCTGATGAGAAGACATCATGACCCAAAATGTGAGCATGTCAGTCCAAAAGTCACAACTTCACATAATGGCAATACAAACAAAGGTTGAGTCAGAGATTTACTGTTGCTGATGATCTGAAAGCTGGCTCAAAGAAACTCATCATCATGTGGATCAGTTAAAGACCTCTACTTAATGAACACAACATGCAGAACATGAAGAATTGAAGACTACGAGCTACAGAGCAAAGAACTTATCAAAGAATCCAAGAACACCTAATTGTAATATCTGTTTGTAATTGAGGTGACCTCCCTTAGGGGGATATTGTTAGGATTTAGAAAATCCAGTAGTTAAAGAGTCGATCACCTCAAGTTTATGTAACACCGTGGAGGACGGACGGGTCTTTACCCACTGTATGCCTGATCCACAGCCCATAGGAGGCGTCTCATGTAACTAACTATAAATACCCTTTGCCTAGCAAGGAAAAGGGTTGGAGCTTTCATAATACATTTTTCTTTGTCTCACTAAAGTTCCAAACTCTCTTCCACTTTTTCTCTCTAGAACTCATAACATTCGACCCATATTTGTGCTTGTTCGTATGTTTGTGAAAACCAATATGTAACATTGTAGCTCGATGTTGTTTAGACCTCATATTATCTAGGACACACAATAACGAATCGGAATATTCAATACAAGAATTAACGTTATTATGAACAAGGTTTTTCTTTAATAACACTACAAGCCCTAAATATTATGTGATCAGAATAATACGTGTTATCTAAACTATAACAGATCAATGAATTGATCCTAAGGCTAACTAACAAACTCTAGTCTAGGCGTTTACTAGAACACACGCCCTAGACACACATACACACCTTTAATTGACTACATTATTGAAGACTTGTAAATTAAAAACTACACCCCATGTCCTCTTTATATACTAGAGGATTAGGGTTTACAAAATACTACGAAGGACTAAACAATAAACCTTCTTCTTTCATTCTTCTTGTTTTGTTTCATCAAATCGATAAACCCAACAACATTAACCTCGTAGTCACTTTTTTGTTGTTCATACAAAATTTAGCTGTTGTTTATTTTATGTGAATCTTTATAAGGATCGATAGTGAAGTGTGGAATGTTTATTTTTGAATGTGGTTTTAATCGTGTTTTGATTAATGTGTTTGTTAATTAAAAGTCTTGTAATAATTATGTTGGTAACTTGTTATATATTTAAGTTTTAGTCTCTTATGAGAAGTCTCTTAACAAGCGTATCATAAGTTAACTCTGTGGAAAACTAGAAGGGGGGTTGAATAGTTTTGCCGATTTTAAGTTAGTTTCAAAAACTTTAGATTCGATGTTATGTTAAATCATATGGATGGATAGAGAGTATAGATCAATAAGTAATATAAGTAAAGAAAGCAAGTAAAGTAAGGATAGAACTGACACAACCGATTTATAGTGGTTCGTCTACAAGGACACCTTCCTTGCCCTACTCCACTTCCCGAGTCACCTACTCGAGAGTTCACGCACTATGTCAACAAACTCCTTCAACTTGGCGGAGAAGCCTTCACAACGTTGCTTACACTTTTTCTGGTACAAAGCTAAATACCGAGTCCTTAACACGGAGGACCAAACCAACACAACTATAACACAACAACTATGTGAAATATGAAATACAAGATCTTGCTACAGAAATCTTGTGAAGGAACAAATCAAGCAAGGACCCCTTGCTTGGATGACTTGTAGAATCTCGTGATCTCGCCTTAGAGAAGGACGTATATGGGAATCACAACAAAAGAAAGAAGAACTACTATATAGATCAAGAGATCTGAGATTAGAAGAAAGAAATAGTATATGAGAGAGTTTTAAGAAGAAGGGTGAGTTACAATGAAGAAATGGCTCACTATTTATATGCAAAAAAATCACTATTATTTCCCGGATCCCACGGATCCCTTATACGAGGGATCCATCCAGTGTAAACTGGGGGATCCGTAGGATGCTCCCCCTAAATGGGTTATGGGTCATAGAATTTGGACCATGGGTATCCAAATAGATACAACGTATCTAGAAGATGCAATGCATCTAGTCAATGGGTCATGGGTTAGCTCTATGGGTTATGGATATGCTCCATGGGTATGGGTCATGGGTTATTTACCCATCCTAATAAACTATTACAATAAATGAATTATTACAAAAATTAATGTTAAATGATTATATATGTAAATGCTTTACAAAAATAACATGTATCCTTATAATTTAACTTATGATTACTTTATATTTGTTATCAACAAAACACAAAGAGATCGCTAAATATAAATAAATGTTTCTAGGATTTATTTGTATTAACAATCTCCCCTTTTTTGTTGATGACAAAACATAATGTTATGATGAGTAAAACTTAAGATTAGATGTATGCTTTGAAAGCATATGAAGTGTTACTTCTTCTCCCCTTTTTGTCGAAATAAAAAGCGACACTAACGAAGAAATAAATTGTTGAAAAAGAATATAATCCACGAATCACTAACTCCCACTTGACGGTAGCTCCCCTTAGAATAGGGCGTCAAGTGAGAAAATATAATACCTACATTGAAAAAGTTAGTAGTAACATGCAATATAATCTTGTATTTGACGAGAAACAAGATGGAGAGCCAAGATATGTAAACAAAGCCTTGTAATAAGAAGATAAAGTGTAGTGGTACATAGGCCACATACAAACATGTAAAACCTAAGAACAAGGTTTGTTCTTTAAAATGACTTAAAAAAATTAGGGAAAATAGTAATATCATTCCTTCCATGCTTGCATAAGGTTAATTATGTAAGTTTTGGTGAATGATGATGTTGATGCGATCAAGGATGTGGTTAAGTATGAATCGCATCTCGTCCCTAATTTCTATTGCTTGTTCCCTAGTGGATTTGAAATGTTCACAATGTAAATGATGTGGGTATTGTGTGTGGATGGTTTCCGGGTTAGTTTGATTTGTGGAAGGCGGAATATGTGGTGGAAAAGTTGGAAAATATGGATCAAAGTCCATTATGTTGGTAATTGGTAGAATATATGAACCTAGATGTTGTAACATAATGGGAGATAAAGGTGGTGAAGTTGCAAGATCCTTGTAAAGTGTGTTTGGAGATGTTAGTGGTGTTAAAAAGACTGGTTCTTTTGGGTTGGATGTTTGTGGACTGGACACAAGTAGTAGGGTTGTTTTCGGAATTTGAAGAAGTTCCGATAGGATGATCTTAGGTGGAGACTTGATAGGTGATGGTGGTGATGTACTTGTTGGAGATGATGGAGGTGCTACTATGGAATCATGTGGTGGTGAATGAGTAGTTGGTGATGAAATTCTTGACAATGGTTTGGCTAAACAACAAGGCCGGATGCTAATCCGTGCAATTTTTCTAGATTTAGGTGGTGGTACTACGGAAGGTGGTAGGATAAAGTTTCGGATCTCTTGAAGAGGATTGTTTTCACTAGGTGATTCATCAATGTTGGAAGATCTTTTAGATAACATGATGATGATGATTTGTGAGGTTGAGAGTGATGGATATGCAAGCATTTTGGGAACCTTATTTATAGAGAAAATAATGCATTGTAATGAATGCTTGACCCAAAATGTGGACTAAAATCTAATGATTAGATATGAATTTAAGGCATGTGATCATGAGAATACAAGCATTAAGTAACATACTCATTAGTGAAAAAGGTAAAATGATGAAAATATGAGGGTTTTTAGCCAAAGTGAGAAAAATAGAAGAGAAATTCAGCTTCTGTCCCACGGTTCCCACGGATCCTTCCCTTGAGGGAATTGTCCAGCGTTAATGCTAGGATCCGTGGTGCTGGTGACCCAGGCAGCTCAATTTTTTCCTTTTGGAAACATTTGTGCCTAGTGTGTGCCTATATGCAAACAATTTGGAGTTGCGGTTATCTCGACTCCTAAAAGAAAAAGTTAATAATTAGAAGTGAAAAAGCATATTATCATGTGAGATAACCCGAGTGATCCTAAATTCATTGTTGCTTAAATGAATGTCCCCGAAAACACATATTAGTTATGTGCTCCCTTTAGCATTCAAAATATATGAGATGCAATGAAAACGGGTTTTTACTTTGTATTAATAATAAAAAAAAAGTTTGTCCTAGACGTGAGAAATAGCTTTTAGGAAAATGATACGAGAAGAAGTATCTTTTTAGAAAACATTTCGAAAAAGTTTTTTGTTTAAAGAAAAGTTTATCTTTTAGTTAAGAAAAATAGATATGAAATTAGATGTTGTAAATAAAATTTACCTTGGGTTTTGAAAACTCCCGTATTGTTTGTGAGTTATGTGTGAAATAGAGATCCTAGACTCAGAAACGAAGAAGGCTAAAGTTTACATACCTTGTAGAGTTGAGAAGCAAATTACGAAAATTGTTCCATGAGACCAAGACCAAGACGAAGCAATTTGAATTGTTCCCGTTTCAACGGTTTGGTGAGGACGTCGGCTATGTTATCTTCGGATGCTACCTTCTCAATAGAAATGTTCCCCTTTTGAACATTGTCTCTTAAGAAGTGATGACGGATCTCTATATGCTTGGTGCGTGAGTGTAACATCGGGTTCTTGCTCAAGTCAATAGCACCTTTGTTGTCGCATAATATGGCTATATCGCTTAGATGAATGTCGTAATCAACTAACGCTTGTTTCATCCATAGTGCTTTTTGGCATGCTTTGCCGGTCGAGACATATTCGGCTTCGGTTGTTGATATGGCCAATGTCGTTTGCTTATTTGAGAACCAAGATGTTAAACAACATCTCATAAAAGTACATACACCACTTGTACCTTTTCGATCAACATAATCACCTGCATGGTCAGAATCCGCATATACAATAGTTTCTACCCCCGTTCCCTTAGGATACCATAATCCCAATTGAGTCGTACCCTTTATGTATCTAAATATTATTTTGACTACTTCTAGATGTGATGTTTTAGGGTCTTCTTGAAACCTAGCACATAGACAAACACTAAACATGATATCCGACCAACTAGCCGTAAGATAGAGAAGACTACCAATCATGCCACGGTATTTTGTGTTATCAACGGATTCACCTTCTTCATATTTTGTTAGCTTAGTGTTGGATGACATTGGTGTTCTTTTGGGTTTTGACTCTTAAAAATCAAATTTCTTTAACATTTCTTTTATGTATTTGGATTGATTAAAGAAGATACCATCTTCTAGTTGTTTGATTTGTAGACCAAGAAAGAAACTTAGTTCTCCCATCATACTCATTTCAAACTCGTCATGCATGAGTTTTGAAAAATCATCACACATGTCTTGACAAGTCGAACCGAATATAATATCGTCCACGTATATTTGAACAATAATTATATGTGATTCCTTTTCCTTAGTGAAAAGTGTGTTATCAACTAACCCCATGGTGTAATTGTTTTTGATTAAAAATGATTTGAGTCTATCATACCAAGCTTTTGGGGCTTGTTTAAGACCGTAAAGAGCTTTCTTTAATTGATACACATGTTTAGGTTTTTCGAAATCGATAAAGCCCGAAGGTTGAGCTACATAAACTTATTCATTAATAAAGCCATTTAGAAAAGAACTTTTAACATCCATTTGAAAAAGCTTAAGATCATTAGCGCTAGCATAAGCAAGAAGTATTCTTATAGACTCTAATCTTTCCACTGGAGCATAGGTCTCATCAAAGTCTATGCCTTCTTATTGATTATACCCTTGGGCAACGAGTCTAGCTTTGTTTCTAGATACTACACCGTTTGCATCTAACTTGTTTTTATATAACCATTTAGTTCCTATTATGGTTTGGTTATTAGGTGGAGGGACAAGTGTCCAAACATTGTTAGAAACAACTTGATTTAACTCTTCTTGCATAGCCATTACCCAACTTTCATCTTTTATGGCTTCTTGTGTATTTTTGGGTTCTATGGTTGAGACAAAGCAAAATAAACTACTTTGGTTTTGTACTTGAGATCTTAAGGTTCTTTCATTTAACTTTCCTATGACCTTATCTACGGAGTGATCTTTAGACTCTTTAATATTGATGATTTCTTTGTTTAATGATTCATCTTCTTTGTTTATATTTTCCTTGAATTCTATTATCTCGTCATCGACAAGAGGTTGGGTAGGTTTAGGTGGACTTTCATCAAATTTTACGTTTAATGATTCTTCAACCTTCATTGTTTCTTTATTTAATATAACATAAGCTTTACTATTAGGAGAGTAACCTAAGAAGATACCTTCGGTTGATTTAGGATCAAATTTAGTTAGGTAATCTTTAGTGTTAAGTAGAAAACATTTGCTACCAAAGACTCTAAAATGTTCTAACGTAGGCTTCTTGCCTCGAAGTAACTCGTAAGGATTTTTACCTAAGAATGGTGTAATTAAGACTCGGTTAAGTATGTACGTTGAAGTATCAACGACATTGCACCAAATATTTTGAGGAATCGATTGCTCATTTATCATGGTGCGACTCATTTCTTGTAGGGTTATATTTTTCCTTTAAACTACCCCATTCGATTGTGGAATCCGAGGAGCCGAGAAATTGTGAGTAATACCATTAGTGTCACAAAAAGCTCCAAATTGCACTTCATTATCAAATTCCCTACCATGATCCGTTCTAATAGACACTATAGGACTTCCTAATTGTCTTTGGATTTTCTTACTTAATATTTCAAAGTAATCGAACGTTTCAGTTTTATTCTTTAAAAATTTAGTCCATGTGTACCTAGAGTAATCATCTACTATGACCAAAGTATAGTAGTTACCTCCATAACTTTGAATAGCGGATGGACCAAATAAATCCATGTGAAGTAGTTCTAGACACTTAGTAGTAGAGACCATATATTTAGCTTTGTGACTAGCATGGACTTGCTTTCCTACGTTACAAGCATCACAAAAATGATGTTCGTATTTTAATTTTGGTAGATCTCTTACTAGTTCTTTAGATGATAGCGATTGAAGAAGTCGCATATTGGCATGACCCAATCTTCGATGCCATAAGGTCGAAGTATCATCCATAGAAGTAATACAAAGTTTGTCTTTAGGTTCATTACCGATTTTAATGACATAGACTCCATGTTTTCTATGCCTCTTCCTATAGTAAAACCGTTTTTCAATATTTTACTACCGTTTTCACTAAAAAGTACATTACACTTTTTATCACATATTTGTCCTATACTTAGAAGGTTGAAGTTTAGGTTTTCTACGTGACACACCTCGTTAATGGTCAAAGATTTTTGAGAAATTGTACTTTTACCGATGATTTTGCTCTTGCTATCACCAAGTACCACATTCCCTCCATTGAAGGATTCATATGTGAAAAACAAGTCTTTGTTTCCGGTCATGTGCCTTGTGCACCCGCTATCCTTGATCCATTCATCCGGATCAAGGTCGACCTTTAAGCTCACCTGAAAAACAAGTAACTCAAAATTTTGGTCCCTATTTGTTCGTGGGTCCATTATTGCTATACATTTCATTCATGTTAGGCATATATGGAAAATTTGAGAATGGTTTTGAAAAGGAAAACCGTTTTGTACATTAGGATTCCATCCCATTTGATGGTGGTTGCTTCTCGGCTAACATTATTAGGTCTCCTTATAAATCTGTTTGGTTTTGAAAACGATGGACCTTTGTTTCTCATAAAACTTTGATTATGTGGTTGTCTAACAGTAACGTGGGTTGGTTTCTTCTTGTTAACGATAACAAAGTCGGTTCTAGAAAAAGTAGCTACATTATTTCTACTGTTTACATCTACAAACCCACTGATCCCTTGTTTTACACTAGACAGTTCCCTTTTCAAGGGATCCGTGACTACAATAGCTTGCTTTTCAGTTACTTTGACGAATTGTGTTTCTTTATTTTCACTAGTTGATGCATTATGTTCCTAAAAACCTAAACCCTTTTGATTGTTTCCTATTTTAACACTATCTAGTATTGTATTTAGAGTATTAGTATTCATTCTAGCAATCTTGGAATCAAGATTATCAACTAGTGTTGGAAGTTGAACACAAAGCTCACATTCCTAACTTGCTATCTTCCCTTTTTCTAAACGTTTTAATTTGCTTTTTATCTCAATGACTTCCCTTTCTAAACGTTTATTTTTGTTTTTCAAGATCTTATTTTTGTTGTTAGGATTTAGAAAATCCGTTGGTTAAAGTGCCGGTCACCTCAAGTATATGTATTCGTTAGAAAGCTCGTAGTCGTAGTTAAGTTATGTTAATAAGTAGTTAGTTAAGTAACACCGTGGAGGACGGACGGGTCTTTACCCACTGTATGCCTGATCCACAGCCCGTAGGTGGCGTATCTTGTAAGAAACTATAAATACCATCTACCTCCCAAGGTAGAGGGTTGGAGCTTCAATACCATTTTTTTGTTTCATCAAGTTACCACTTCTCTTTCTACTTTCTCTCTCTAGAACTGTAACACCCCCAACTTCGTGATACGCAGCGGAATTCAAACTGGGTGTTATTTCATGGCACAACTGTCATAACAATAGAAAACGAACTCTAATGGAGTCGTTTTAAAAGATTTATCATTCGATTTATATAAATATCAGAGTTTACAAAAATGAGGTCCCAAATGGTTCCAAGTTTACAAAATATATTAAATAGGTTTTCGAATGATAATAAAATTTATAGCCTTCTTGAGTATCCGTGCTTCTACGTGCCAGCTTCGTACAATATGGACCTGAAATACATGCTTAAAACTGTCAACACAAAGGTTGAGTAAAATTCATAGAGTTTGTTTGATGGTTGAACACATTATGTTTGTAGTGTGAGTTATAAATTCACACCAATGGGTTGAAATCAAAACAATTATTATTAGACTAAGCATCATGCAATCAAGGCGTTAACGTGTTCCAAAATAAATTGGTGAAAATGTTGCTGCGTGCCCTATCAGATAAAAATTGCCGTTTTTACCAATGTTACTCAAATATAGTGCGTTTGTTTGCCTACCCGGTCAACACAAACGGGATTCGTCAATCCCAATAGATCTATTCACAATATTCGCGCCCACTCTCACTAGTGATTCATGATTCATGATTATGGGACTTATGTTTGGCAAATGCGGTAACTTAGTGCTAATAAAACAATCAGATAAGCATACAGTTTGAAAGAAATGTGTTCGGTTTAAAATAAAGCATGTATCTCCCCCAAGGGTTTGTAAAACAATTAAGTAATAGAAAGTGGGGCTATGAAATCACCTCAGAGTAAATGATATCAAATGTATAATGAGAATGATGGATTTACCGTGAGAACTTCTACGAGCAACCTATAATAGGATGTTGCGACTTAGGTTTGAAATAATGATGCGAAAGAAATAACAAGCCTATATACGTCTCTATGTTGTTCATGATGTAGTACATGGCAGTTGTGTATGTTGTTTATAGAAATCGTACTACCGTTCGGGCCGTCATAATTAGGAGGTCATGTAGTAAACATTCGAGGAGCTAGGACACTTTAAATCGTAAATCCAACAACTCGTCGATCCGTTTACCCAAATGAACCCCTCACATGAAGTTCCCTAGTATTGTAGCACTTAGTAGATAAAACATATAGTTTGCTTGTTGTTTATGTGACATATAGATTAAGTGGTTGCATAGTGTATCGAGGGAGTAGATCCAAATTGTAACCTATACGTTTAGGTTTGTCAGGGCTTAAGGCCTTTGGTTTACGGTCTCGACTTAGGAAGCCTTGAGGCCTTAGCCATGGCCTTGCCGTGGCTTTGGTCTGGACTACCATGGTCTTAAGACTCAACTTTGACCTTAGCCGTGGCCGTGGTCTTGGCTTATGGCCATTAGGCCTCTTGGTTTGCTTTTAGTTGTGACAAAAGTATAGTCGTGAGACTATATATAGGGCAGTTTCAGTATTTGAAAGATAATGGCCTATTCAAGCATTTTCAAAGCCCGAGCTTCTTTACAATAGATGGAAAACTTCGTTCCGGATAACTTTCGTGTTTTAACTTTTTGATGATTCGGACCAGAAGTGCCACTTTCAAAACGGACAACTGGTTAACAGCTTGTGTTAGGCAGTTTCGGCGTTTTGGTTTCGCTAACTTCTTTTGGCCGTATCTTTTGACTCGTTTGTCCATTTTCGGGTGATTCAACTTGTATGTAAGTTAGAAACTCCATATGTGACTGGTTTTAATGGTCTCAAATGTGTAAAATATGACTAGTTTATAGTTTGTTACTTTTACGACAATATGTGAATTAAAACATGTGATTGAGTATATGTACATCATGAATCAACATAGTAACCATATATATAGCATGGAATTGTCAAGATTATGAATAATAAACATGAGATGATGGTGGTGATTAGTTGCTTACAAGTTTTGGCTTTCAATCAAGAAAGGAGTAACTAGTAAGGATAGGACTTTGATTGAAAACTTAGGACCTTGGATTGAGCAAGCTTTCCACACCTTGGCACCCTTATATACTTCTTGTATTCTTGAACGAGAATAGAAGATTATAACAATGTCTTTTTGGAGACTTGAAGTTATTTGAAGATTATAACGACTCTTTCTTGAAAACTTCCAAGAACAAAGATCAAAACCTAGTTTTTCTTCAAGAACACATGAATGTTCTTACAAGATCTATAAGAAATGCCTTAGGTTTAGGATTTTAGATGTTAAGAAGGTGTGGTTCAAATTTTATCAAGTGATTTGCTTGGTATTTATAGGAGGAAAGATTTGGTTAACCATATATTGGGTTAAATGTTAACCATGGTTAAGTTTAGGCACTTGTAATGATCTAAATGAAGCATGGTTAGGATCAAGCCACCAATATGATGACTCCCCTCCCTAAAGTCGTTCTTATGGAGATAAGATGAATTAGGTGGATAGTCTTGGTATTATCTTGGTTACGGAGTGAGTTTTGGTTCCGTTAATCGCTAACTATAAGCCGTTAAGTCACGAAATGTAAAACCGGGTATCGTAAGAATATGAAACTTATAGGAATGATTAAACTCATCAATATACTCATTATTATCTTATAAAAATGAGTGATAAGTTTAATGGGTCGCGTAAACGCTGTTAAAATGGGAAACGTAAGCTAAATACGTGAAAAAATGCAATTTATCAGAAAAGAACGAGATTTCAGGGAAATGACCATGAATATATTTAAAGTAGACTAAAATTAGTCTATAAGTGATATGAGATGTCAAAATGTGGTTTTCGTTATACGTGGGATAACTTAACAGTTATATGTGAAGTCTATAAGTTACGCGATTTAAGCAAAAATGTAGAACGTTCAAGGTTAATTTCTTTATGGTCAAAGGAGGAGGGAAATATGTTTGACTTTTTCAAAAATGTAAAAGTGTCAAAACATCTTAGAAAACACAGTGCAGGAATGGTTAAGTCTGGGTCTAAGTAGCATTGTTTAAAACGTAAGTTTAGTCTCGTGCGGCTCAGGGTTTATTTGGTAACATTTAAATGAAATCTTAAAAGTTCTCTAATTGATTATGGGTGATCTAAAAATTAATCTGATGTGAGGAAAATTGTCAGAGTTGGTTTTTGTTATGCGCGGGATGTTTAAATGGTGCTCCGACCAAAACAAAACTTTAACACGATGTTTTCTTAATAACTTTTGCGAAGATGATCTAACGATTGTCAAACTCTCAGGTTATTACTAAAATAAATTAACTTACGAGAATGTGAAATAAAAATTTTACGGGATGAATAGTGAAAGTGAATAGTAACTTTTCAAAAAAATGAAAAGTAACCCGAAAATGCGGGTTGTTACAAGAACCTCACCCATACGCCTACTTTTGTTAAGATATGATGTGTTTGTGAAATCCAATATGTTACAAATGGTATCAAGAGCCATGGTTTGATCACTCATCTTTCATGTTCTTGGATTTCTAGTGGATTTCATAAGGTTTTTGGGTTTAAATGAGTTTAGAATAGTTTGCATCATTTGGATCATTTCTAGTGTTAAAGTTTGGATATTGATTGTACTTTTGTGTTTAGAATCATCATAAGTGTTTAGGTTTTGATTTGGAAGGCTTGAATCATCGTGGTCGGGTTGTTTTTGGATTGAAAAGTGATGGTTTTTGAATATTAGTACTAAGCGAGTTGAGTCTCGTTGTGACTTTCTTCCGTGCGAGTTGTCGTGTTCAGTGAAGCGAGTTGTCAAATAAGCGAGTTGTACCTTAAGCGAGTTGTCGTTTAAGCGAGTTGCTTTGGAAGCGAGTTATCAGTTTACGCGAGTTGTCATTTAAGCGAGTTGTATCTTAAGCGAGTTGTCGTTTAAGAGAGTTACTTTGGAAGCGAGTTGTCAGCTTATGCGATTTGTCACTTAAGTGAGTTGTGCCCTAAGCGAGTTGTTGTTGAAGCGTGTTGGGTTTTATGCGACTTGACTATTAAGCGAGTTGTCGCTTTATGCGACTTATCTATTAAGCGAGTTGTCTTCAAAGCGAGTTGATCGGGGTGCGACTTGTCAAGTATACTACTTGTCTATTGAGACTTGTCATTTCATCGTGTTACATTTTACGGTTTCTCTTTTGATTTAGTAAAATCCCGTGAAAGAATCTATTTCATGGTTTAATCAAAGAGTTATAAAATCTCGTAGAATCTGTAATCATGTCTACCAACGTGCCTACAATCATCTCTTCTGTTGCTGAGGACGTTCAAGCTGCAGGATCAGATACTCGTCCACCTATGTTGGACAGAACTGATTATGACTCATGGGCTCAACGAATCAGATTGTATTGCTTGGGTAAAGAAAATGGGGTTAACATTCTGATGAGTGCTTATTCACTCATCATTTTTACCCATCTAAGACCGCAAAAACGACCAAAAAACACCCAAATATGCTCAAAATGTGTTATAAATGTCCTCGGAGTGTGTTTTATGTCTTTCAGGTACAAAGGATTGAAAACAGGGCAAAAACGGACAGAATTGAGCTTGGAATGGAAAACATGCATTGCGGACGGAGCCGGGAGTGGATTTTCTTTACTTTTGGATCCCGGGACGTGTTTTGGGAGTGAGCTTGGGAAATCAAAATCAAAACGTAACCCTTAAATCAAATTACCATTTTACCCTTTACCCGAACCCAAATTACTCATTTACCCTTAAAATGTTTTTCACTAAAAACAATTATTTTTATTTTTAACCTTTTTTATTTACAACAATTATTTTTATCAAAACCAATTTTTATTAAAAATATTTTTCTTTCTTTCTAAAAAAAAATTATTTACAAAAAACTCAAAATACTTTTTGCTTAAAACACTTTTATTTAAACCCTCTCTTAACCTTTCACTTTGAACCTATAACCCATTAAACCACCCAAAACCACTTAAACCCGTTTTACCCATTCACCCAGATTATCCAAACCCAGTAAAAACCAAATGCATCCTTTGGCACCAAAATCAACCTCTCACCTCCTGTCCCTTTCCATGGCAGAAACAAATAAGATATCTTCACATGATTCCTTCCACCTCAGCAATCCATGTGACTCAACAAGGATCTATGGTTGTGATGCTTTGAATTGGTCCCCAAGCTTGAAATCAATGGCTGTGATGATTGTGAAACAAGCACAAAGCTCAAACTCTCAATCCCCTCTCACAGAAAAAAGACAGCTACAAGACAACAAGGAGAAGACAATCTCTATTTTTTTAGTATAAATAGATGATTAGGATTTTTGTAACACTTTGTCTAGAAATTCATTTTCTAGTTCGAACTTTAATTTTCCTGTCATTTACATTTCATGTAACTTTTAATTTCCAATGCAATTCAATTTCAAGTTAATTTAAATTTCAGTTTGCTATTTATTTTATCTGCCATTTTTTTTTATTTTTGCATTATTGTTCAAGATTGTTAAAATTTGGTTTTTAAGCTCATGAGACTGCTTTTCACTCACCTTGACTTTGAAAGTCAAATTACTTTTCAAATCCTTAGTTAATTTTTACAAAGTGAATTCTGTTTTTGCAAGTGTACAAGTTTTGGATATCTAAAAAAAAAAATCTGTTTTCAAAAGTCTTTACACAGAACAGCAGCTATAGCTGCTGTTCCAAGTGCTTTTTCAAGCTCATTTAGCCATCCAAAATATTTCTAAATTGCTTTTCTAGGATCCTCATACACCCACCTCAATCTGTGTTTTGCCATATTTGCATCTAGGATAGTTTTATTTAGCTTAAAAATGCACTTATAATCTGCCTTTTGCCCGTCTTGTTTCTGTTTCAAAGACCCTAATCTTGTCTAAGTGGCTTATCTTTTTGATTTTTAATTTTCTTATCATGAGGTCTTGTAATCTGAAATTTGGCATGCATCTCATTTAGTTGGTTATCTAGTTGATAGTATTTTTTATAATTTTTAGTAATAGCTTATTAGTAGCTTAATTTGCCCTTGAAATGTCCCCATTAGGCTGTTTGGACTGCATTACTGCAGCCTGTTTCATCCCTTAGTTTTAGCTTATCTTAGATTCCCACTAGCTTATTTTAGGTAAATTAGTGCCTTTTAGTTGATTAGCTTAGGTTGTCTTTAAATTATCCTTTTTAGTGCTTAATAGAAGCTTGCCATAGCTTATTTTCTCCTTATTTAGCTTAAGTCTCCTTTAGTTTAGCTATAAATTCCCAAACTGCTTAGTCAATTGGATTAGCTTGTTTTCAGTTTTAACATTGTTCATTTCAGTTTATTTAGAATGCACTTAGGAGTAGTTAGCTTATTTTAAATTGTCATTAGCTTATTGATAGTTTTTAGCAACTTCTTAGTGTCCCTTTAACTGCACTTAACCAAACACCCCTTTAGTTTATAATCTGCTGCACCAATAAGCTGTTACAGCTTATTATAAGCTTTCCAAGCTTAAGCTTTTGATAAAAATATTTAATATAGTGCTTAAATTAAGTTGGCAAAAGAAAAAGTTAAAAAAAATATGTGCCTAAGAAATGACAAAAGCTGGATTCGAACCAGTGACCTCTGGGTGTCTTTCCCACGAACAACACCCAATAACACTCCTTTACCATCTCTGCTACTAGGTGTTTGTTGTTATTGTTTGGCATTTTTAATATTTAACGTAGCTAGGCAGTTTTAGCTTAATTTCTTTAATGCTTTATTTAAACTGCTTATTGAAGAAGCAGTTGCATGTTTTTTTATTTTTCTTTAATTCAGTGTCATTTAAAGTATTTAATGTAATTTTCTTAGATTTTTCTAAAAATAGTTTAGTATTTTTTATTAATTAATTAGTTTAAATTAGTTTTTAATTCGTAATAAATAAAATAAAAGTCGAAAAAATACCCGGCTTTTTCCAAAAATCATTTTTTGTCATTTAGAATATAGGAAAATTAATTTTAAGTTTGTAGGGTTAATATTTTTACATTTTCACTTTTTAAAGCTCGTGCGGGACCCTCACGTACCCGATTTTAGATTAATTACGTTTTTAATTAGCTTTAAGTTTCCCGTAGTTTCCCTTAGTATTTTAGATTAATTTTAGGACTCCCTTAGATTTCCTTAGTGTAGTTTTATTGCTTTCCTTTAAATTCCCGTCAATTAATTTTGAATTGTTTAAATTCCCGTTTTACGTTTTATTGCACTTTAGTTAATTTTAATTTTCCCTTTACGTTTATTGTTGCCTTAGATTAGTTTTTAATCTCCCGTAGTAGCTTTAGCTTAGTTTACTTGCTTTATTTGAATTCCCGTCATTTAGTTTAAAATTCCAAAATTTAAAATTCTTTGTATTCAAGCATCCAATCCCAAACCTCAAACGTCACCGTCAATTCACACCTCGTTGGGAAACGACCCGGGTAATCACTTGCCTGGTATCACTTATCGAGTATTCGTGGGTTTTGCGTGTTGACCTTTTTCCTAAAACGGTTGATTTGCGATTCTCTCGCGTTTATTCATAATTTGATATTTCTTATATATACTATTTGAAAGGATCAAATTTTGGCGCCGCTGCCGGGGAGGTTGTGTTGCGACAATTTCGTTACGGTTTGACGATTAGTGACTTGAAGAACCTTCCTCGTGAAGTTATTTTCTTTCCAAAAACCCAAAAACCCAAAAATATTTTCCTTTTCAAAATTTATTTTCCCTTTTAAGTTTTCTATTTATCAAAACCCCAAAAATATTCTTTTCATTCCTCTTATCCATATAATTCTATTTCTCTTACCCTCTTTTGCCGTTTAATTCTATCCTTCGTATCCTCTCGACCATTTGATTCTATTTCTTTAACCCTCTATAAATTTAATTCTCATGGCGGCGATCGATTATCGTCGTTGTTTTCACTGTAAGGGCCGTATGGAAGAGGATCAGCTTTATTGTCTCAATCGCGATTGTATATGTGAGCGGTGTGGAAGTGCTGGTGCAAGGAAATATTGCTATTGGTGCGAATTATCCGACAAAAACTCTCTCGATGATTCTCCAAGTTTTTCCGACCTCCCACCTCAACCCGAGATTTGTTCTCTTGTTTCTAAGCCTAAACCGTCTAGATTTGATCAAAATCTTTCGCAATTTACGGTTAAGAGAAAAGAACAAGAACCGGAGACCAAAACGAAAGTGGTGGAAATTGCTAGCTCTGAGAACACACCACTTGTCTCACCTCCGGAATGTTTGAAACCTTTTTCAAACGAAATCGTGAACATGATTGAAAACTTCTTAAATGAACTTCGTCAAGATTCAACTTCGGGAAATACAAATACGATATGTGATATTGATGAACCTTCGATTCCTACTCCCGAACCCGAGATATCTTCATTCGATCACTATTATTGCTACGGTTGTGGAGACGTGCTACCAAAAGGTTTTAATTGTTTCAAATGCATGTGCGAGTGGTGTGGAAATTATCTTACTGGTGGATTTTGTTCGATTTGCGCCGAGAATTCATTCGCTTATGATTCTAATCCAAATTCCTTCAATTTTCTGCAAAACGATTTCAACTACCCTCCACAGAATTCATATGAACCACAACCGTACTATCAAGATTTCAATGATCCTTCATTTCAGAATTTCTCTCCTCAAATTCCTTATTGTGCAAATTGTGGGGGTCCTCATTATGATTACCAATGTCAATCATGGAATCAAAATTACTATGGACCTGATCCTTGTTATAACACTCCTTGTTTTGACAATTTCCAACCCCCACAATTTCCCGTCATTGAACAATTTCCCGTCATTGATCAACATCCTCGTGAGAAAAGTATGCTAGAAGAACTTGCCGAAGACCAAACGTCTCACAACGAAAAATCTATGCTAGAATTACTTGAAGAAGAGGAACGAGCCGCTAAGATTCAAAAATGTCTTGAAGAAATACGAATCGAAGAACGAGCACTTGCAAGACGTGCCAGATGGCTCGCAACTTACATTGACGATGAAGATGATGAGGACTCCATTCAAATGAAGGAATATTGTGAAAGTTTGTCGGCCGAAATCACACCCGAAGAGCCCGTTAACTCTCTGAGTATGGGGGATGAGCATCTTAGCACTATTCCGGAAACGGAACCGTCTTGTGCTGAGAACCTTGTCCCAACCCCAAGTGAGTGTGAGGGTGTCTCTGATATGATGTGTGATGAGCCTATTGATGATGATTCTTCTCCTCCCACCCCTAATGATTCTGTTGAGATGATCTCCGAGTCTGAAAATGACTATACGTCGTTTGACGATTCTTTATCATGCGGAGACATCGAGTATGTTGAGGAAATTCCTTCTGAGCTCGTCAGCTTAGAAGAAGTGAGAGATCTTGAACCTGAAGAACGAGAAATTGACAGTGATTTTGATTCGGATGATGAAGATATTCTTGTTGTGTCTGAGGAACCTTTCACTGTGGCATTCACTAATCCTCTATTTGAATTCGATTCTGAATTCACTCAAATTTCAGATAACCCAATGTTTGACATTTAGAATGAGGATAGTGACCTTTACTTGGAAAACCCCATTACCTCTTTACTCGATCTCGAGGATTCGACTCCCGATGATAAGAATAGTGGCAATCCCACTTCGACGTTGGACCTTCTCGAGGAGTTCGCCGATGAACTCGCTCTCGTTGATCATTCTCCACCGAGAGATGATGATGTGCACTTCGACTTTGAAGCCGACCTTACTGAATTGGAAAATCTTTTATACAATTCGCCTTCTGATTCGTCGAGTGACACTCTTATGGAAGAGGTCGACTCATTTCTTTCTCCGGGTGACTCGATGCCTCCGAGTTTTGAGAGTGACGAGTATGGCTTAGATCCATCATCCACCCGTCCGCCTGCTAAACCGCCGGATGATGGAACCTCTTCTAAGCCCGATACAGATGTTTTCATTGCTTTAGTGGTGGATAAGATTGTTGAACATTCGCTCAATGTTCCTCAATCTAATCTTTTGCCCACCCAACCCACCCGTTGTCAAAAAATTGACACTCTCCTTTCTTATCCCGTTTCTTCTCCATATCTTATCTCCTACGGGAGTGAAGATACCATCTTTGACCCCGGCATTTCTCATTCTTTTGAGCCGGTTATATCTCATCGGAGTGGAACTTTCAGTACATTCAATGTTTATCCAAACTATTTGAATGAAAGTCCGATGGAGATTTTCTCTTCCACTTGCTCCCCCATGGACCAATGAATTCGGGGTCGAGTCAAGCTAGCGACTCGATTAACAAAAACAGTAGCATTTCATGGGTGCCCACCCATGTTTCTGACTTCTTTCTATTTTCTAACACTAAGTGTGGGGGGAATTCCTCCACTGTTGTTTGCTTGTTGTGTGTTTGCTCTCTGTTTTTAGGATTCCAGTAGATCGTGATGATTGATGCTTTGTTTTCAATCCAGTGCCCAATATCCGATCTTTTTGCTAACGTTTATCTAGGGATATCTTTTTAAAATCCTTTATGTGAAAAAAGATTTCGCTTCCACACTTGGCTAATAGTATTACCTTTTTCCGTTCTATAGTTTCGGCTACAGCCGGTACTTTGAATATTGAGGGCAATATTTAATTCTAAGTGTGGGGGGGAATTCTAAACGAATTTTGATCACATATGTACCTTCTAGTACCCTAGCACCCCCGTTTTGACCTAAAATTTTAAAAATTTTATCGCTTTAAGTCAAGTATTTACATTTGCAAGAAGTGCTTTGCACAAAAATAAAGCGTTAATGCTTCGGTATTAATGATAGTTTAGTCTTGATTAGGCTAGAACAAGGGGAATCCCGACTCTGCTAGAGTGTTGATCTAGCTGCTCTCTTAACATTTAGGCTAAGGTTTTACGCGTTGTGCAAATGAAAATGCTAAGCGTGGAGTAGTTGGTTCTCTTTAGAGCTTATATAAGTAATCTATGGCTTTTTCTCCCATAAGCTAACTAATTGGACCTAAAATACATGCTCGTTGTCAAACTTTTAAACATTCAAATCGTCTTGTTACAATAAAAAGTTTTTAAGCAAAATTGATTTAGAGTCCGAGTTCAACTTTTTATTTAAATTTCCGAAAAAGCATACTTTCCTAAAATCTGAATAATGTTGCAAAATGAAAGTATCATAAAAGTGCTTGAATGATGCAAAAGTTTCAAGTTTAAAGTTTAAAGTCAAAAGTGAAAGAAAAAAAAAAGTGAAAAAAAAAGGTGAAAAAAAAAGTGAAAAAAGTTGAAAATGAAAAATGAAAAATGAAAAAAAAAAAAGAGAAGAAAGAAAGATATGAGTTGCGTGAATAAAAGTACTATGTTGCTTGTGAATAAATGTGCGAAACTTGCTTTTTCTTAAATTTAAATCGGAAGTTGAACTCGTATTCGTCAAAGTTGTCTAAAAGTTTGACGGTAATTTGGAAATCCTTGACTTCAAAGATCCCGAAAGCTCCGATACTATTCTCGAGGGTGAAAATCTAGCCTCCTCAAAAGGACAAGCTGAGAAGAAAGTCGCTACATGGAGTGATCTCACCTTTGAATCTTGAATCTAGGTGTTTGTTGTTATTGTTTGGCATTTTTAATATTTAACGTAGCTAGGCAGTTTTAGCTTAATTTCTTTAATGCTTTATTTAAACTGCTTATTGAAGAAGCAGTTGCATGTTTTTTTATTTTTCTTTAATTTAGTGTCATTTAAAGTATTTAATGTAATTTTCTTAGATTTTTCTAAAAATAGTTTAGTATTTTTTATTAATTAATTAGTTTAAATTAGTTTTTAATTCGTAATAAATAAAATAAAAATCGAAAAAATACCCGGCTTTTTCCAAAAATCATTTTTTGTCATTTAGAATATAGGAAAATTAATTTTAAGTTTGTAGGGTTAATATTTTTACATTTTCACTTTTTAAAGCTCGTGCGGGACCCTCACGTACCCGATTTTAGATTAATTACGTTTTTAATTAGCTTTAAGTTTCCCTTAGTTTCCCTTAGTATTTTAGATTAATTTTAGGACTCCCTTAGATTTCCTTAGTGTAGTTTTATTGCTTTCCTTTAAATTCCCGTCAATTAATTTTGAATTGTTTAAATTCCCGTTTTACGTTTTATTGCACTTTAGTTAATTTTAAGTTTCCCTTTACGTTTATTGTTGCCTTAGATTAGTTTTTAATCTCCCGTAGTAGCTTTAGCTTAGTTTACTTGCTTTATTTGAATTCCCGTCATTTAGTTTAAAATTCCAAAATTTAAAATTCTTTGTATTCAAGCATCCAATCCCAAACCTCAAACGTCACCGTCAATTCACACCTCGTTGGGAAACGACCCGGGTAATCACTTGCCCGGTATCACTTATCGAGTATTCGCGGGTTTTGCTTGTTGACCTTTTTCCTAAAACGGTTGATTTGCGATTCTCTCGCGTTTATTCATAATTTGATATTTCTTATATATACTATTTGAAAGGATCAAATTCTCAAATCAATTGATGTAGGACCGTACCAAGTTGAGACTACCAGAGACATACTTGAAACTGTTGCTGATGGCTCAGTGACATTAGGATTGGATAGACCAAAGACATATGATGAACTTACTGATAAGGAGAAAAAGAGATACGATGCTGATATTAGGGCCTCAAACATTGTACTTCAGGGTCTACCAAAGGACATCTACAAGTTAATCAATTACAACACTGAAGCCAAAGCAGTTTGGGACAATGTCAAGATGCTTCTCTCCGGTTCAGAATTAACTAAAGAAGACAGAGAGTCTCAACTGTATGATGATTTTGAGAACTTCAAGATGAACCCAGTGGAAAATGTCACTGAATACTATGTGAGGTTCCACAGGCTCGTGAATGACATGCGGAATATCAAAATGACTATGCCAAATATTCAGCTCAATTCAAAGTTTGTGAACAACATGAATCCCGAATGGCACAAATTTTTCACTTCAGTCAAGCTAACCAAAGGTTTGAGGCACACTAACTATGAGAAATTGTATGCATACTTGTTTCAGAATGAGAAACATGCCATGTTTGAACGAATGATCCTGGAAAAGTTCAAAACTAATTATGGTGATGCAAGCTCATCAAATGATTCAACTGCATTCTACACAAATGTAGGAATAACCACCAAAGCATCTCAAGTGATACCAACTGGCAATGGTAATCACAAACTCATTCCAGATACAGGGTATAAGCCTCCAGATTCAGAAACATTCATGGAAAATCTTGTTAATCAACTGTCTCTTATGGTTAGGCAAAATCTGAATCTCACTCCATACACTAACAATAACCTCAGAACAGCTTCCAATCCCCACAATCAAGCTACTGTTAGAGATGGAAAGGTAGTGGTGCAGAGTGTACAAGGAAGACATAATGCATACCTTCCACATAATGAGCAAGGGAATGTTGGAGCTGGATATGGGAATGTTGGAGCTGGATATAGGAATGCTGGTGCTGGATATGGGAATGCTGGCGATGGCGGTGGATATATGGGTAACCAGAATCGTTTAAGGAACATGGCTCAGGGTCAAGTAAAGCCCATTAAATGTTACAACTGTGGTGGAGAAGGACACATCGCAAGGAATTGCACTCTTCTAAAACGTCCACAAAATGCAGAGTACTTCAGGGACAAGATGCTGCTGGTCCAAGCTCAAGACAGTGGAGCAATGTTGAATGAGGAAGAATTGCTATTTCTTGCTGAGGGAAATGCCAGAACTTATGATGCTGATGTGGATTAACAGCCAGTGCAGGGTATTAGTCCGAACAATCCCAATGCATTTCAAGTCGCAGACTGTGATGCATTTGATTCAGATGTTGATGATGAACCAACTGCCCAGACCATCTTCATGGCTAATATCTCACCAATGGTAACTCCAAGGGCTTCTTTACCTGAACAGGCCACTCCTTCCAGGGAATCTATCATCTCAGAGGTATTAAAACTATACGATGAGGTTGATGTGCAAAAGACACATGACAAAGTACAATCAACTGAAATTACTGAATCAGATATTGAAAATATGGGTAATAGCAATGTTGTCCCATATGATCAATATGTGAAACAAAATGAAAGTGAGATTATACCAAGTAATGCATCTTCTTCAGTCAATGATGACTATGTTTTTGATGAATTCACTGCATGTGCCCCTAATGATTCTATTATTTCTGAACTAAATGCCTATAAAGAACAAGTTGCTATATATGAACAACGTGCTAAGTTTGAACTGACTACCCGTGAGCAGGAGATGGATGATCAAATGCGTACAATTATCAGAAAAAGCAATTTTAGGGAAGAAATGTTAAAACAAGAGTTAGATTCCTTACAAGAAAAGGTTAACAAAATTATTAAACAAAAACAAGAACTTCTAGATAATGTGAAAGTACTTAAACAACTTTGAAATGAATTTTCCAACCTAAAAACTTTGAAGAACAAACTTGAAAATAAATTGTACGTACAAGGGAACACCATTCAGACTGCTCACATGATCACTAAGCATAGAGTTCTAAGTGATAAGCCTAGTGTTCCACTTGTAGATGATCCAAATCCTAAGGCATGTAGTAAGGCTAAAGCAGCTCAAAAAGTAATCTACGATGGAAATGAGATTCTTAAGCTTAGACAGAAACCCACTTGTGCTGAGTGCTCTGAGGAAGATAGAAAATTAGAAGAAGTCTCTAGAAAAAAATTGGATGATAAATTTAATAGTCGCTTATGCATAAGAGATAAAATCATCGTTAAAACACCAAATTATTCTAAGGATAACTGGATTGCCTTTAATAAATTTAGACCTCAGACCCAGCTGACCCTTGAACAAATTTTCTGGAAAAAGGATCTGGACAAACAAAAAGCTGATGATTTTATTGAAAAGAATTCCCCTTGTAGGAAATTGCCTCCTGCCACTGTGTATCCTCCAAATACACCAATGCATTTAGTGCCTAGAAATCTTCCCACTAATAGCAAGACCTTAATCAGCCTTTACGTAGTTTACCAACTATTTGTTGATTTTGAGAAAACATGTAAGAAGAGAATCACACCCACTGGGATAACTGAAGGGGAACGGGGTTTTTAACAAACTAAATAATGCTATTTAACTGAGGTCATGCCTTTCTTCAAACAACTTAAAGGACAATTTGAGAGTCTTCAAAAGGGAACGGACATAGAGATTAAAGAAACAAAAAAAATGTTTAATGATATGGAACTTGAGGTCAGTATGTATGAATGTGAGCTTAAGAGTAATGAAATAGAGATAAAGAATCTGCATATCATTAATGATAATCTGATCTCTCAATGTGTTGCTCAAGATGTGTTATACACTGTTGCAAATTGTTCTATTATTGTGTCTCAATTTCATAAATTAACTGTTGCATTAAAAGTTTCCCATGATCGTGTCATTGAGCTTGAAACCACAAATTCAAAATTGCATGATAAAGTAGAACAGGATGATCATGATAATTTGGTAAAACATTATTCTAAACTGGAAGTTGAACATTTTAATTTACAACTAAAATATCAACATCTCAAAGAAAATGTGAAAACCTCAAATATCAAGACATCCTCGGATGTTCCTGCGTTTGATGCAGTTTTTGAAATAAACAAACGTGACGAACAGATTCGAGCTCACTGTAACACGATTAGAAGGATGAAAAAACAAATTTCACAATTAAAGGGTGAAAAGAACAATGTGAATGGCTCCCAAATGCCTCCTCCTTTAGATTCTTAGTATTCTCAAAACTTTCATCTTCAAAACATCATTAATGTATTATAACAAGAAAATGAGAGTTTTTTCGAAGAAAATAAAAAGGTTAAACGACACTTAAAAGAGTTATATGATTCAATGAAAGTCACTCGTGACAAGAACAATGAAAAAATAACTTCTTTGCAAAAGGAAATTGAGAATCTGAAGAGACAGGTAAAAGGGAGAATACCACTTGTTAGTAATGAGAATGTTGCATCAAAGTCATCTGCGGGTTCTAAGTATACTGTGAATGTAAAATATATTCCTCCTCATCTTAGAAATAACGAACTTGTGTTTCATGCCTATTTCTATCACCTTAAGGATAGTCTAGAATGTCTCCGTGAGATTGTAGAAGAGGATCGCATAAATAAACCACTTGATAGTGAAATTAGGTATGCATTCTTATATGCCAAACGATCTCAGGAGCTTTTAGAATGTTTAAGAGCAACATGCCATAAATCCTTTTGTGAGAAAGATAAAGTTGTTATGCCTTGTTCTATGCGTAGTGCTAAGCATGCAACCCATGATATGCCTTATTCTGTGCCGAAAGTCAAGCATGTGAGCTTTGATGTGCCTAAAAGTACTTCAGATCCTAGCACTTCTAGATCAGGAATGCAAAAAATAGCAAAACCAACTAATATTCCCATAATTCCCTCTACAGGAGTAATCAGTGGTACAAAAGCGAGCGGGTCAAAGCCTCCAGGCAATACAAAGCAAGATAGGACCTCGGAAGCTAAGAGTGATCAATGGAAGAAAGTAGAAGACCACCCTAGGATCATTAAGTTTGATTTGAAAAAAACGAATCGTGTTGATTCTAGTATTAGCTACAAGCGTACTGTAATTAATTCGAATTCTGCTACTATTTGCAAAACATGTGATGAATGATTGATTTCTGGTATTAATCATGAATGTGTTGTGAATGAGATGAGTAATACTGCAAAATCTCCTGTTAAAATGGTTAACACTAGACAGCTGGACAAAAAGGTCAGAAGACCAAGGAGGAAGAGGGCTAGAAAACATTAGAAACCAACAGGAAGAAAATTTAGTAATGTAGGTTACCAATGGATACCTACTGACCGTAAATTCAATCTTAATGAGTTGTGCCCTAAATTATCTAGATCAATTCCCATTTGGAAATGGATGCCTACTGGTAGAACTATACCTTTAAGAAGTGAACATACTTTGAATAGATCTACTGTTTCTACTAGTCCGACATCTACCTCTAACGATTTCATTGACTCTTTTTCTGATGTGGATGCTCCAATCTCATTTTCTAACCAAGCGGAACCCATTCTCGCATGGGGATCCAAACTATCTAGTCATCCATACTTGTCTGTGTTCAACTGCAGGTCGTTCAAATCGTTCTGTGGTACCTGGACTCAGGCTCTTCCAAGCATATGACTGGAGATCGCTCGCGGCTCATGAACTTCGTGAGTAAATTTATCGGGACTGTTAGATTCAGGAACAACCATTTTGGGGCAATTATGGGTTATGGAGATTATGTGGTTGGTGATAGTGTAATTTCCCGGGTATACTATGTTGAAGGTCTTGGTCATAATTTGTTTTCTGTCGGTCAATTCTGTGATTCTGATTTAGAAGTGGCTTTTAGAAAACATACTTGTTTCGTTAGAGAACTTGATGGTGTGGAACTTTTAAGAGGAACACGTGGTATAAACTTATACACCATCTCTATCGAAGATATGATTAAGTCTTCTCCAATCTGCTTGTTGTCAAAGGCTTCAAAAACAAAGTCATGGTTATGGCATCGTCGTCTCAATCACTTGAACTTCGGCACCATTAATGACCTTTCCAGAAAGGACCTAGTAAGAGGCTTACCCAGACTAAAGTATGAAAAAGATCATCTTTGTTCAGCATGTCAATTGGGAAAAAGCAAGAAATATGCCCACAAACTCAAACCCACAAACTCAGTTATGGAAGTTCTTCATATTCTTCATATGGATCTGTGCGGACCCATGAGAGTGCAAACGATAAATGTGAAGAAATATATATTAGTCATTGTTGATGACTACTCTCGATTTACTTGGGTTAAGTTTTTGAGGACAAAGGATGAAACTCCATATGTCATCATCAAACTTATCAAGCAGCTACAGGTTCGACTTAACAATACTGTTAGAATTATTCGAACAGAGAATGGCACTGAGTTTGTTATCAAAGACCTAAGTCAATTTTATGAAAGCATTGGAATCAGTCATCATTGAAGTGTTCCACGTACGCCTCAACAGAACGGTGTAGTTGAAAGACGAAAGCGGACCCTTGTTGAAGCTGCAAGAACAATGCCAATTTACTCAAAGGTTCCAATGTTTCTTTGGGCTGAAGCCATTGCCACTGCTTGCTACACCCAAAATTGTTCCCTCATACACACCACTCACGAAAAAACTCCATACGAACTTGTCCATAAACGAAAACCTGATCTCTCCTACCTTCGTGTATTCGGTGCTTTGTGTTATCCAACGAATGATGGTCAAGATTTAGGTAAATTAAGAGCTAAGGCAGATATTGGAGTTTTTGTGGGTTATGCACCAAACAAGAAGGGTTACCGAATCTACAACAAAAGAACTCGAGATATCATGGAAACTATTCATGTCACGTTCGATGAGCTGTCTGGGCAAATGGCCCCAGGACAATCAAGTTCTGGACCCGCATCTCAACATTTGTTAAGTAGTCCCATTAGTTCTTCTCTTGTACAAAATCCCTCACCAGCAATTCCATATGTACCTCCTTCTGAAGATGAGTTGAAGAAATTGTTTGATCCAATGTTTGATGAACACTATGAGCCTATTGCTAATGATCAGCCAAATCCATTAATAGAGGCTGCCCCTAACCCAGTTAACGTAGATAACTCTTCAGTTTATATGTCATTGAGTCAAGAAGCGCCTACTGCATATCATTCATCATCATCATCAAATCCTCAGTCATCGAGTGTATATCATGGAAATGTTTCTGACACCTATGATGGAGATAACCCCTTTGCTACTCCCAAAGATGCTCCATTTGAGAACATATTTGCTTCTGAACCAACTTCAGAACCATCTTCCTCAGGAGATCCAAACTCTGCAACTTCAGTTGGAACAACAACCACATGAACACCTTAGAAAATGGACACATGACCATCCATTGGACAACATCATTGGAAACCCTTCACGTCCAGTATCCACTCGTAAACAACTTACAACTGATGCCTTGTGGTGCTTCTTCAACTCTGTACTATCTACGGTCGAACCAAAAGACGTTAAAACAACCATGACTGAAGACAGCTGGTTCAATGCCATGCAAGAAGAAATTCATGAGTTCGATCGACTAGATGTATAGGAATTAGTACCTGCTCTTGACTGTGCTATGATCATTGCTCTAAAATGGATCTTCAAAGTAAAACTTGATGAGCATGGTGATGTGCTAAAGAACAAGGCTCGATTGGTTGCAAAAGTATACCGCCAAGAGGAGGGTATTGAATTTGAAGAATCATTTGCTTTAGTTGCACGTATCGAGGAAATCCGAATCTTCCTGGCTAACGCTGCCAGTAAGAACATGGTAGTCTATCAGATGGATGTAAAGACGGCTTTTCTTAATGGAGATCTGAAAGAAGTAGTATACGTCATCCAACCTGAAGGTTTTGTGAATCCAGAGCATCCTACTCATGTCTATCGCTTGAAGAAGGCCCTTTACTGTTTGAAGCAAGCTCCAAGGGAATGGTACGACACGCTATCGAAGTTTCTTGTATCTAATGGATTCAGCAAAGGAGCAGTTGATCCGACATTGTTCACCAGAAAGTCAGGCAAACACTTAATTCATGTTCAAATCTATGTTGATGGTATTATTTTTGCCTCGACTGACCCCAATGAATGTGACCGTTTTTCTAAGGAGATGGGCTCCAAGTTTCAAATGTCAATGATGGGACAAATGTCATTTTTCTTGGGATTACAAATTTCACAAAGTCCCGGAGGCATTTTTATCAATCAATCTAAATATGCAAATGAAATCTTAAAGAAATTTGGATTTGATTCTTCTGACCCTATTGACACTCCCATGGTGGAGCGTACTAAACTGGATGAGGACCACTCAGGGATCATGGTTGACCAAACTAAATATCGTAGTATGATTGGGTCCTGATGTACCTTACTGCCAGTAGACCAGACATTATGTTCGCTGTATGCATGTGTGCTAGAAACCAGGCTAAGCCTACCAAAAAGCACCTTGAAGCAGTTAAACGGGTCTTTCGGTATCTCCAAGGAACCATCAACATAGGACTTTGGTACCCGAAGGACACCGGCATGTCACTAACAGCCTATGCAGATGTTGACCATGCAGGGTGTCAAGATACAAGTCGAAGCACGTCAGGAGGTGCTCAGTTTTTGGGTGATAAGCTTGCGAGCTGGTCTTCAAAGAAACAAATGAGTACTTCTATATCCTCTACAGAGGCAGAATACATAGCCATGTCATCTTGTTGTACTCAAATCCTATGGATGAGTTCCCAATTATCTGACTATGGCTTTGAATTCAACAAAATCCCTCTGTACTGTGATAACAAGAGTGCCATTGCTCTCTCATGCAACAACGTTCAACATTCAAGAGCAAAGCATATCGACATTCGATAGAGATGGTGTATAAGTTTGTACCACGTGTTCCTCTTAAAAGTTCCACACCATCAAGTTCTCTACGGTGTGGTAGAACTATATTTTGTGAAGACTAAATATCAGTTAGCAGACATCTTCACCAAAGCTCTTCCTAGAGAACGTTTTGAGTTTATCCTTCCATGACTTGGTCTAAAGAGTCTATAACCGGAAACACTCAAACTTCTTCAAGAGGAAGATGAGGAGTAAAAGCTTTTCTTCACCCATATCTTGTAAATATTTATTCAAAAAAGCAAAATACAAAATTATAAAACCCACAAAAAGAAAATAGAAAAATATAAAATTTCAAAAATCCATAAAAATCAGAAAATCTTTGAAAAAGCTAAAAAATATTATTTTTCCCATCTTTTTCTATTCTTCGATAACATCTACGGTCTTTGATTTGTCACTCTAAGAATGACACGGGTCTTTAGATGAAGTTCGATTGTACATAAACTTTTTTTTTAAAGAAAAAAAAAGGATGGAGAAAAATGGTGGTTTATTGTCATTCCAGGCAGTAACCCGTTTTAAAAGAAAGAATAGAGGCATGCTTAATCTTATTTTTCTAATCTCATGCTCTGATTTTAAAAACAAACGTTTGTCACCAAAAAGACAAATGTTTCCTTCACAAATATTTTTCTTTCTATAAATTCTTCTGAAAAATATTTGTCATCTAATGAAAACTAAATAGCTTTGAAAAATAACTTGGACTCAATTTTTGAAAATCATCTGGACTAGTCATTTGTCAAAATCTCTATCTCTCAATCAACAACTTATGTCATTGATTGAGGGGGAGAATGATTTCAATTAAATCAAAAAGGTTATTTGTCAAACAATTGCAATTTCTTATACAATTGGTTCAAGACCTTGACTAATGTTATATTTTCATAAGATACCTAAGCATGCTTGAACATTGGAGTTTAAAGTCTCAAAATCTGATCCTTATCAGTTAAAATGTTTTTCAAAAGCAAGTCACATTTCTCCTCCAAAGTTTTCAAAATCAATTTAAATCAATAGAGATCACAATTCTCAATGGATTTGAAAATTGTGATTGGGGGAGAATTTGTGATTTAAATTGGATTTAAACGGATAATTCGATAAATGGTTTTGTAATTGGATTTAAACTGATAATTCGATAAATGGTTTTGTAATTGATTAGCAAGATCTCCTCCCTACATATGCCAAATGATTTCAAATTTTTCCAAGCATATGTTAAGGGGGAGCATCTATATCAAACCAAAAAGGATTAAAATGTGATTGATTTGTCACTAAGTGCAGGTTCTCTCTAATATGTGCAAAACTCTTTCGAATCTCGATGCACATATTGAGGGGGAGCAACTTTTAGAAAACCACATCTTTACCCAAAAAATTATCTTTAACAAAGTATTTAAAATACTAATTTTGATCGGGAAAGTGATGTCGATATTTTTAGAAAATGTTGATCAAAGAAGTGAATTCTTCATTCTCAATCAGAGATTTTCAAGTCCTCTTGCCTCCATGTGCCAAAGCAATTTCAAACATACGATGCACATGTTGAGGGGGAGCTTTTTCTGAAATATCAAAAACAATTCATTTACAAAATGCTTTGATCATATATCACAAGTACCTGGATTGATTACTCAAATGGTTTTCAATTGGTTTCAATGGCAGAAGAACAATACCAAAAAGACCGACCAAATTTATTTTATGCATGGAGATATAAGAATGGATAGGTTAGGTATTCGTTCCCACGATCCCGCCAGAGTCGGAGGGATCTACCCAGGGACAATCCACTAGATAGTGTAGAGTCCTTAGGTATGATGAAAAAAGGAGAAAAATGAGAAATGGGAAGAGTGCCTACTGAAACTAAGCTAGTACTAGAATAAACCCAATAAGGTTCTAGTTATGAAGTCTCGATAAGCACTGAAGGGGTTGAAGAATGAAATAGAAATGAAATGAGAAAAGGGTGAAAAGAAATAGCCCTCCATTAATTCAATCTTAGGGTAAAAACTGGGTTCAATACATATGCTACTGGTGGTTACTAAGGTAACACCAGTATTGAAGACAAGACGTCATGGACCCAGTGACGCACTGCACTAAACTTCCCAAGCTACTCAAGTTCCTCTTAAAAGGACTTGTTTCATTCTCACGGGGAACCTACATTATCTATCGACTTTCTATTAGAGATTGTTGATATTGAAGAAGGAGACCCTCTCCCTAGTCTCTGGCATAGGAACCAAATGTGCACTATTGAGTCTAGAGCCACGAGATTATCAATAAATCTCTCTAGGACACAATCAATGAAGACTCACTATTTTACACAATGTGGAAAGTGAGATTATATCTTAAGAGTCCTACGCATGATCCTTGTGGTATTGCCTGAACATCTGAGTGATATGTATAATATTCACGATGAAGATGGAAATCCTTCTAGAGCCAACATCAAACAAGCTCTTGGTAGGTAACATGTGAGATCTACCCAATAGATCAAACTTGTGAAAACTGGATAGAAACAATGGGGCGATTCAATATTGAATCAACCTTGGTCCAGGAAATGGATTGACGGATACCTTTGAAAAACCGGTCGTTGTGCTTAAAATTCTTTTCTCTAGCACATCGACTGTGTATTAATATTTCAAAATAAAAGGTGTTTATGATTGATAACTGATTTTCCTTAAAACATTCATTGTATTGCAAAACACTTTATATTAAGCAGTACACGGTTGTTTTTCAAATCATTTTTCATCAATCAGTGAATCTCAATTCACTGGTTCACTCACTCTGTGTTATCTTCTTTGAGACGTTCCGATTTGAGAATAGCTAGAGCAGCTGCGAAACCCTGTCAAGGAGATTCTTAAGAATTCTACCTGATCACAGGCAGTACTTTTACTGATCAAAGAGAAACCGTGGGCCGTGTACCTCAATTCAACGAAAGTGATCAAAGACACTTTCGTGCGCTTTATTGCTAACTGTTGTATGCAGGTACACCCATCGTTTGGAGCTGATCAAAATTGAGAGGTCTATCCATAGCCGCATGCTCACACAACAAATTCATTTATAAAGAAATCATGATAAGTGTATCAACGACTCTGATATTTTCACTCCATGCTTCTGCTACGCTGCTGCAAATATCATGAATCAACTCAAGCTTCCGCTACTCTGATGAGAAGAAATCATGATCCAGCATGTGAGCATGTCAGTCCAATGTCACAACATCACATAATGTCTACACTACAAAGGAAGAGTTAGAGACTTATGGTAGCTGATGATCTCAAAGCTGGTTCAAAACTCATCATCACATGGATCAGTTAAAGACCTCCACTTGAATTAACAAAACATGCAGAACATGAAGAATCATTGACTACGGGCTACGGAGCAAAGAACTTAATCAAGAATCCTAGAACAATCAAATGTAATATCTGTTTGTATTCAATGTAAATTGAGGTGACCTCCTTTAGGGGGAGATTGTTAGGATTTATAAAATCCGTTGGTTAAAGTGTCGGTCACCTCAAGTATATGTATTCGTTAGAAAGCTCGTAGTCGTAGTCAAGTTATGTTAATAAGTATTTAGTTAAGTAACATCGTGGAGGACGGACGGGTCTTTACCCACTGTATGCCTGATCCACAGCCCGTAGGTGGCGTATCTTGGAAGAAACTATAAATACCCTCTACCTCCCAAGGTAGAGGGTTGGAGCTTCAATACCATTTTTCTTTGTTTCATCAAGTTCCCACTTCTCTCTCTACTTTCTCTCTCTAGAACCTTACCCATACACCTACTTTTGTTAAGATATGATGTGTTTGTGAAATCCAATATGTTACATTTGTTAATTACTTTTAGACTAATTTTGTAAAGTTTATCATATTTACGATGCAATTAATCATGATCTAATGATGAGCTACTATAATAAAGAGATTCGAGACATACCTCGTTTGAGTCATTTGCCATGTGACAAATTTCTTCATCCTCCTCCTCACTCATTCCCCATGAACCACTCACGAACGCCTTTTGTTCGTCACGTTTGAAACACTCACTAATGAAATGATTAGGGTCCCAACATTTAAAACATGCGCGTTCATCCCTTGCTTTCTTGTCGTCTTTTCCTTTTCGAAACCCCTTCTTGTCGTCATATGGTTGCTTGACATATATTCCCTTTCTTCTAAATAACTTCTTGAAATCCCTTACCGCCATAGCATATTCTTCATCATCACTATTCGAAGAAGAGTTTTCTTCATCGCTTGAGACCTTCTTGGCTTTTAAGGCAAGAGATTTGTGCTTATCTTTCTTTTCTTTTAAGGCTTCAGAATCTTTAGCGAGGACAAGCTCATAGACCTTTAGATTGCCTATGAGTTCGTCGAGTGTGAGGATTGACAAGTCTTTTGATTCTTCGATGGCCGTCACCTTTGATCTCTACTTGGATGGAAGTGTCCTTAGATATCTCCTAACATGATTACGTCTAGAGAAAGACTCATCAAGTGCTTGTAATGATGCAATTATAGTATTAAAGTTAGCAAAAGAATTATCTATAGTATCCTCATCCGATATTGAAAATTGCTCATATTGTTGAGCAAACAAATCAATTTTATTGTTTTTAACTTGTTGATTTCCTTGATGAGTTACAACTAAAGAATTCCAAATTTCTTTAGAGGTTTTAAGCATAGAAATTCTTTCAAATTCCTTTTTGGGTAAAGCATTGTATAAAACCATTTTTGCTTCACTATTTTTGGAAAGCTTTTTCTTTTGATCATCGGAGAGTTGATCATGAGGTGTGTTTATTAGATTTCCGGTTTTATCATCTTTTGTAGTGGCTTCAAAGTCGCCTTCAACAATGATGTACCAAAGATCAATATCTTTTGACCTTACATAAGTTTCGAATCTATTTTTCTAATAAATAAAACCATTAGTTTCAAGTAGTGGATATCGTTTCATAGATTGCCCTTCTTTATAATTTTCAGAACCCATTGTGATCGAAAACTTTTTAAAATACGATTTACTTTAAAACTTATGTAAACCTAGCGCTGATACCAATTGTGGAAAACTAGAAGGGGGTTGAATAGTTTTTCCGATTTTAAGTTAGTTTCAAAAACTTTATATTCGATGTTATGTGAAATCGTATGGATGGATAGAGAGTATAGATCAATAAGTAATGTAATTAAAGAAAGCAAGTAAAGTAAGGATAGAAATGACACAACCGAGTTATAGTGGTTCGGCTCCAAGGACACCTTCATTTCCCTACTCCACTCCCCGAGTCACCTACTCAAGACTTCAAGCACTATGTCAACAAACTCCTTCAACTTGGCGGAGAAGCCTTCACAACGTCGCTTACACTTTTTCCGGTACAAAGCTAAATACCGAGTCCTTAACACGGAGGACCAAACCAACACAACTATCACACAACAACTATGTGAAATATGAAATACAACATCTTGCTACAGAAATCTTGTGAAGGAACAACTCAATCAAGGACCCCTTGCTTGGATGACTTGTAAAATCGCGTGATCTCGCCTTAGAGAAGGACCTATATAAGAATCACAACAAAAGAAAGAAGAACTACTATATAGATCAAGAGATCTGAGATTAGAAGAAAGAAATAGTATAAGAATCACAACTATGTAGAGGCAAAAAAATCACTACTGTTGCCCGGATCCGTCCAGTGTAAACTTGGGGATCCGTAGGACGCTCCCCTTAAATAGGTTATGGGTCATGGATCATGGGTCATAGACTTTGGACCATGGGTATCCAAATAGATAAAATGTATCTAGAAGATGCAATGCATCTAGTTAATGGGTCATGGGTTAGCTCCATGGATTATGAATATGATCCATGGGTATGGGTCATGGGGTATTTACCCATCCTAATAAACTAGCTATTATAATAAATGAATTATTACAACAATTAATGTTAAATGATTATATATGTAAATGCTTTACAAAAAATAACATGGTACTTGTTATCAACAAAACACAAAGAGATCCATCCATCAACCTAAGTTTTCCTAAAGAAATTGATTCTGGGTGATAAGTCTCACAAGAATGATCTCTCAATCAACTCCTACAAGAAAGTGTTCTTAGGAAAGTTTTGCAAGATTTTCTAAAAAAATACGATTTTCTAAAAAATACGCCGAACCGAAAATAGCGTAACAAAAGAAATCTGGATCCTAGGGGTATACACACATAGACCATGAGGTGGGGTATATACCACTTCACACACGTTTGCCAAACGGGATTTTCGCTCTCACAACATTACAAAAGGCCTTTGACCCTATACTATGTTTGTCCCCTTAAGGGTAGAGCATTTTTTCTTAGACATCTTTTGATCAGAGAGAACTGTGGATGAAACATTGAAAAGTGTTCTGAGGTTCAAGAACAATAAGTATGGTTTTGATAGAGAGGATTGTGAGATTTGATATCAGTTTGAGTTTAGTGTGTAAAATGTTGTGTGTATTTTAGAATAGAGAATGAAGGACGGGTAGTTTCGTAGGAGTCACAAACGGTAATTTTTTGTAATTTTAGTTTATATATTTGGATATGCAACGGATTTAAACGGTAACATTGCATAACCATTCGATCGGCCAGACGATTCACTTGTAATATTTAGTAGTCTCGATTTCACCACTATACAAATTCTTTACGATTTTCTCCACTCGGAGTTCGCCACCTCACCTCGATCGACAGGCGATTTGCCTATTGGGGGCAGCCTTAAAGCCGGTTTATTTTTGGTTTTGGCGACTGCTTGAGATGGCTCACCACTACTAACGTTTCTTTTACTCTGCTTAAGGTTAAATGCAGGCTTTTATTTTCTTTGAAGTTCTAGGGCTCATTTTCTTTACTAAATATGGTTTTCTAAGTACATAAACAAATGAAGCCAAATCACATGGAAAGATTAATGATTACGGAATAATCATACCCGACATATCATATATCTGCAAATGGTTACTCGTGTTGCACGATTAAACCTTTTTCATGAAAATAAAAGGTTTCAAAGTTGAAACTATCATCGTTAAAAAAACGTTCCGTTAAAAAAAAATAGAAACACATCACGTTAAATCTTTCTACATAAAGAACATGAAAAGCTATTTTTAAATATCATAATGTTGGATGTCAGCACATGCAACAACAACAGAATAGTGGTATTACACCTACCTACTACTACCAGTTATTTCTGTGGTGGCTCTGGCGGCATGATCCATATATATATGTGAAAGTTTGGTTGTACCCAAAACACAGCTCAATTTTATAACAAAAAGAAAATAGAAAGTGTTGAACGAGGGAAAGTCAAATCAGATTTTCTACCTTTCATGTTGAATAAAATTTAAAAGATACACATTCTTGAGTATGAAAATTCCAAATGAAGACCGAGCTAGAGTTTCATTTTTGTAAGACTTGCACACTTCCTTAGGAAATGAATCTCTAATTCAGTCTATAGTTTGGAATTGATTTTCCTAATGTTCAAACGAATTTTGCAATACCTTCCTCATTGCAACATCATACATGTATGTAAATGTAGTGCATGCTACATAACATCTACAAACCATATAATAAGAAATGAACCAAAGAGTTTGAATAACTCACTCGATTACCAGGGCGGCAGGGCCGTCTCATTGATTTGGTGATCTGGTAGCCAGGAGTCAAAGTTCTCAACTAAATTGTGACAACAATCACGAGGCATTTTAATTTTTAGTTGGTTGCTGGCAGGAAAGATCTATCAAGTTGTTGAAAAAGTTATTGAAAGATCATATAATAATTGAATAATTGCAATATACTAAATAGGTAAGACCCTCTCACCAAATGTTGTATCCAAAATTTGTGAAGTTCGATTGCTCCACTTACACCAAAAAAGATGTACATTACGCGATATCCTCTCGACTTTATTAGAAAACCGTCGTGGAACTCAATTTATTAGTGTCAATACTCAGATTAAGATACTTTTCAAATGAATATTGCTTGCATAAGGGGCAATATGCATGTTAAAATGTTATTTTTAGTTTTAGTGTTTGGATTCAAAGATGTGTTCCATATGGTTATAGAATAATCAATGAAAATACTCTATGTATGTTATCCTGTCGAAGATCGTGTATATATATACTTTTCAAGAGATACACTAATTCGCCTTTAGTGTCAGGGTTACAACCGCCGAATACTTCTATGCTCAAGAGTAAAGATCAAGTTTGTTAATGTTGTTTTGTTTTTTGTATATAGAATTTCCATAGATGTATATAAACTTTATTTAGGATTCTTATCATAGTAAGCCAATAGGACTCTTTATAATCTATAGGTCCTAGAGCATAGAGATTAACATGTATCTCCAGGTCATAATTTGTTAGATTATTCCATTATAGTCAATAATATTGAAGCGCTTATTGTTAATTGTTTGAAAATACCTATATTTCGCATAGTATTTGGACAATTTCAAAGTTGTTACAAACAAATATCGACAAGAATAAGAGAGTAAGCATACAAATAACATTAGTATTACATAGAAAACTTTGCCATAGTAGTAACATTAACACTAGCATTAGTAGTAACTCTGCACCGGGCAGTCATTATTCCGCAAGCCCAAAGTTGTATTTGTTATTTATACTACATTATAAAGCATTTGTGACATTTAAAAAGGGTAATCGAGGGATTCAACACTTGCTTAATGGGTGTATGCCTCCGTACCTCCAAACCCATTTCTAAGTATGATCATATCCCTTAATGAACTAAATTCCCAACATCCTCCCCTTTTGTACAATTCTTTTGCATGAAAATAAACATAAAACAAAAATGGACATAAATGAAAATATCTTGAAGATTGAATTCCCATATTAGTACAATACATGTTCAAATATGAGAATGCTGGTGGTTCTAAAAAGGAAACCATCGGGCTAATCGGTTCCCATTTGAATACCTGAGTCATATCTAATTCATAAATAAGTCATGTGTCCACGATCCAAAATCAATAAGTTGTAAGAGCCAAATATCTAAAGTTCCCTAAAAAACACTTCAAACACTCACATAGGTGGTTCCTCTTTATTCATGCTCCTGCTTAGCACTTTTTTCAAAGAAATTAACCATGGCAAACTAAAAGTAAAAGAATCCATCCTCCTTTTCACAGGTTCCGAGCAAACCTTGGTAAAACTAAGCCTTTTCTCCAGTTCACAAGCCAGCCCAAAAACTGAACTAGCTGATACTATCGCCAAACCTCCATTCCTCCTTAGGAGGAGTTGGGTGTAGCTCGTAAACAAGCATTGCATACGTGACTAATACTTTAAACCCATTTTCTTAGTTATTCGACTCTTTAGTCTCTAGCCAAAATTACCTCTTCAACTTTATCTTTTCACTGATCAGCTAAATTTTGTTGAGATCTAACAAACTCTATAGATACCACCCCATTCATTATAAGCTCACGAATCATGCTACGTCTGACACCTAAGTGTCTAACTTCCATTTAATAATAAATTACATTTTAATAATTAAACGTATAGTACTATCATAACGGATAAAATAGGTGATATAGATTTAGGCCACTTATAAAACATTGGAATCAAGAAGCATGATTTTCAACGATTGTTTTTTTAACAAAAGATTTGCAATAACAATGAGATCTCACATTACTTTTGTTCAAATTCAAGTTTTTGTTGAACTGGTGATGCAAGTTTGTTTCTTGGATCCTAAGAAATTCAACTCTACCAAGTAGGAATACCCATTGGTACTCAATTGTCTTTAGTGTTCACTGATCAAACTTTCATTAGGTATCCTTCTAATCATTAATGCCTAAAATGGACTTGATGAGGCTATTCCATAGCCTTCTTCAAGCATACTTCATTACTCTCTAAACTTGTTAGTGACCTGAGTATATATTATATTATTGATAACCCGCCTTTTGAATAGAAGACGTTGATGAATCACGCATACATTCGGGTGACCCATCACCCTAGAATACTGAAATGGCTTTGTTGTTTGTTGTTGTTGTTGATGTTTTGATACAAATAGACGATTCAAATGGATTGTTAGTTTTGTTGTTTCTCACTTGTATTGAGTACTCGAGTTGGAAATTGAGTAACCTGGTTAAATTTCTTCAACCCCTTCTCAATATAATGAGGTTTGAGATATAAAAATTTTCTTTGGTTTGTGGTGTTTTCTCAGACATGATTGTAGATTTTGTACCATAACATGAGCCTCCCCATGTGAGATCCTTCATGGAGAAACTTGATGCTACAAAATTCCTTATGTAGTTAACTTGATTTGGTTTTTTTTTAATGCACAAAGTAATGTTTTTGTTTTGTTTGTCATGCAACATATATACAAACGATAAACGGATTGCATAACCATTTTCTATACACGGCCGCATTCACTTGTGCTTGGTTAGTAGTAAATAACGACTAGACAAAACTACTTCATCAAATTTTGATGCCATTGTTTATGAACTGCTTTAGTCCATATAGAGACTTAATCGCCACCCCACCTTACACACCTTGTTTTCATTGCCGTTTATTTTGGTTTTGGCATGATCTTGAGAGGTTGGTTCATATAAACCCTTTTTTCATCTAAGTCACCATGCAAGAAAGTTGTCTTCTTGGGGAAAAGTGGCTCTATCGAGTACATAACAAATGTAATTGAGCCAAATCACATATTAATGCGATACGTGCATACCCGACATATCATATATCTGCAAATAGTCTATACCGAATTTTGTTTTAAACCCATGAAAATAACGTCACTAGTCACGTTCCGTTAACTTTTCAATAGAAACCATCTACCTTCATATTCTTTTGAAAATCTATTTGCAACCTAGAGGTTTGTCAGCACATAAAACAGAATAAGTTAAAACCAACACCCAGTGATTTCTGTTGCCCATGACGGACCCTCCATAATCCATATAATTTCATTTTTTCCTTTACAAAAGCAACATCCTAGATGACTTCATTACTTCTTCAAATTTTGAAATGGAGTCGGCAGACATTTATCCTCAACAATGAAGCAATATGAGTATTGGTTAGAGACCTCATCCTTTGTTCCTTCAATTAAATATAATTTTGAATATTTAGTCCAAATGACTTTGCAAAGGAGTCCTGTCCCTATTGCTCCTTCTTCAGCTCATGTATGTTAAACCACAACCTTATCAGAGGCCTTTCAAACACCAATGTCATTACTTCCATTTGGTATCCTTTAACTTGGTCTATGGAGGCCGTCTCTGGCCGATAAGAATCTATTCTAATGCGCAAAGATTACATCCGTTGATTCAATTATTGAGTTAATTGAAAACAGGTTTATTTGGTATAAATAATAATTGCATATACTAAATAGGAGACCCTTCAAACAAAGGTGCATTTTGTGCTTTTTCCACCTACACATGTTAATTACGCCATGCCGATTATTACAACAACCCACAACCCTCAATTTATTAGTGAACACTCAAATTTACTTTTCAAATAATATTGCTTGCATAAGGTATGCATGTTTAAAATGTTGGTTTTATTTTCGATGTGTTCCTAGCTGGGTATAGATAATCAATGATTACTGGATAATACTTGAAATCGTGTTATCACTTTTCAATAGAAACTATCTCGATCTTCATACCTTGTTCCTTTAAACGAATACCATTTTCTAAGGAGTATAAGATCAAGTGGTGTTCTTGTTTTAGGCATCAATCAAGAACATAGTTCCAACTCAGCGCATCCCTATCGGTCCTAAGTAAAGATAGAGCCTCGAGGACACTTGTATGCAGATTCAAGGCCATCGCGAATGGTACGCGACTAAACACTAAATTAAATTTTTATCTATATGCTTGACCTTTATATGTAAGCTTAAATAATACAAAATAACATAAGCAAAAATAATACATGACACAAAGTATTGTCATTATTCCCCAAAGAGGGAGTAGCATGTAAATCCCATAGATCACTTGTCACTCTCAAATGGATCAACTTCTAGTTTCCGCGTTTCACATCTATATAGAGATTGAAAAGTTCTATATTAGACTATATATGCTCGTGGTCCCACTTGCGAATTACATCTAACAAAGGCTCACAATGGGATTAACCCAAAATATCGTGCATTCAATGCATTAATATTCAAGGCCAAATAGCATGTCATAGTTTCATAATAATATGTCATAAAGGGATACTTAGCAATATCATTAACAACATAACTTAATCATGAAAATTTACATCAATAAATAAACCAATAAAATCGCTCAACCATGTTTACAAATCGACAAATACTCAACCTATTTGACTTAAAGGTCACAATGTATTAAAACTTATAAGGCCCATGTTTCTTATCCTAATATTTAGAAAAAATTCCCCAAAACCAAGAACATGTCCAAACATTAAACAAGGCATGCTAAAAGCCAATTGTGGGATTCATGCATGTTGTGAGCCTCGATCTAAAAAGCCCAAAGGCTAGAGCACATCCTGCTTCCATTGCGCCTAGTGCGCTCGATTTTGACAACTCTGATCAAGAACCAATTCGCTTTCAAGTGTTTATGTTTTGTATATTTTTTCCATGCAGATGTGTATCCTTTTTATAGGATCGATTGCTCACCTTTACAGTCACATGGATTGTATGAGAATTCAACCGCTAGGCCATCCTAATCTCCTCATAATGTTCCTCCATTATAGTCATAGTGGTTACAAGACCAAGTTATCATGGTCTAAATTACGAGTTTGAAAATACCTATTAATAGGTCAAAGTTGTTACAAACAAATATCGACAAGAATAAGAGTAGTAACTCTGCCAACAGTAATAACATTAGTACTAGCAGTAGAAACTTTGCCAATAGTAGTAACATTAACACTAGCAGTAGTAACTCTGCACTGGCAGTCTTAATATTAGTACTACAAGTAGTAACTCTAAACCACTATTAGAGTCAGGGTAATCAGGGGCTTAATGGGTGTACGCTCCGTACCTCCAAACCCATTTCTAAGTATGATCATATCCCTTAACTGAACTAAATTCCCAACAATCCTCCCTAACTTTGTACAATTTCTTTTGCATGAAAATAAACATAAAACAAAACATGGGCATAAATGAAAATATCTTGAAGATTGAATTCCCATATTAGTACAATACATGTTCAAATACTCGAGAATCAGGGTGTTCTAAAAGTTGAAACCATCAACCCATTTGAATACCTGTGTCTATATCTAATTCATAAATAAGTCATGTGTCCACATCCAATTCATCAATGTTGTAAGAGCCAAATATCTAAAGTTCCCTGAAGCAAAGAACACTTCAACACTCACATAGGTGGTTCCTCTTTATTCATGCTCCTGCTTAGCACTTTTTCAAAGAAATTAACCATTAAGAAGTAAAGAATCCATCCTCCTTTTCAGCAGGTTCCGAGCACAACCTTGGTATGATTGTAAAACGTGTTCTCCAGTTCACCAAATGTTCAGCTTTCCACACTGAACTCAGCTCCCAAGTTTCCTTAGGAGGAGTTGGGTGTCTTAGCATTCAGTGACTAAGTTGGACTTTAAACCCATCCCTTTATCAGACTTTAAAACCAAGTCTCTAGCCAAACCCTTCGTCAAGTGATCAGCTAAATTCTGTTGAGATCTAACAAACTCTATAGATACCACCCCATTCATTATAAGCTCACGAATCATGCTATGCCTGACACCTAAGTGTCTATACTTCCCATTGTACATTTGGCTATAAGCCTTAGCCAATGTAGTAGTACTATCATAACGGATAGAAATAGGTGATATAGATTTAGGCCACAATGGAATCTCAAGAAGCATGCTTTTCAACGATTCAGATTTTTTACCAGCAGTTGCTAAAGCCACAAATTCAAATTCCATTGTTGAACTGGTGATGCAAGTTTGCTTCTTGGATGCCCAAGAAATTGCACCTCTACCAAGTAGGAATACCCAGCCATTGGTAGACGAATTGTCTTTAGTGTTACTGATCCAACTTTCATTAGTGTATCCTTCTAATACTGAATGATAAACAGTATATGAGAGGCTATAATCCATAGCCTTCTTCAGATACTTCATTACTCTCTAAACTGCTTGTTAGTGATGAGCATTAGGATTACTAGTATACCTGCTCAGTTTAACCACTACAAAAGCAATAGCAGGTCTTGTATAAGTCACGCATACATTAGGAAACCAATCACCCTAGAATACTCAAGTTGAGATACAGCCTTACCAGTATTAGGCATCAGCTTCTCACTTGTATCCATGGGAGTACTCACTGGAGTACAATGAAAGTAATTAAATTTCTTCAACCCCTTCTCAATATAATGAGACTGAGATATAAAAATTCTTTTACTCTCATGTTTAATCCTTGTACCATAACATCAGCCTCCCCCATGTCCTTCATGGAGAAACTTGATGACAAAAATTCCTTTGTCAGGTTAACTTGATTTTGGTGAGTGCCAAAGATTAGCATGTCATCAACATATATACAAACGATAACTCCCTTACCAGATTCATTAAATTTTCTATACACATATTTGTCAGCTTGGTTAAGTAAATAACGACTAGACAAAACTACTTCATCAAATTTTTGATGCCATTGTTTATGAACCTGCTTTAGTCCATATAGAGACTTAATCAGCTTACACACCTTGTTTTCATTGCCAGGCATGATGACGCCCTGAGGTTGGTTCATATAAACCTTCTCATCTAAGTCACCATGCAAGAAAGTTGTCTTCAAATCTATCTGATGAATAATCAGAATGTGAATTGATGCCAAAGCAATCAACAATCTTATGGTACTGATACGTGCAACAGGGGCATAAGTATCAAAATAGTCTATACCTGAATTTTGTTTAAACCCCTGAATGACTAGTCTGGCCTTGAACTTTTCAATAGTTCCATCTACCTTCATATTCTTTTTGAAAATCTATTTGCAACCTAGAGGTTTGCAACCAGGTGGTAGATAAACCAACACCCAAGTGATGTTGCCCATGACGGAATCCATCTCATCATTTATTTTTTCTTTTCAGAAAGCAACATCCTGCGACTTCATTACTTCTTCAAATGTTTTGGGATCATCCTCAACAATGAAGCAATATGAGTATTGGTTAGAGACCTCATCCTTTGTTCCTTCAATTAAATATAATTGAATATCTGGTCCAAATGACTTTGGAGTCCTGTCCCTATTGCTCCTTCTTAGCTCAGGTTCAGGTTGTTAAACCACAACCTTATCAGAGGCCTTTCAAACACCAATGTCATTACTTCCATTTGGTATCCTTTAACTTGGTCTATGGACTGATAAGAATCTATTCTCATCAAAGATTGCATCCGTTGATTCAATTATTGAGTTAATTGAAACAGGTTTATTTGGTAAAATAACATAGAACCTATATTCATTGGAATGCTCAAAAGATATCCAACAAAGGTGCATTTAATGCTTCTTTCACCCACATTTTTCTGCTTTGGATCAAGGAGTCTTACAACAACCCTACAACCCCAAACCCTGAGAAAGTTCATGTTAGGTTTTCTTTTAGTACATAGTTCATAAGGGGTAATCTTGTTCCTTTTACTGGGAATCCTATTTAATAAATAGCAAGCTGTTAATATAGCTTCACCCCGTAACCCTGACTCAAATTCTAATAATACAACATGAAATTAACCATCTCCTTCAAGCATTCTTTGCTTTTTCCTTTCAGAGATACCATTTTGCTAAGGAGTATAAAGAGCAGTTGTTTCATGGATTATACCAATAGACTGAATTAACGGTCCTTAACCTTTTGATCAGGGACCCTTGTTGCAATTCAACATCAGTTTTAAACACTTTAAATTTATCTAATGCTTCATCCTTTGTATGTAACAAATAAACATAACAAAACCTAAAAGCATCATCCAGAATTTCACAAAGTATTTCTTATTCCCCAAAGAGGGAGTAGCATGTAAATCCCATAGGTCACTATGAATCAGCTCCAAAACTTTAGTTTCACGTTTCACACTTTGAAAAAGTTTCTTAGTTATTTTGGTCATCATGCAAGTTTTAGACTTTTCAGTGTCCATATCAAAGGTTGGGATTAACCCATCATTAGACATATCTTGCATTCTCTTAAAGTGTACATGGCCAAATCTAGCATGCCATAGGGTTGAATCATTTAGTTTAAAGGTTGACATAAAGGCTGATTTAGCAATATCATTAACAATATTAATCATGAACATTTGATTATACAAATAGCTAAAACCAATAAAAACACCATGTTTAGATAAAACAAACTTATTAGATTCAATAATTTGTTTATAACCACAATTATTCAAAACACTACTAGAACCCAAATTCTTTCTAATATTAGGAACATGTCAAACATTAAACAAAGAAACAATTTTTCCAGAACTAAATCTTAAAGCTACACATCCTCTTCCATGCACCAGGGCTGTTGACTCATTTCCCATATGAAGAATAGAATCATCATTCAAAGGACTCATAGGACTTGAACCAGCTTCTACCTTTACACACATGGATTGTTGCACCATATTCAACCCACCACGCAACATCCTCATACAAAGACAAAGTATGCCTCAAATATATATGTAACATAATAAATTTAAAAAGACTTATTAAATATATTCTAACCTTTCCAAGAACCGGTATTACCATTCCTGGATCCACTTGTTCCTGATCCATTGGCTTTGTTGCCAACTTTAACACCCTTACAATCCTTCCTGAAGTGTCCAGGTTTCCCACACTTTCAGCAAGTTACTTTTGGCTTCTTGTTAACATCAGATTTGGTGTTATCCTAATGCTTACATTTGCCCTTGTTGTCATTGTTCCTGGTGGAGTTGTTATGATTTACCATATTAACAACTGATAGACCAATAACATTTAAACTATTTGGCTTATCACTGTCTTGCGCTCTGAGTGAATCATTGATGCGCAAATGACTGCTGAACTCAACAAGAGTTAATTCCTCCTTCTTATATTTTAACATATGCTTGAAATCTTTCCAAAAGGGAGGGATTTTATCAATGACACAAGAGACTGAAATAGTCTCATCCATGTTCATTTTGTGTTGTGTGAATCTACCAAGTATACTAAGAAGTTCATTCTATTGTCCCATGACAAGTCTAGAATCGACCATTTTGTAATTGTTAAAATACCTTCAAGGAACCTCTTACTTGATGCATCCTTGATAACATAAAATAGCCCTGACTTTTTAATGTCAATTTCCCTCGATTATGCTCATATTTGACGCAGATTTGGAGATTTTCCTAACAGTTTATGATAGTATGCTACTTATGAAGAAGCTACGGCGTAACTCATTCTCTCACATTACGCCGTAGCTTGTGTTTTATCTCGGATTGCCTACTCAATAGCAATTATGGCGTAATTCCCAACTAAGGTTACGCCATAATCATCTAGGTCATAAAATATTTCGCGACTCCATCAACTACGCCGTAATTCCTCAACAAGCATTACGCCGTAGTCCACTTAACGAGAGTTCTATTTTGAAGTTAGTTAAGTTACGGCATAATCCACATCCACTATACGGCGGAGCTGGTAACTATGGCGTAACTTTTCCCTAGTGTTATGTCGTAGTCTATTTAACGAGAGTTACATTTGGAGGATAATTAGGTTACGGCGTAACTCTCAACTCAAGTTACACGGTAACCATAATAGTGCCTATAAATATAAGCTCGAAATTCTGCATTTCACATCATTCACTCACAACTCAAAGGCAGAGAACGTGAAGAGGGTTCTAAAGGCAGATCATACAGAGCCATCTCTAAGGGAGGAATCACACCATATCAATAAGCATTAGCGATCATCTCAATCTTTTACTAAGTTCATGTCTTTCATTATGTTAAACATCGAACTCATTGTTTCTTTTAATATGATCGGCTAAGCACCTTTGGTGCTAGCCTAGTTATGATTCCTTAAATGTATTATTTCTGTTTTCATGCTTCCATATAATTGTTTCTAGTGTATGCATGCATAGTTCGATGGTAGTTACCCTAGCTTCAGTAGTTTTGAAATGCGGTCGTATCTAGTTACTTAGGAGAATTGACCAACTTACCGTAAGTAGGTAGGTAGAGTTTGGAAGGGTAAGAATTGACCAAATGATGACCCTTCCTCTCTTGTACGAACTGACCAAATGATCATCGGTCGTCTGGATGAACTTAAGAAGTTAGGGATGAGTGTCTAAGATGCTAGCGCCCAAGCACTCATTATTTCGAATCTTGCATGTAGGGTACTTAATGACTTTGCTTAGGTGACTTAAGACCCTCGACTACCCAAGGGGTAAACCATTGACGTCAGGTAGGAGCCTTTGTTGATAGGTTAGGACGAATTGACCAAACCAGCTAAAACATAGACATTACATGATAGGATGATTAATTATGTTAGCACACTTTGTCTCCATTGATCACAACCTCTCTTTATTTTGCGCATTTTATTTCGTTTCTTAGTTTAATTAATCATTTCTACCTCAAACCAGTTAAAACAAGTGACACGTAGAATTAATAGGATCCTCATCTACCTAGCTCTTGGGAACGAACTCGGCTTTACGCACGATCAGGTTCACTACTCGTTAGTGCATTAAGTAGACTTTAGGTAGACGAGAAAATATAAATAATAAATCCTGGTCGGAAATCCTGTATCAGAATTTTGGCGCCGCTGCCAGGGAGCTATATTAGGATTTTTGTTAAGTCTTTTATTTTTGTTTTTGTTCATTTTAATTTTTTGTTTTCACTTGATTTTCTTTAAGTTTCAGGTACCGTGGAAGTTGTGGACATTGATAACCTCACTCTCGAGGAGTATCTGGCTATGACTATGGATGAACAAGGGTTGGGGCTCGTTAGGCCAGCTATTGGAGTTGAGGTCCGATCTGAGATCAAGGACCAGTTTATGAGAGAGCTTCGTGCTAACCCTTTTTCTATAAATAGAGATGAAGATGCTTACGAGCATGTCGAGAATGTCTTGTACATCGCAAGCCTCTTTAATATCCTAGGTGTTTCCCATGATGCGGTTATGCTTCGGGTTTTCCTTATGACACTTACGGGATTGGCTAGGCGATGAGTTGATAGACATTCCGGTGGAACCATTGACAGGTGGAATATTCTGAAAAGGGATTTCATTCAAAGATTTTGCCCTCCTTCAAAAACGGCAAAACAATTAGAAGAAATCCACAATTTTAGACAAGAAGATGGCGAAACATTATACCTAGCTTGGGATCGGTATAATGACCTCTTATACAAATGCCCCACACATGACCTCAATAATCAATAGAAGGTCAGTATTTTTTACAAGGGTATTGGGGTTGCTACAAGGAAAATGCTCGATTCTCAAGGGCCGATCCCTGGAATGACTCATACACTTACTTTGGAAGCTATAGAAAATATTTCCACCCATTCTAAAAAGTGGCATGAAGTAGGAAGCTATAGAATTTTAGGCGGAAGCTTTGATGGTATTGCCGCTATTACAAACAAACTTGAAAATCTTGGTTGTGACATGCTAAATTTTAAAGAAAGTGTGCACGCTTTCCAAGTTGGATGCGAAAGCTGTGGTGGAGGTCATGTCACTAAAACTTGTCCTCATATTAACGAAGATAGCAAAATCGAAGAAGTCAAGTATGGTGAAGCAAATACGCTGTTCCAAGGGTCAAATGGAAACGGTAACGGATATCGGGGAGGACATCCGACGTATTACAATCGTGAGCCTTTTGAGAGACGATCTAATATCGAAGACACCATCAACGAATATCTTGAGGTCTTGGCCCAAAGACAAAAGGAACAAGATGAGTGGTTAAAAAGCTTCCAAGAAAATACAAATAAAATCCTCTCTAGCCATGACACATCTTTAAAAAACCTAGAGGCAATGTTGGAAAAACTCAGTGAAGAGATGAAGAAAACTAATAATGAACATGAAGGAATTAAACCTAAGGTGGTTTGTAAGGCCATCTTTTCTAAAGAAGAGGTAAATACACCAACCAATGATTTCCATACCTCTCTTGTTAGATTGGAATCGGGGATCGGATCAAACGACAGTGACCAGTTATGCCGTAACTCTTGTGATGCGTTACGACGTAACCATGAACTGGAGGTCGAGCCAAGGTTAGCAAATGAAATACCTAGCCAACTACCGAATAAAGTTGTTTGCACGGATAGCTTCGTTCTTCCATGTTTTGTCGGTAATCATGATCTTTTAGCATTAGCCGATCTTGGGTCTAGTGTGAACGTCATGCCACTCTCAATATTTCTAAGACTTAGATTAACAAATCTTTGGATAACAAGTATGATAATTAAGATGGCCAATATGACAAAGGAAACCCCTATTGGAATTGTGAGAAGTGTGTTGGTTAAAATCGATAAGTTTCTCTTTCCATCCGACTTCCTGGTTATTGACATGGCTAACACCCCAAGAGAACATTTAATTCTTGGAAGACCTTTCCTTGCTTCCACGCGCGCTCGGATTAAGTTTTTTGAAAAGGAACTGTCTTTGGGATACAGTCATGATAGGGTAGTGTTTAGGATGGATAAAAATTTGTGTCAAGAGCCTGATGGAGTAATAAGCTCAAGCATGGGAGATGAAGTTACTAAAGAAGAGCCAGCAAATTTTTCTAAATAATGTTAACGGTAATTTCCCCCCTTCATATTTTGGTCATTTGTAGGATACTGAGTCTAGTGATGGGGATGATAGCGAGGAGGACGACGAAGCTCGGACTTCGCCTAGGGTGTCAGAAAAAAGGGGTGGTACTGTAGTTACGGGAAAGCTTCATTGTTGTGCTCCTATCACTTCTATGATAGAAGGTTGAAAGTTAACTTTGCCAACGTGTTCCCCGCTTCTCAATCGTTGCAATGGTGGTGGCCAATTCTTTGTAAAGCGAATGAAAAAAAGGCAACAGTATAGTGGTGTTTCGAAGATGGAAATATAGGTGAAGAGAATTAGTTCTGGGAGCACCATATTATGGCCGATTAGTTTGAAAATGTGGGGTGGACTATCCATTTATGTGAACCGGCAATTATGATGTCTGGAGGAACCACTCAAGCATGGCCTACGTGTGATCCTCGTCTTAAGGTTTTGTTAGGAATTTGAAAATTCAGACGTTAAAGAGTCGGTCACCTCAAGTATATGTATTCGATAGAAAGCTCATAGTCGTAGTCAAGTTATGTTAGTTAGTAATTTGTTAAGTAACATCGTGGAGGACGGACGGGTCTTTACCCACTGTATGCCTGATCCACAGCCCGTAGGTGGCGTTTATTTGTAAGACAACATAAATACCCTCTACCTCCCAAGGTAGAGGGTTGGAGCCTCAATACCATTTTTCTTTGTTTCACATAGTTCCCAACTCTCTTCCATTTCTCTCTCTAGAATTTTCTCTCTCTAAACATATTGAACGCCCGATATGGTTATGGTTTAATGTGTTTATGAAATCCTATATCTTACAATTGGTATCAAGAGCCATGGTTTGATCACTCATCTTTCATGCTCTTTGTTTTGGTGGATTTCATAAGGTTTTTGGGGTTATAAGTGTCTAGGAGAGTTTGAATCATTAGGACAAATTCTTGTGTTAAAGCTTGAATTTTGCTTGTACTTTTGTGTTTAGGATCATCATATGTGTTTAAGTTTTGAATTGGAAGGCTTAAATCATTGTGGTTCGGTTGTTTTTTATTGATAAAGTGGTTATTTGTGAAAGTTGTAACGGTTTGAGCGAGTGTTTTTGTTTCTTCGAAGCGAGTTGCTTTGTTATTGGATGCGAGTTGGTATATGCGACTTGGCTATTTAGCGAGTTGACTCTTTATGCGACTTGGGTTCTTAGCGAGTTGTTTCTTTTGCTTGACTTGGGTTCTAAAGCGACTTGGCTATTGCCGTTTAGTTGTACCTAGCGGAGTTAGTTTAACTTAATTTGGTGGTTAAGCCTTTTATCTCGCTGAGACTTGGCTATTGCGAGTTGTCTCTATATGCGACTTGGCTATTGCGTTTGAGTTGGTTCATTGCTTAACTTGTTTCTATAAGAGTTGTCTGTTTAGCGAGTTGATACCAAAGCGAGTTGACTGCTTAGCTACTTGTCTATTGAGACTTGTCACTTCTTCGTGCTACATTTTACGGTTGTTCTTTTGGTTTAGTAAAATCCCGTGAAAGAATCAATTTCCTGCTTAATCAAGGAATAGTAAAATCCTGTAGAACTTGTAATCATGTCAAACATCGTACCTACTATCGCTTCACCCTGAAATGGCGAGGATGTTCAAGCACCGATCGATACTCGCCCATCTATGCTTGACAGAACTGATTATGACTCATGGGCTCAACGAATCCAATTGTACTATCTTGGAAAGGAAAATGGGGTCAACATTCTCAAATCCATTGATGAAGGACCTTATCAGGTTGAGACTACAAGAGACTAAATTGATACAACTGCGGGAACAATGATCTATGGATTAGACAGACCAAAGATGTATGATGAACTCAATGATAAGGAGAAAATGAGATTCGATGTTGATATCGTGGCTTCTAACATTATACTTCAAGGTCTTCCAAAAGATATCTACAAGCTTATCAATCACAACACTAAAGCCAAGGCAGTTTGGGATAATGTCAAGATGCTTCTCTCAGTTCTGAATTAACCAAGGAAGACAGAGAATCACAATAACCCGTATGATGAGTTTGAGCACTTCAAGATGAAACCGGATGAGAGTGTCTATGAGTACTACGTGAGATTCCATAAGCTTGTGAATGACATGAGGAACATCAAAATGACCATGCCAAACATTCAGCTGAACTCAAAGTTTGTGAACAACATGAATCCCGAATGGCACAAATTTGTCACCACTGTGAAGCTAACCAAAGGATTGAAGAATACAAACAATGAGCAATTGTATGCCTTTCTTCTTCAGAATGAGAGACATGCTATGTTTGAGAAAAGGATTCTAGAACAGTTCAAAACCAATCAGGGATAATCAAGCTCACCAAATGATTCTACAGCTTTCTACACCAATGTTGGTATTACCACCAAAGCATCTGAAGTCATACACATGGGTAATGGTAATCACAAACTCATTCCCGATCCAAGGTTCAAACAAGCTGATGTTGATGCAAATGGGACACTTCATTAATCAACTGCCCTTATGGTTAAACAAAACTTGACTCTCACCACATACCAACAGCCTTCACACTAACAATGAGATCGAATCGCATCCAACCTTCACAATCATGCGGTTGTTAGAGATGGAAAAGTTATGGTGCAACCAGCCAAGAAAGGCAAGATAAACAGGGAAGAGGTGGAGTTGGTAGAGGATATGTAGCAAATCAGAATCGTGGAAGGAATCCAAATCAAGGACAAGCAAAGCGAGTCAAATGCTACAACCGGTGGTGAGGGACACATTGCTAGGAACTCGCACATCTCCAAAGCGTCCCACTGAATCACGCGTAATACTTCGAGACAAGATGTTGCTCGCAAGCTCGTGATAATGGTGCAGCTTTGGATGAAGAGGAGTTGTTGTTTCTTGTTGAAGGCAATTCCAAGACATATGATGCGATGTGGATGAGCGTACCAATTCGTGAGATAGGTCACAATCATCGAATGCCTTTCAAGTCGGTGCCGACGTGATGCATACGACTCGACGTCGATGATGAACCCTATCGCACAAACAATTTTCATGGCTAGAATTTTCCAATGGTCTCTCCTAAGATCTCACCATCACAGCAAGCTGGTCCATCCAAAGAATCAATCATCTCGAGGTATTAAAACCTATATGATGAAGTTGATGAGCAAAAGATGCATAATAAAGTACAATCTCTTGAAACTTATGAATTAGATATTGATGATGAGGGTAATAGCAATATTGTCCCATATGATCAATATGTGATGTAAAGTGAAAGTGAGGTTGTACCAAGCAATGCATCTTCAAGTCGATAATGAGTATGTTTTTATGAATACACGCATGTGCCCTCGATGATTCTGTATCTCGAATCAATGCCTATAAAGAACAAGTTGCTATTTATGAACAACGTGCTAAGTTTGAGTTAACCTACCGCGGAGCGTGAAATGGATGACCAAATGCGCATAAATTATTAGAAAAAGTAATTTTAGAGAAGAAGTATTAAAACAAGAGTTAAACTCCTTACAAGAAAAGCTTTCTAAAACTTCTAAGCAAAAACAAGAACTTCAAGAAAATGTGAAAATGCTTAAGCAAGAATTCAATGCTAAGGAATCAAAACTTTTGAATGATTTTTCCAATCTAAAAACTTTGAAAAACAAGCTTGAAAATAAGCTGTACGTACAAGGGAATACCATTCAGACCGCTCACTTGATCACTAAGCATAGAGTCTTAAGCGATAAGCATAGCATTCCCTTTGTTGAGGAACCAAATCCGGAAGTCATTAAAAAGGCTAGAACCGCTCATAAGGTAATTTATGATGGCAATGAAATCCTTAAGCCTAGGCAGAAACCTAGTTGCTACTGAGTGCAGGGAGGAAGATAAGAAATCAGATGAAGTCACTAGGAAAAAAATGGATAAGAAACTCAACAACCCTACATGTAAAGAGAAAAACATAACTATCAAACCTCATGATTACACTAAGGAAAATTGGATCTCCCTTAACATGTTTAAGCCTCAAACTCAATTAACCCCAGAACAAATTTTTTGAAAGAAAGATATGGATATGCAAAAGCTAAAATTTTGTTGAAAAGAATCCCCCTTGTAGGAAATTGCGTCAAGCAACCGTGTATCCTCCTAATACACCAATGCATTTAGTTCCTAAATCAATTGCCACAAATAGCAAAACCTTAATCAGCCTCTATGTTGTTTACCAAATTATTTGTTGATTTTGAGAAAACGTAAGAAGAGAATCACACCTACAGGGATAATCGAGGGGAAAGGGGTTTTGAGCAAACTAAAGAATGTTACTTAACCGAGGTCATGCCTTTCTTTAAACAATTAAAAGGTCAATTTGAGAGTCTTCAAAAAGGAATAAATTCATATATTAAAGAAATGGAAAAGGAATTTGATGCAATGATAGTTGAGGTCAATGATTATGAACAAGAACTCAAATATAATGAAGTTGAAAGGAAGAACTTGCATATCTTAAATGAGAATTTGATTTCGTGTTGTGTTGCTCAAGATGTGTTTTATAATCGCTACTAAGCACTCTATTACTTCTCAATTTCATGAATTATCTATTGCATTGAAAGTTTCCCATGATCGTGTCATTGAGCTTGAAAACAAAACTCGAACTTAATGAGAAAATTGATCGAGATGATCACGATAATTTGGTAAAACATCTTTCTAAACTAGAAGTTGAACATTTTGATTTGCAACTAAAATATCAACATCTCAAAGAAAATGTTAAAACCTCAAAAATCAAGACATCCTCGATGTTCCGTGAGTTTGATGCGCTTTTAGATAAATAAACGCGGACGAACAGATTCAAGCTCATTGTAACGATCAAAAAGTTGAAAGCCCAAATCTCTCAATTAAAGGGTGAAAAGAACAATGTGATCGGATCCCAAATGCCTCCTCCTTTAGATTCTCAAGATTCTCAAACTTTTCATCTTCAAAACTTGGTTAATGTTTTACAAAAAGAAAACGAGAGTTTTCTAGAAGAAAATGAAAAAGTTAAACGACAATTTAAAGAGTTATATGATTCAATGAAAGTCACTCGTGACAAAAACAACGAAAAATAACTTCTTTACAAAAAGAAATTGAGAATCTGAGGAGTCGAGAAAAAGGGAAACTGCCACTTGTCTTTAATAAGAATGTTGCATCAAAGTCATCCTTAGACCGCAAATATCTGTGGATCAAGTAAATACATTCCTCCTCATCTTAGGAATAATGAACTTGTGTTTCATAACTATTGTGCTCACCTTAAGGATAGTCTAGAATGTCTCCGTGAGATTGTGGAAGAGGATTTCATAAATAAGCCTCTTGATAGAGAAATTAGGTTTGCTTGCATTCAGGCCAAACGATCTCAAGAGCCGCTAGAATGTTTAATTGCAACATGTCCTAAATCCTTAGGTGCGAAAGGAAAAGTTGTGATGCCTTGTTCTATGCCTAGTGCCAAGCATTCAAACCATTCTATGTCCAAGGTTAGAAAGTGAACACTAATGTGCCTTCAAGTAGTTCGATCCCTGCACGCCTAGTTCAGAATGCAAAAGTAGATCAACCAACTAATGTTCCCATCATTCTCCTACAGAGTAATCAAGTGACATAAAAGAAAGCTGGTCAAAGCCTGTGCAATACCAAGCAAGATAGGACCTCGCAAGCTAAGAATGTGCATTGGAAGAGAGTAGAAGATCACCCTAGGAATATTAAGTTTGAGTTGAATAAAACGAATCGTGTTGATTCTTGTATTAGCTATAAGCGCATCGTAATTAATTCAATTCTCGCTACTATTCGCAAAACCATGTAATGATGACCGCTGATTTCTACTAATCATGAATGTGGTGTGAATGTTTTGTCTAATGTCACAAATGCCCGTTAAAATTGTTAATGCAAAAATCAAGCTAAGAAGGCTAAAAGGCAAAGGCGAAAGAAAGTTAGAAAATAGTGGAAACCCAAAGGAAAGAATATTTAGTAAAATAGGTTATCAATGGATACCCTCTGGCCATAAGGTTAATGAGTTCTCGCCTCAATTTTCTAAGACAATGCCCACTAGAAAATGGATGCCTACCTTGGTAGAACTATTCCCTTAAGAAGTGAACATACTTTGAATAGGTCAAATACGGACATTAGCACTACATCCATTTATGATGATTCCATTGTTTCTACTTCCGATGTGTGGTGTTCCAATTACTATTACTAACCAAGTGGAACCCATTCTTACATGGGGATCCCAATTATCCAGTTATCCATTCTTGTCTGTGTTCAACTACAGATCATTCAAATCGCTCGTGGTACTCGGACTCAGTCGCTCCAAGCATATGACTAGAGACCGGTCACGACTCATGAACTTCGTGAGTAAATTCATCGGGACTGTTAGATTCGGGAATGATCATTTTGGTGCAATTATGGGTTATGGAGATTATGTTGTCAGTGATAGTGTTATCTCCGTGGTATATATACGTAGAAGGTCTTGGTCATAACTTATTCTCTGGGTCAATTCTGATTCATCTAGAAGTGGCCTTCAGAAAACATACTTGTTTCGTTAGAGAACTTGATGGTAAAGAACCTTTAAGAGGAACACGTGGTTCAAATCTATACACCATCTCTATCGAAGATATGATGAAGTCTTCTCCAATTTGCTTGTTGTCAAAGGCTTCAAAGTCATGGTTATGGCATCGTTACTCAATCACTTGAACTTTGGCACCATCAATGATCTCTCCGTAAAGGACTTAGTTGTAGGTTTACCTAGACTAAAGTATGAAAAGGATCATCTTTGTTCAAAGATGCCAACCTGGGAAAAAAGCAAGAAATATGTCCACAAACCCTAAACCTACAAACTCGCCATGAAGTTCTTCAATTGGTTAGTTGTGGTTGATGATTACTCTCAATTCAACCTGGTTAAGTTCTTAAGGACAAAGGATGAAACTCAGATATCATCATCAAACTTATCAAACAATCGCAGGTTCGACTTAACAAAACCGGCCGTAATCATCTCGAATGACAATGGAACCGAAGTTTGTTAATAAACAACTTAGTGAATTTTATGAAAGTGTTGGAATTAGTCATCAAAGAAGTGTTCCACCTAACTCCTCAACGTAACGGTGTAGTTGAAAGACTAAATCGAATCTTGTGGAAGCCGCAAGAACAATGCCGATTTACTCAAAGGTTCCAATGTTTCTCTCGGCGTCAAGCCATTGCCACCGCATGCTACACTCAAAATCGATCCCTAATTCACACCGCTCATGGAAAAACTCCATATGAACTTGTCCACAATAGAAAACCTAATATCTCATTCCTTCATGTGTTTGGTGCATTGTGTTATCCAACTAATGAGGGCCAAGACTTAGGCAAACTTAAAGCTAAAGCGGACATTGGAGTATTTGTATGATATGCACCAAACAAAAAGGTATACCGAATCTACAATGGCTCCAGGACAAACCAGTTCTGAACCCAAGATCTCAACTTTCATCAAGTAGTCCTATCAGTTCTACTCTTGTTTCTAATCCCTCTCCAACAACTCCTTATGTACCTCCTTCAGAAGATGATTTAAAGAAATTGTTTGATCCAATGTTTGATGAACACTATGAACCAAATGCTGATGAAATGTCAACTTCATCAACAGAGGCTGCTCCTATCCCTTTGAATGAAGTTAACCCTTTAGTTTCAATATCATTAAGTCAAGAAGCGCCTGCCGATCACTCGCCTCATCAACAAATCATCAATCATCGAATGTACATCATGGAATTGTTTCTGGCACCCATGATGAAGTTAATCCCTTTGCTTCTCCCGAAGATGCTCCATTTGAAAACATATTTGCTCTCAATCATCATCGAACCATCTTCATCAAGAGATATTGACTCGCTACTTCGTCCTCAACAACAACCACATGAACACCTTAGAAAATGGACACATGATCATCCATTGGACAATATCATTGGAAACCCTCTCGCCCAAGATCCACACGGAAACAACTTGCAACCAATGCCTTATGGTGCTTCTTCAACTCGTATTTCTAAGGTCGAACCAAAAGATGTTAAAACCGCCATGAATGAAGACAACCGGTTCAATGCCATGCAAGAAGAAATTCATGAGTTTGATCGACTTGATGTATGGGAATTAGAACCTGCTCCAGATTGTAGCTATGATCATTGCTCTAAAGTGGATCTTCAAAGTGAAACTTGATGAGCATGGTGATGTTTTAAAGAACAAGGCTCGATTGGTTGCAAAAGGATACCGCCAAGAGGAGGGTATTGACTTTGAAGAATCATTTGCTCCAGCTTGCTCAGATCGAGGAAATCGGAATCTTCTTGGCTAATGCTGCAAGTAAGAACATGGTAGTCTATCAGATAGATGTAAAGACGGCGCTTTAACGAGATCTTAAAGAAGTCGTGATATGTCGCCCAACCCAAGGCTTTGTGAATCAGAGCATCCTACTCACGCCTATCGCTTGAAGAAGGCTCTTTACGATTTAAGGCAAGCTTCAAGGGCATGGTATGATACGCTATCAAAGTTTCTTCTATCTTCGGGATTCAACAAAGGAGCAGTTGATCCGACATTGTTCACCGTAAAGTCGCAAACATTTAATTCACGCTCAAATATATGTTGATGATATTATCTTTTCCTCGACCGACCCCAATGAATGTGACCATTTTTAAATGAAATGGGTTCAAATTTCAAATGTCAATGATGGGACAAATGTCATTTTTCTTGGGATTACAAATTTCACAAAGTCCCGGAGGCATTTTTATAAATCAATCTAAATATGCAAATGAGATTTTAAAGAAATTTAGATTTGATTTTAGTGACCCGCTGACACTCCCATGATAGAGCCGTACTAAACCGATGAGGACCACTCGTGATCATGGTAGACCAAACGAAATATCGTAGTATGATTGGATCCCCGATGTACCTCACGCCTAGTAGACCGTACATATTTGTTCGCCGCTTGCATGTGTTAGATATCGTGCTAAGCCTACCAAAAGCACCTTGAAGCGGTTAAACGGGTCTTCCAGTATCTCCAAGGAACCATCAATATGGGACTTTGGTACCCGAAGGACACCGGTATGTCACTAATGTTCTATGCGATGCCGATCATGCAGATGTCAAGATACTCGCCGGCACGTATGGAGGTGCTCGCTTTTGGGTGATAAGCTTGTGAGTTGGTCTTCAAAGAAGCAAATGAGTACTTCTATTTCCTCTACAGAGGTTGAATACATAGCCATGTCATCTTGTTGTGCTCAAATCCTATGGATGAGATCCCAATTATCCGACTATGGCTTTAAATTCAACAAAATCCCTCTCAGATTGTGATAATAAAAGTGCTATTGCTCTCTCATGCAACAACGTACAACACTCAAGAGCAAAGCACATCGACATTCGACATCATTTCATCAGGAGCAAGTAGAAAACGGTGTGGTGGAACTTTATTTTGTGAGGATCAATACTACTTAGCGTACATCTTCACCAAAGCTCTTCCTAGAGAACGTTTTGAGTTTATCCTTCCACGCCTTGGTCTAAAGAGTCTACAACCGGAAACACTCAAACGTCTTCAAGAGGAAGACGAGGAGTAAAGGTCTTTATTCATCTACCTCTTGTATATATTTATTCAAAAAGCAAAATACAAAATTTAAAAACCCTCAAAAGAAAATATAAAAATATAAAATTCTCTAAAATCCATAAAAATTTGGAAAATCTTGAAAAAAAAAATCCAAAAATATTGATATTTTGTTATGTTTTTCCTTTTTCGATATCATCAACGGACTTTGTGTTGACATTCAAAGAATGTCACAGGTCTTTAGATGTTCTTCAATTGTACATAGTTTTTGTTTAAAAAAAAATGAGGGGGAGAAAAATTGTGGCTTATTGTCATTTCAGGCAGTAACCCATTTTAAAAGTAAAGAACAGAGCTATGCTTTATCTTATTTTTCAAATCTCATGCTCTGATTCTTAAAACAAATGTTTGTCGTCAAAAAGACAAATGTTTGAAACTACCTCGTACTCTATTATTCGTGTAAGACATTTGTGCTTATCATCTGTCAAAATCTCTATCTCTCAATCAACAACTTGTGTCATTGATTGAGGGGGAAGAATGATTTTATTCTGATTAAAAGGTTAGTTTGAAAGGTCATTTTTCAAACAATTGGCACAAATGAGCAAGGTTTCATGTTGAAAATCAAAACCTTTGCTAATGTTATGTTTTCAAAAGACAATCTTGCATGTTTAATCAATGGAGTTTAAAGTATGAAAATCTGATCCTTTTCAGTCAAAAAGTTTTTTTAAAAGCAAGTCACTATTCTCCTCAAAAAGCTTTCAAAATTGAACTTAAATCAATAGAGATCACAACTCTCAAAGGATTTGAAAAATGTGATCGGGGAGAATTTGTGATTTAAATTGATTTAAACCGATAATTGATAAATGGTTTTATAAGGATGAGCAAGCTCTCCTTCCCACATGTGCCAAACGATTTCAAATTTTCCATGCACATGTTGAGGGGAAGCATCTATCTTAAACCATAAAGATATGAAAAGTGATCATTTTAATTCAATGTGCAGTTTTTTCCTAATATGTGCAAAACATTTTCAAATATCTATGCACATATTGAGGGGAGCAACTATTTTGAAAACCACATTCTTTATATAACTACTCTTAGATGCAAGTCAACCCCTCAAAGTTGAAAAATTATTTCCATTACAAAATGATGATTGATGCACATGTTGAGGGGGAGCTCTTGTTCTAAAAATATCAAAAACAATTCAGATACAAAATGCTTTGATATTATATCACAAGTATTTTGATTGATTTTCAAATGGTTTTCAATTGGTTCCAATGGCAGATGAACAATACCAAATAGACCAACCAACTTTACTTTATGTATGGTGATATAAGGATGATAAGGTTAGGTATTTGTTCCCATGATCCGCCAGAACCGGAGGGATCTACCAATGGACAATCCACTAGATAGTGTAGAAGTCCTTAGGTATGATGAAAAAAAGGAGAAATGTGAGATATGGGAAGAGTGCGGACCGAGAAAGAGCTAGTAATCGAATAAACCCAACAAGGTTCTAGTTATGAAGTCTTGGTAAGCACTCAAGGGGTTGAAGAATGAAAAAGAATTGAATGTGAAAAGGGTGAAAATAAATAGCCCTCAAATAATTCAACCTTAGGCGTATACCGGTTCAATTCATATGCTACTGGTGGTTACTAAGGTAACACTGGTATTGAAGACATGACGTCATGGACCCAAAGGACGCACTGCACTACAACTTCCTAAACCACTCAAGTTCCTCTTAAAAGGACTTGTTTCATTCTCACGGGGAACCGACATTATCTATCAACTTTCTCTTAGAGATTGTTGATATTGAAGAAGGAGACCCTCTCCCTAGTCTCCAGCATAGGAACCAAATATGCATAATTGAGTCTAGAGCCACGAGATCATCTATAAATATCATTAGGACACTTTCAATGAAGACTTTCTGTTTCACACAATGTGGAAAGAGATATTATATATAATGAGTCCTACGCATTATCCTTTTGGTATTGCCAGAACATCTGAGTGATATGCCAACATATTCACAATGAAGATGGAAAGCCTTTTGGAGCCAACATCAAACAAGCTCTTCACAAGGGTGGCATGTGAGATCTATCCAATAGATCAACCATGTGACAACTTAACAGAAACAATGGGGCGATTCAATCTTTTGAATCAATCCTCGTTCAGTTATGGATTGACGGATTACTTTTGAAAACCGTCGTTGTGCTTAAAAACTCTTTTCTTTAGCACATCGACCTGTACCAATATTTAAAAATAAAAGGTGTTTATGATTGATAATTGATTTTCATTAAAACCTTCGTTGTATTTCAAAAACAATTTCTATTGAGCGACATACACCGATTGTTTTTCAAATCTCTTTTCATCAATCGCTGAATCTCAATTCGCCGGTTCACTCACCCTCGCTGTTATCTTCTTTGAGACGCTCGATTCGAGAACGGCTAGAGCAACCGCTAAACCCTATCAAGGAAATTCTTGGGAATTATACCGATCACAAAAGCAAGACGCAGTAAATCGATCAACGGGAACCCGTGGGCGTGTACCTCAATTCATCAAAAGTGATCAAAGACACTTTCATGTACTTTATTGCTAACTGTTGTATACAAATACGCCCCATGTTTGCAGCTGATCAAAATGAAGCGGTCAATCCATAGCCACATGCTCACACTACACATTCATCTCAAAAGAAATCATGATAAGTGCTTCAACGACTCTGCTATTTTCACTCCATGCTTTCGCTATGCTGCCGCAAATATCATGAACCGAAAGCTTCCGCTACTGATGAGAATATATCATGATCTAAAATGTGAGCATGTCGGTCCAAATGTCACATCACCACAAAGGAAGAGTCAGAGATTTATGTTAGCCGATGATCTCAATATCGGCTCAAAACTCATCATCACGTGGATTAGTTAAAGACCTCCACTTGAAATTATCCAAACATGCAGAACATGAAGAATCAAAGTCTACGAGCAACGAGCAAAGAACTTAATCAATAATTCTAGAACAATCTAATGTAATATCTGTTTGTATTCATTATAAACTGAGGTGACCTCCCTTAGGGGGAGATTGTTAGGAATTAGAAAATTCAATCGTTAAAGAGTCGGTCACCTCAAGTATATGTATTCGATAGAAAGCTCCTAGTCGTAGTCAAGTTATGTTAGTTAGTAATTTGTTAAGTAACATCGTGGAGGACGGACGAGTCTTTACCCACTGTAAGCCTAATCCACAGCTGATATGTGCTTATTCACATATCTTTTCATTATCAAAATTGACCCAAAACAACCAAGGAAAAGCCGTTTATTGCTAATATTTGTGGTTTTCTTAAGTTTGTGCTTGTGCGTGTACCGGATATGTAAAAACACGCAAAAGGATCCAAATCGGGATGTAACCGAGCACCGAGAGATCAAGAGAGTTTTAGCCGATGAAGGTCAAGATTGTGTATTTTGGAAGATTTTATTCTCGTAAGATGATTTTTGAAGTTTCAAAGAAAGTTTGAAGAAAAGTCAAGAATAGTCCCTGCACTTTGAGCTTTTGACAGAATTGATCCCTCCAGATTCAGAATTTACAAAAGTCACCCTTGGATTATTTGAGATTTACATGATTGGTCCTTAATGAGATTTTCAGAAAGTACACATTTGGTCCTTTGGAAATCCAAATATGCAAGATTAGTCCCTTATAGTTAACTTGGATTTAACTTAAATCCTAAAGTCCAAAAGTATACTAAACCTTCTCGGCCCAAAATGATTACCCGAGCCCAATCAAAACCACACTTACACCCGTTTAATACTAAACCAAAACCCCCAAACCCCGGGTTCATATACCCGAAGTCAACGAACCATTTTACTGGTCAAATATCCAATTATATTAAAAACCAACACGCCAAATATTTACCAAAACCTGAACCCGATGAACCCTAATTACCCTTCGTCGCTAAATTAATCAATTTCACCACAATTAAGGGGCAGATTAGATTTCTCTCGACATTCCTACACATGGGAATGCTGTGTCATTGATCCGCGCGGCATTCCTCTAATACTTGCTCTCCCATTGGTCGAAACAAATCATCAAGTCTAATCCAAGGGTGGATATCGAGATGTTGCGGATATGATCTAAGGGTGGAAACAAGCTCAAGAGAAAGCACAAGTTGGATGAATTCGAGAAGCTTCTTAAGCATCAAGCTTCCACCTATATATAGGACTCCTTTCATTCACAAATGATCGTATCTTTATCTTCTCGTAATTTTTCCTTCTCTCTAAGTTTTCAGTAGTATAGCTTAATGTAATTTCCATTTCAATGTTTTAAAACTCTTGTAATTCGTATTTTGTAACCAATTCCTTAGATTAATATAAATTTAGAATTTCATTTTCAAAGTGTTTGTTTAAGTTTTATATCCGCTTATTATCTTAATCTAGTGCTTATTTCAGTGTTTTCATCATGTTTTTAGCTTAACTTTTCATAATCTCAAAAATACAAAAAAATCAAATAAAATCATTTGAAAAATAAAAATCATAGTAGATCTGTTTTTGTAGAGTAATTCTTCATTGATCTAACATCGTTTTTATAGGTTCATATAAGCTTAATCTAGCTTATTGTGAAGCTTTAACTTGTTTCATACTCAAAACACAAAAATTTCAGTTGATGCAAGTTGCTACAAGTAGCCGATGTGGTGTTGGTATTGATCCTGGAATGGTATGATGCTAATGTTGTTATGGGTTGAATCTCGAGCTGGATCGAGTAGGATTAGGGGTATAATTAGGATAGAGTTCCTTTGTTTCATCATAAGCAAGCCATAGTGGCTAAAGAATTTTGTAAGTCTCAAATCTGCTTTTTGATCATATATATCAATATGAACTGTTCATTAGTGATAATTGGTACTGTTTGATCTGTGTTTGTGTTTGTTTAGTTTAATATAGTTATAATCTGTTAGCTAGTTCTATATTCAAGAGCTAATCTAGTGTTTGGAAGTGGTGATTTATCTGTGGTTAAAGTTAGCTATTCAGTTTTAAGTGTTTGAAACAAGCTTAGATAGGATAATTAATAGTAACTTAGGTCTTTGCTATAGCAGTTTCAATCAAATAGTCAAAATCAACTTGTATCTGATCTAGAAGTTTAAACTGTTAAAATCAGTAGCTCATAAGTTGCATATTGGTTTAAAACTTATAGGTCTAGCTTAGTGTTATCTTCATTAGTCTAAATTCATCATAATCAGTCTAATATTTTGAATCAAATTTGAGTTTAGTCAAAGTTTATATCTGTTCTTCATAAAGTCAAATTGTGATTTTCGCTTTTCACCAAACTTTGAGGATCTCTCCTTGATTCATTTTCAAGTTTAAATGTTTGAAACTTTGGATTTTTTAAGTTCATTGGTCATCTTTGATATCTTATTTTTGTAAAATGTTTAGAAATCTTTAAAGCTTCAAATAAGTCAGTTTATACAGTTTTATTATCCCTCGTGCACACTCAACATAATGAGTTGTGCACTGTGTGTTTTGCATCAGCCATAACTTGTTCAAATTAGCTTATTAGGAGCTGATTTTTGGTCTAAGTTTAGTTGGGTAGGTGAACTCAAGATCTCAATATCTGATTTCCACTTTAGTTCTCTCAGCTAGCTTATGCATTAGCTCAAACTTTCCCTTAGGTCGCTTGATTTAGTATAAATTTCATAAGCTTAAATCTTAGTAGACTGATCATTAGAGGTTAGGAGTAGTGTTAATTAGTTGCTATCAGCTTATTTTAGCATAATATAGCTTCAGCATCGCTTTGTAGCTTATTTCACTGTCTAGCTTATTTTCTAGTAGCTTATTTAGGAGCAGTTACATTGCAGCTCTTATTTCATCCACATAAGCTATTGTTTTCTTATTTTTAATAGATTTAGAATAATATTTTAGTATTTTCCTGAATTTTTCATAATTTTTAGTCACTGTTCACTATTTTTCTTTATTAAATTCAGTTTTAGGCATTTTAAAATAGCTTTTATTGCAATTAATTGAGAAAAGTTCCAAAAAATAATTTTTCAATTTTAATAGTTTAAGATAAATATAAAAAGCATGAAAAATATTTTTCCTTATTTTCTCCTTTTATTTGGTATTTTCACAATTTAATTAGATTAAAATAGATTTAAATTCATAGAAAATAGGAGATTAATCAAAAAATTATAAAAATAGTTTTGAAAAGTCTCTTATGTTATTTTAGATTTTTAGAAAGTGATTTCATAATTTTCCCCTTTGTTTTGATAATTTTTAGATAATTAGTTTTATTTTAAAGTTAATAATTAGTTTTTAATTTTAATAAAATCAAGAAAATTCCTAAAAAATAGTTTTAATTCATTTTTAGTTTTCAAATATCATTTTTAGAATTAAAGTAATTTTAGGTTATTTTTAGGAGTTAGATTAGTCGTAGTTGCATTTTTATCGCTTTCGCTTAAATTCGTATTTCGCTTTTAGTATAGAATTGCGTAGTTTGCCTTAATTCTTAGGATTTCCCTTAGATTTTAGTTCCTTATGCTTTCCTTACCCAGTAGTTTAAGATAATATCCTCTTATGCCCCTTATATTATTCGAATCCTGATTATTGAGACGTGAGTTGGAAATTCCATTCAACCCTCGCTCGAACGATCTGGTGCTCAAACCTAACACGCTTGAGTTACCCACATACTACACACTTCTTATTATTGGTCGTGTCCGAGCCGCCTTAAGTTTCTTACGGTTAGTCATTCACAAGTGGCTAGCTTGTGTGAGTTAAACTTGACGTTGTTTCAAGCATCAATCAAGTTTTGGCGCCACGCCGAGGGCTTGTAGCGAGTTTTCGATTCGGCCTCAGTATCGCGCGCATTTGAAGATCCTTCCCGAAAGTGAAGTTACCGTCGTTTTTGTATATATATCTTTTTCAAAAATCCAAAAACATCTAAAAACACCAAAACATTCTTCCTAGAGTGTTTGCAAAACCATACAAATTAAAAAACCAACAAAACAAACCCGAACGTTAATTGTTACGTCGGCTCACCTTGAAGGTACAACCTATACACGGGTATAAGGAAAGTCTTGACATTAAATTGCAGACTGAAGAACGATCCACTCTTCGTCTTCCGCCACTGACTTTTGAGAGCTATCGAGCACCGATTGACGTGAAGGTTACAAAAAGATTGTGTTTTCTAAATATAAAAACCCAAAAATATTCTTCTTTTATCCTCTCAATTGATAATTCTTTTCTTCAACCCTCTATATGTTTAATTCTCATGGATACGATCGATTATCGTCATTGTTTTCATTGCAAAAGCCGTATGGAGGAGAAACAAAGATGTGGTGTCTTAATCCGAATGTGTATGTGGACGATGTGGACAACCTGGTTCTAAAAAATCTTGCTATTGGTGCGACTTAGCCGACAAAAAATCTCTCGATGACTCTAAAAGTTTTTCTGACCATCCGCCACAACCCGAGATATGTTCTTATCGTCGTTGCCTTCATTGCCAAAGCATTATGGAAGAGAAACAATTTCGATGTTTGAAATGTATATGTGATTGGTGCGGAAATAATTGTCGAGATGGATTTTGTAATGTATGCCAGAATTTTATTAATCCAAATCCAGATCTCGCTCGTCTTTATGCACGGCTAGAACAAAAGAGTGCTCTTTATAATGACATAATTAGAGAACCCTCGATTTCTACTCCTTCTCCGGTGAGGGAGATGGAACATGTTTCTGAGCCCGAGGTGACTCCCGTTCAAGAACCCGAGCCTATTACGGATAATTCTTCAATTTATCAGCTCATGTGTATGGTGCAATGGACCAATATGGTGAATTGTCCCGCTTGTAGCAATGGAAAATCAGGAACCGAGTTTCACCACAATCCTGACTATGAGCCAACCAATTTTCCTAACCAACCTTTGTACCATGAGCCGGAATCATACTCTTGTGAGTACTGTGGTGGTCCTCACCAAGGTTTTCAATGTCACGTTCAATCATACTGTTGTGAACCTTACCCTTATTCGTCACAACAATCATACTGTTGTGAGTATTGTGGAGGTCCGCACGTTAATTCCGATTGTCAGATGCAGGACCCGAATGTTTACAAACAAGTTCCTTGTAACAATTACGACTATCCTTATAACCCACCTCCACAATACCAAGAAATTCAACCACAACCTTCACCATGTTCTGCAGAATTTAATCAAAAAGTTCAAGAGATCATGATTGATCTTAAGAGTCTTCTTGAAAAACTTTCCCACGAAGGAAAAGAAGATCCACCTCAGCTAACCTATCGTGAATTATTAGCTGAAGAAGCCGCGAAAGTGATCCAACATCGTCCTACTACCTATTATTATCTCGATTCGATTGGATGACGATTATACTCCTTCGAGTGGCAATCCCACTCCCGCTTCTGAGCCTTTAATTTCCGATCTTCTTCCCTTCTCTCACACCGTTGAGAGAAGTGACGTTTTGGAAGAGGTCGATGATCATATTTCTACGGATATTGTTGAACCCGTTGATTCTCTCATAATGGGGGATGAGCATCTTAGTATTATTCCGGAAACGGAATCGTCTAATGTTGAGGTCCTTATCCCAAGCCCAAGAGAGTCTGGGGTTGTTGATATTTGATGATAGCCGTCTCTTGATATTTCAAATGATCATGTTGAGATGTTCTCCGATTCCGATGATGATTCTTATGGAGACATCGATTTCGTTGACGATTTACCTTCTGAGCCCGTCAATATAGAAGAAGTAAACGATTTTGAGCCAGAAGAGGAAGAGATTGAGCCCGATGATGTTCAGATTGAGGATGAAGCATTACGAGAAACATTGTCGAATGTTTATCTTCTCATTTCTAAAATTGAAGCTTTAAACGATAATTCGAGTTCGCCTCCTATCTCCGTTAAAGATAGTGATTTCTTACCCGAGCTTGAGACTTTTCGATTTGATGAAGAGATTAGTGGCAGTCCCACTATTGATGATGTTTATCCTCCGATTCTTGAGCGATTCTACTTCAAGGTTGATTTGAGCAAGGTTTTGAACGATATTTCCGATACTCCGACAAATGACCCGATCATTGAGGAAGCCGACTCATTTCTTGCTCTTGATGACCCGATACCACCGGGTATTGAGGATGTTGTTATGAATGATCCCGAGGGGGATATGATGTTCTTTGATGGACTTCTTTGAATCTCTCTCTCTATTGAGTCGACCATCTTTTATCCCGTTGAGCCCGCATGTGAAGACAAAATCTTTAAACCCAGGATATGCATTGATGAGCCTTTGTTAAAATCATTTCTGGATATAAGGATCCTTTCTTGGATGCCTTCATTTGTGAGCCTAAACCTTTTATCCTTTACCATGAGCTCCCGTCCTTCTTGGAGTTTTCTCATTTCTATCCATCATCCTTTCGTCCGCCCGCAAAACCACCGGATGATGGATCCTTCTTACATAATATGCCTTATCCACCCATTTTCTTCTCCACCCAACCCACCCAGTCTCATTCCTTCGGGAATGAGGACACCGTTTTGACCCTGGTATCTCTACCACTTTCTTCCCCAAGGACAAATGAATTCGGGGACTAGTCAGGCTAGCGACTCGGTGATCAAAAACAGTAGCGCTTCGTGGGAGGCACCCCATGTTTATCCATCTATATTCTTTCTATTTTCTAATAAGTGACGCGAAGGGGTCCGCCTCTTCGATTTCTCGTGTTTGGTTGTTTGTGATGTTTTGTAGGATTTTCCCGATATGAAGACTCTCGTGCTCGAAGTTTGTCATTTCTCCACTCGAGTTTCATGATCGATGCTGATGGAAATCCGATATCCTAATCTTATCGACTAACGCTATCTTCTAGCATACTAATAAACGGCTTTTAGATTTTCGTGATACCCTTGCTTTAAACATTGAGGACAATGTTTCGTTCTAGTCTGGGGTAGGGTAATCTTCGATTTGATTTGACCGCACTTGCTTATTTCTGTTGTGTTTCTCTCGTAACCCTGTTTTTCCTTATAAAATGAAAATTGTGCAAAATGCGAAAATTTAAAAATTTTTGTAAGCTTTTGTTAGTCTTTTTGATTGAAAAGCTTTGCTAGTCTCTTAGATAAGAAGCTATAAAATGCGAATTCTAGCTCAAAAGGCCAAGATTTTGCAAGTTTCCCCGAGTGACTTTAAATATGCATAACTTGATTTCATTAGACGAAGCATTTGCTAAGTTAATATATGTTTTGTCACCTTGTTGACTTTCACGGTGAGAGTAGGAATAGAATTCTGACTTGACCGGCGTGTTGAGCCCTAGCTTGTTCCCTTAACCATAGATAATCTAAAAATTATCGGCTAAGCATCTGCGGATCTCATTATTTGGGATTTTAAATTTGCAGAGATCGAGAAATGATAGAGTTACTTATGAGTTTAGATGCTAAGCGTGGAGTAGTTGGTTCTCTTTAGAGCCCATCAAAGGTACATATGGCTTTTTGTTCCCACAATATTGTTTCACCCCATATCTGTCTAAATAATTAGAGATGTCGAGTTTTTGACGATAGTTAGTTCTTTATCTTCTTAAAAGAATATTTGTTTTAAAAATTGGGTACACATCAAGGATCCGTAATAAATAAATAAATGAGTAATCAGTGAAAAGTGAAATGTAATAAATAAAGTTGTGAGCTGCGGTGTCGAGATCGGACCCTTGGATCTTTAGCCGGGATTGAGTGAGGTCTTAGCCTAGCCAGCCGGGATCCTCATTTCATGAAGCCTATAGTCTTGGAATTACCCCGTGAAGCTCCGTGGTTCACAGCTCATATAAGTATAAGTGCAAAAAAAAAAAAAAAAAAAAAAAATGTTGAAAAATGTTAAATGAAAAATGAAAAGAAAAAAAGTCAAGTATAAGTGAATAAAAATTCCTTGATGTGGACCTCATTTTTACGACAATGGTTCTTGAGAGAAGATGGATAACTAATTATCGACTTAGCTTTGTATCTTTATCGGAATAAAAGTTATCGAAACGAGAATTTGAAGAAATTCATTTCTCACAAAAATAAAATAAATAGAGGAAAATAGGAAAATGGGAACAAAAGGTAATTACATAAGTAACTTCCATGGGTAGTGTTAGCATCTAGAATCATATGTAACAATGATTTCGGTTTTACGCTTAGTATTGGACTTGTGAAAAATCAGGGACGATGTATTCTATCCGTATGGTCACTTCACGCTGTGTTGTGTTTTCTACTCTGTGATCCTAAAATGTCGTTTGAAAATGTTGGAGTTATTGATCGACATGAAAGTTCAACAAACCGTCATTCATAACCGGAATGTGCTTAACCGTAATATCTATATGTGAATATAAAAGGTAAACGGGCATTTTAGAATTAAGGCTTTCTTAATCTCTTTTGAGGAATCTTTGCTACTTCTTCATAGGTTTAGTAGAAAGAGATTGAGATCCTTGATTTTAGAAGCTGTGAGTTGATTGCATTGCGTGAGGACACGACAATGGTCTCGTCTGGGGTATTTTGATATGTGCTTATTCACATATCTTTTCATTATCAAAACTGACCCAAAACAACCAAGAAAAGCCGTTTATTGCTAACATTTGTGGTTTTCTTGAGTTTGTGCTTGTGCAGGTATGGATATGTAAAACACGAAAAGGATCCAAATCAGATGTAAATCCGAGCACGAGAGATCAAGAGAGTTTTAGTTGAGCTGGAAGGTCAAGATTGTGTATTTTGGAAGATTTTATTCTCAAGATGATTTTGAAGTTTCAGAAAGTTTGAAGAAAAGTCAAGAATAGTCCTCGTGACTTTGAGCTTTTGACAGAATTGATCCCTCCAGATTCAGAATTTACAAAAGTCACCCTTGGATTATTTGAGATTTACATGATTGGTCCTTAATGAGATTTTCAGAAAGTACACATTTGGTCCTTTGGAAATCCAAATATGCAAGATTAGTCCCTTATAGTTAACTTGGATTTAACTTAAATCCTAAAGTCCAAAAGTATACTAAACCTTCTCGGCCCAAAAGAAATACCCGAGCCCAATCAAAACCACACTTACACCCGTTTAATACTAAACCCGAAACCCCCCCAAACCCGGTTCATATACCCGAGTCAACGAACCATTTTACCTGGTCAAATATCCGAATTATATTAAAAAAACCAACGCGCCAAATATTTACCCCAAACCTGGAACCCGATGAACCCTAATTACCCTTCAGTTAAATTAATCAATTTCACCACAATTAAGGGCAGATTCGTACTTTCTCTGACATTCCCTGACACATGGGAATGCCAGGTCATTGATCCGCGTGCATTCCCTCTAATACTGCTCTCCCATTGGTCGAAACAAATCATCAAGTCTAATCCAAGGGTGGATATCAGGAGATGTTGCGTGGGATATGATCTAAGGGTGGAAACAAGCTCAAGAGAAAGCACAAGTTGGATGAATTCGAGAAGCTTCTTAAGCATCAAGCTCAGCTATATATAGGACTCCTTTTCATTCACAAATGATCGTATCTTATCTTCTGTTAATTTTTCCTTCTCTCTAAGTTTTCAGTAGTATAGCTTAATGTAATTTCCATTTCAATGTTTTAAAACTCTTGTAATTCGTATTTTGTAACCAATTCCTTAGATTAATATAAATTTAGAATTTCATTTTCAAAGTGTTTGTTTAAGTTTTTATATCTGCTTATTATCTTAATCTAGTGCTTATTTCAGTGTTTTCATCATGTTTTTAGCTTAACTTTTCATAATCTCAAAAATACAAAAAAATCAAATAAAATCATTTGAAAAATAAAAAATCATAGTAGATCTGTTTTTGTAGAGTAATTCTTCATTGATCTACTGTTTTATAGGTTCATATAATCTTAATCTAGCTTATTGTGAAGCTTTAACTTGTTTCATACTCAAAACACAAAAATTTCAGTTGATGCAGTTGCTACAAAGAGTGATGTGGTTCTGTTGGTATTGGATCCGGGAATGGTATGATGCTAATGTTGTTATTGGGTTGAATCAAATGGATTGGAGTAGGATTAGGGGTATAATTAGGATAGAGTTCCTTTGTTTCATCATAAGCAAGCCATAGTGGCTAAGGAATTTTGTAAGTCTCAAATGCTTTTGATCATATTATCTGTTATTGAATCTGTTCATTAGTGATAATTGGTACTGTTTGATCTGTGTTTGTGTTTGTTTAGTTTAATATAGTTATAATCTGTTAGTTAGTTCTATATTCAGTAGCTAATCTAGTGTTTGGAAGTGGTGATTTATCTGTGGTTAAAGTTAGCTATTCAGTTTTAAGTGTTTGAAACAAGCTTAGATAGGATAATTAATAGTAACTTAGGTCTTTGCTATAGCAGTTTCAATCAAATAGTCAAAATCAACTTGTATCTGATCTAGAAGTTTAAACTGTTAAAATCAGTAGCTCATAAGTTGCATATTGGTTTAAAACTTATAGATCTAGCTTAGTGTTATCTTCATTAGTCTAAATTCATCATAATCAGTCTAATATTTTGAATCAAATTTGAGTTTAGTCAAAGTTTATATCTGTTCTTCATAAAGTCAAATTGTGATTTTCAGTTTTTCACCAAACTTTGAGGATCTCTCCTTGATTCATTTTCAAGTTTAAATGTTTGAAACTTTGGATTTTTTTAAGTTCAGTTGGTCATCTTTTGATATCTTATTTTTGTAAAATGTTTAGAAATCTTTAAAAGCTTCAAATAAGTCAGCTCTATACAGCTTAATATCCCTATGCACACTCAGATTAATGAGTTGTGCAGTGTGTTTTGCATCAGCCATAACTTGTTCAATTTAGCTCATTAGGAGCTGATTTTTGGTCTAAGTTTAGCTGGGTAGGTGAACTCAAGATCTCAATATCTGATTTCCACTTTAGTTCTCTCAGCTAGCTTATGCATTAGCTTAAACTTTCCCTTAGGCTGCTTGATTTAGTATAAATTTCATAAGCTTAAATCTTAGTAGACTGATCATTAGAGGTTAGGAGTAGTGTTAATTAGTTGCTATTAGCTTATTTTAGCATAATATAGCTTCGCCATCGTTTTGTAGCTTATTTCACTGTCTAGCTTATTTTCTAGTAGCTTATTTAGGAGCAGTTACATTGCAGCTATTATTTCATCCACATAAGCTATTGTTTTCTTATTTTTAATAGATTTAGAATAATATTTTAGTATTTTCCTGAATTTTTCATAATTTTTAGTCACTGTTCACTATTTTTCTTTATTAAATTCAGTTTTAGGCATTTTAAAATAGCTTTTATTGCAATTAATTGAGAAAAAGTTCCAAAAAATAATTTTTCAATTTTAACAGTTTAAGATAAATATAAAAAGCATGAAAAATATTTTTCCTTATTTTTCTCCTTTTATTTGGTATTTTTCACAATTTTAATTAGATTAAAATAGATTTAAATTCATAGAAAATAGGAGATTAATCAGAAAATTATAAAAATAGTTTTGAAAAGTCTCTTATGTTATTTTAGATTTTTAGAAAGTGATTTCATAATTTTCCCCTTTGTTTTGATAATTTTTAGATAATTAGTTTTATTTTTAAAGTTAATAATTAGTTTTTAATTTTAATAAAATCAAGAAAATTCCTAAAAAATAGTTTTAATTCATTTTTAGTTTTCAAATATCATTTTTAGTATAAAAGTAATTTTAGATTATTTTTAGGAGTTAGATTAGTCGTAGTTGCATTTTTATCGCGTTTTGTTTAAATTCCGATTATTGCGTTTTAGTATAGAATTGCGTAGTTTGCCTTAACTTAGATTTCCTTAGATTTTAGTTCCTTATGCTTTCCTTACCCAGTAGTTTAAGATAATATCCTCTTATGCCCCTTATATTATTCGAATCCCGATTATTGAGACGTGAGTTGGAAATTCCATTCAACCCTCGTTCCGAACGATCTCGGTGCTCAAACCTAACACGTTTGAGTTACCCACATACTACACACTTCTTATTATTGGTCAGTGTCTGAGCCGTCTTAAGTTTCTTACGGTTAGTCATTCACAAGTGGCTAGCTTGTGTGAGTCAAACTTGACGTTGCTTCGGCACTGAATCAACAGCCCGTAGGTGGCGTTTATTTGTAAGACACTATAAATACCCTCTACCTCCCAAGGTAGAGGGTTGGAGCTTCAATACCATTTTTCTTTGTTTCACATAGTTCCCAAATCTCTTCCATTTCTCTCTCTATACATATTGAACGCCCCATATGGTTATAGTTTAATGTGTTTGTGAAATCCTATATCTTACAGGTTTGCAATGGAGGAGAATTCCCCGATCCCAACTGCCTCAAACGTAAGGAATGGGCATGTTTTAATGAAGAAAAAAGAAAGGACGTTGGCTACAAGAGGATTTCGTTTGAGAACTGGGTAAAGGTTAAATTTGGGGCCATTAAGTTAAAATAGGATGATTAGTCTAAATTTCGCTATAAATGGGCCAAATCAAAATTTCTGCAAGAATCTCGATATTGCATGACTCGTTACATCCCTACTTCTGTTTGGGACCAGCCTTCCTCCGGTAAAAGAGCAATTGAGGATGGTAAGTTCGAAGGCCACCATAAAGCCCCATGGCTTTGAGTCTAACTTAAAGACTCAGTAATAAAGAAAAGTGCTCTTTCAGGAGACAACCCGAATTATCCCTTTCATTTTTCTTCCTTTTTATTTTTATTTTTTGGGTTTTTAACATTTTTGCAGGGATTGGTGACAAATTCGTAGCGATTAAAATAAGGACCTATTTTGTCCTGTTATGAAGTTACGGCGTAACTCATCCTTATGGTTATGCCGTAACATCTTCTCAGTAGCTGAATCTCTCCAGGTTATCAACCATTACAGCGTAATCTCATTCCATTGTTACGTCGTAACAGCTTCTCAGTAGCTGATTGTTAGCCGTGCTCTTTTATAAAGATAACGTCACTTACGTGAAATGGACTAGATGCGTAGTAAGTTGCACCCGTAGGGACTACTTATGTAAATGGGGAAAAGTTAATAATAGATGAGCCTATAAATACCCCGCATGGCTCTCCATGAGGGGTGTGGTTGATCATTAGGTGTGGGTTTGTTTTCTCTTTCAATAAACTTATCTTGTTTTCTTCACCCTCTCTCTAATTTCTCTCACTAGGAAAGATGAATCTCTTCATCTTCTTCCACCAACCTAGACCTCCCAAAACCACATAAATCTATAGATATTCGATCCTAACAAGTGGTATAGAGCCATGGTTATTGTTTGATGATTTATTGTGGTTTTTGATGATTTGTTGAAAGTGTTTTCATGCCATTTTGTATAGTCGGATATTTTTTTTCGTATCTCTTATTGTTAATAGTTTTCAACAAAGTTTTGTGTATCCTTTTTGGTCAAAGAAAAAGGTCATGTGGTATATCAGAAATTACATGTCTTGTGTCAATCTTTTGGTACAAACAACTTATCTTATCTTTTAGACTATTTTTGTTACCAAAATCTGTGAAAACATATGTGGTCAATCTGGTCTGTTTCCGTGGTCAAACAGTCAACATGAAGCATCTTTTATGATGTTTTTTGGGTTTCTATGAAGATGGACGGATTTTTAGTCGGAAACTTAGCTGGAGCAAAAAGTCAAATGGTCAAAACCCTTGTTTTTTACGCATAACCCATCTGCATATATATTTACGCATAACTTGGAAAGTTATGCGTAAGGATTGTTACGCGTAAGGTTTTTACGCATAAGCCTAAACTTACGCATAAGCCTGGTTTACGCATAAGAAGTTACGCCTAACTTGGTTTAGGCCTAAGAATAACTTACGCATAAGCAGAAAAGTTACGCATAAGAAAGTTTTTCGACTAAGCAAGGTTTACGCGTAAGTCGGTTTTGCATAAGATGGTTCAGACAAGAACTTACGCTTAAGAAGTTAGACAAAAAACGTATGCGTAAATTGACTGAGACACAACATCACATATACCAAATACCAGACTCAATTAAGACCTCAGCTTTTATCAAACATCACTGGTCCATGTAAACAAGAAGACAAACGAGATAACCAAGAAAAAATAAAAACATATCCGAATACCAGATCCATCATCACAACTTCATCTAAAACTGCAACATACATCTAAACTCATCACAACTTCAACTTCAAAATACATTAAATCCCACCCTCCATCAACTACAACTATATCATGACTCGTTCAAACATAAAAAATACAACGAATCTCATAATTGATTCAACTTTTTCCCAATCTTGTAAAGATTTTTTTAGTTGAACAACAATCATCACAGATTCTTTAGAAGCTCAGCTTCTTTCTCTCTATACAAATTTAAAAGAGCTGAATATAACATTTGAGTTATACTCCTTTCTTTCATTCGAGTTATACAAAGGCCAAAACAAGAAAAGAATATCACACGTCATTTTAAAACCTACCCGAGACCCATTTGAATGGATCTTGTAGCCAATCTTGTTGTCTTAGTTTGCTTCGGGTATCATGAGAAAAGATGGTGGAGACTAGATGAAGATGAGATTGATTTGAGACATTAATGGAGTAGTGGTGGAAGTGAGGTTTGATCGGTTGTAAAGGAGATAAGTTTTTTCCTGCTAAGATCTGATTTGGGAGAGAAAAGCGTTTTGTGGTAGACGTACTTTTCCAAAGAAAGTTTTAGGGTTAGATTTGTTTTAGGTTAGATTTGTTTTAGGGTTATGAAGTGATAAGTCACTTTTATATCTGGTTAGAAAGTAATTCTGGAGTGGATCGGGTATTCATGAGTTTTGGCTTCTCATTTGGATCGTGGGCCTCACTCTATTATGGAATGGGCTTTCGTTGTGTGTTGGGATGAGGTGGACTGTGTTGGGTTGTCGCGAAAATTTTATCCAATTGATTCTTAAACAAAATTATTGGATACAAAGTTTAACTATTTGGCAAATTGAGTGGTATTTTTGGTCATGAAAAAATTTCACAGGGGATACACATATTCATGGCTTGAACTAAGATTTGATCAAAAATGACTACGGGGTTTTTGTACGGTATTGCTTACGAGGAATAGAAGTGATATTTCACGGGTGATCTTCTTTATCTTTGAGACGTTGGTTGGTTGATTACACGTCTCAAGATAACTTGTTGGGGCATTTTGCATAAGAAATTATGAATTTGGCAATGTGGTTATAACTGATGTAAGGAGTTACGTTGTAGTGCTCACAGTGTATAACTATCAGTTTAAGGAGTTACGTTGTAGTACTCAGTGTCACACAGCGTTGTGGATTGTTCAAAAATATAGAACAAGCAGTAAGTCAGAAAGTTGGGATGTTTACTTCCTTTTCAAGTTAGTCGTATCGGGTTATATCCATATGTGGTCATTACTATTAGCCGGTGAATCAAAAGGAGGTTCATTTTAAGGTTATTTTGAGAAACGTATTGAGAGTATTTTTGCGACATATTCTCACAGAATTATGCTCAATCTAAGGTTTTAATATTGCATCATGAAAAAGGTATATGGCATGTACACAACATTATGAGGGTTCTGATAGCTCGCAACCATCAGGAGGGAGAAATTGGTGTCTCATCTTCTGTGTTTGGATTATGAAGGGAATTGTGCTTAAGATCGGAGAAGGAGAAGTAGTGTGTGTACATTGGGGCTTTTTACCAACTTGGATGCAATACTAAGTGAGTTATGTTGTTACGATGTTCCCAGAACGACAACCATTGTGCTACAATCAATAGTCTATTTTCTCCGCCGCATGTTGGAAGAGAGTTGTCGATTCAGGAGGGAGCAAAAGTAAGAAAAAAGGCTCACTAGTTAGGAGGGAGTAATAACCTAACTAGACCGTTATAGTTGAAGTTCAGAGCTACAAGGATTTGAACCGTCAGCGCCAAAGATCAAATGCCGACATCGTCGGAAGAGAGAACTTCAAGTTTGCCTCAGTATCTACACTACAGAGACTCTGCCCTTTATCAAAGTCAACATTGTTCATTATTATTGTAATTTACTTTGTTTTGTATTTATAAGTCTCATTGTAACCATTCACGTGTGACGATATCTTGGATGGAGATTGTTAGCCTTGCTCTTTTATAAAGATAACGTCACTTATGTGAAATGGCCTACATACGTTGTAAGTTGCACCCGTAGGGACTAATTATGTAAATACGGCAAAGTTAATGTTGGATGAGCCTATAAATACCCCTCATGACTCTCCATGAGGGGTGTGGTTGATCATTAGGTGTGTGTTTGTTTTCTCTTTCAATAAACTTATCTTGTTTTCTCCACCCTCTCTCTACTTTCTCTCACTAGGAAAGATGAATCTCTTCATCTTCTTCCATCAACCTAGACCTCCCAAAACCACATAAATCTATAGATATTCGATCCTAACACTGATTTCCATGTTTAACCAAAATTACGGCGTAAATCATTCTTATGGTTCCTGATTGCTCCGGAAAGAGATCAAGTATAGAAGTGTGTAGTATATGGGTAACTCAAACGTATTAGGTTTGAGCACCGTGATCATTCCAAACGAGGGTTGAAAGGAATCTTCAACTCACGTCGCGATTATCGGGATTTGAATGTTTTAAAAGAGATTTTTGGGATTTCTACACTACGGGGCAAGGGAAAGTAAAGGGAAGCATATAAAAGTTCTAAATCGATAATGCAAATGGCTAATTACGCAAATTAAATCTAAAACGTAAAATACGAATTAAATGAAACGTGAATTAAATACAAATAATTCTAAACTAACTCCTAAAAATGATCCAAAATTATTCTAAAGCGGAAAATGAAATTTAAAAGTTATCTAAGATTTAAAACTATTTTTTTATGTTTTTTACTGAATTTATTTGAACTAAAATCTTATTTTTAACTTTAAAATAAATCTAAATTACTAAAAATTATGAAAACTAGTGAGAAAATTATAAAAATCATTTTAAAAAATCTAAAATAACTAAAAAGAATTTTCAAAATTGGATATGTATTTTTCTGAATTTTTTCTAATTACTATGATTTAAAAACTAATTTAAACTAATTAAATGTCTAAAAATTACTATTTTACTAGGAAAATTATGGAAAAATATTTTTTTTGCTTTTTATATTTTTCTTAATCTAGGAAAGTTGAAAATATATTTCTTTGAACTTTTTCTGATTTATTTGTATTTAAAACTAATTAAAAAGTATTAAAATTTATTTTAAATTCAGAAAAATAGCAAACAGCTTCAGAAAATTATGAAAAATTCAGGGAAATTCTAAAATGTGATTATGAATCTAGTAAAAATGAGAAAATCAACTCTAGAACACTGGAGATGTAAGCTATAGTGAAACTGATTTTGAATAACCTTCCTAAAATAAGCTATAAGCTACTTGAGTGCACCAGAAACTACAAGGACCTAAACTAAGCTAAATCTGAGTGAAATGAACTTAAAACAACTAAGCTGCACTACTGAATAACAAGCTACAAGCATATGAGTGTAAAATCAACAAAGAGCAAATCAGGTCTGAGAGGGTCTATTCCAGCTTAAAAATATGCATTCAATCCTACTTGAAACTTAGAAACAGATATAAAATCTTCTAAACAACCAACCAAAGAACCTATAAAACTAGTAGCTTAGTCTTTATAAGATCAGTACCTCGTGTCCAAGTAAGTGTGTGCATAGGGCACAAAAGGTCTATTTTCAACACTGATTTGATCCTTAAGAAAAATTTTAAAAATTATAACAAAAGTTTTTGAAAATATGACCAACTAAAGTTATGGAATAAATTTTTCAAAAATTTTAGACCAGAAATGAAGCAATTAAAAATCCAGAAAGTTGCATGGATAAATATCTTTTGATGCTTTGACTTTTTAAGACAAAATTGAGAATTTGACTTAAATGAAATTTGAGTCAAATTTTTTGAATTTTTATGATGTTTAAGACTTAACTAAGACTGACGCAAGCTATTTTAACTACTTTTTGGCCTAAATGCATGTTTTGAGAATCTGATTCCAACTGTTATGAGAATGAAAGCAGCCTTAGAGTGATTTTTACTAATAGTGAATAGAGAAGAAAAATGAAACTATCTAAGACCTATATGAACCTAAAGCATACTAATACTACAGATTATACACTCTGATTAAACCTTTAAAACATAAATGACACTTAATCCAAGCACTAGTTCTAATGGCTAAAATACTATTAATCAATCTCCATCAATTATCAGAGCCTAAGTTATCTTAAAAACAGATGCAATAGATTTCAATTGATCCATTCCAAATGTACCAAGTTTTTTCACCAAGCCGCCACTCTGTGAATTGCTCCAATCGTGAAGAAACTTAAAACGTTCAGAAATCTAACTCAATGAAGATCATGGGAGTATAGTGTTTCCTGTCGTTATGTCCCAGCCGGAAGCATGCAATGGATCACCCAAATAAAAATGATCGAGATTTGAACGAAAAAGAGATTTGGCAGAAAAAG